>JAIUCV010000718.1:0-387697 GCA_026724425.1 Erythrophleum ivorense | reverse complement strand
TGGCCAAGGGATATGCATGTTTGAATGTCGGTTTGATAGCATCATTGATTAGTCATAGTCTCTCTCTAGTTGTTAACCCCGTCCCTGAGTTTTTTTCTTCCATTGCATCTTTATCCTTGCTTTATTTACGGTTTTGCTCTATTTTCGCTTCAGTCGATCGAACTCGTTTAGTTTTGTTTCGTGCAAAGTTCGGGCCACTCGATCGAGCTCGTTTAAAGTAATTTTCGTTTTGTTTCATTGCAATTCGGTCGAGCTACCTTTGTTCTACTTTAGCTCAACTCGATCCAGCCAAGCGTGTTCATTGCATTCACTCGTCCACTTGTTCATTTACTTCATGTCTTGCATTTCATTTCATTAGGTTGATAGTTTGGTTACATAAACTTCTATAACCCCCATTGTCTTGACTTATAGCATCTGCATAGTTCTAGAGAGCATTCATTGATTCCCAATTGGATTGACATCTCAAATACTGCATCGACATGAATGGGATTTGAGTTAATTGGTAGCGTAAAATCCTGTTATCAGATACTAAGGTGCATATGAGTACAGCTTATCATCCACAGACTGATGGACAGTCAGAGAGGACGATTCAGACGCTGGAGGATTTGCTGACGATGTGTGTGTTGGATTGGGGTAGTATTAGCATGGCTCATTTTGTATTTGGCAGAGTTTGCCTACAACAACAGCTTTCCGGCTAGTATTGGCATGGCTCATTTTGATACTTTGTATGAGTGGCCATGTAGGACACCTTTCTGCTGGACCCAAGTGGAGGAGCGCAGCATTTATGGAACTATTTTTGTTCAGGGAACGACGGAGAAGGTCCGTGTTTTGAGACTGAACATGAAGGAAGCTCAGGATAGACAGAAGAGTTACGCTCATAGGCGGAGACGAGAGCTTGAGTTTCAGGTTGGAGATAGAGTGTATCTCAAGATGGCTATGTTGAGGGGCCCTAACATATCCATAGCAGAGAACAAGGGTTAGTTTTGCAATTAATTGAAATTTTTTGACTTTGGAGGTAGACTTTACCGTGAAGTCTATTTCGATAAACGTTGACCAGTAGACTTCAACCGGAAGTCTATCGCGTAATAGACTTCACAATGAAGTCTAATCGGCCTAAATAGATTTCACAGTTAGACTTCCCCAAAAGTCAAACGAAAGTCAATTGCAAAACTAACCTTGTTTACTCAGTAGACTTCACGGATAGACTTCACAAAAAAATTATTTGGTTGATCGATTGCAAAAACTAACCTATTAGACTTCATAGATAGACTTTACAGTTAGACTTCATAATGAAGTCTACCCCGTATTTTTTTTGTTTTCAAAGGATTTCGAAGTAGACTTCACAATGAAGTCTACTCACCAAAATTTTGTGAAAGTCAATTGCAAAACTAACCTATTCGTTGACCAGTAGACTTCATTGTGAAGTCTACTTTGCTACAAATATGTGAAATTCATTCAAATCGACCGTATTTTTACCTTGTCGTGATCTTAAGTTACGTACAAGACCAAGAAATCCTATTTAGAGCTTTAGCAAACTTCCCCAACCGTTAGAATGATCTCTCACACCAACAATGGCAAGAGTTAAGAACATAAACTTTGCGAAGATGAAAATGTGAGTTTTTGGATGAAAATGGAGAAGAAATTGAAGAATATAAGTTGATGAGATGATAGAATGAGTTTGTAGATATGTTTGAAGAGGAAATCATGCATTCAAAGCTTGATTTCGGTTGATCTTGGTTGTTGGATGAATTGATGGTGATGGCATTTTCGTGAATAAGTGAAGAATATGAGGTTTCTTTAGACATTTGATTTCATAGTTAGACTTCACAGTTAGACTTCACGGAGAAAAGTAATGGCATTTTCGTTATTAAGTAAATATGAGAAGGGTGAAGAAGGTAAAAAAAATCACATTTTGCAATAGGGGTTACTTTTGCAATTGACCCCAATTCTTGGGTTATTTTTGAAACTGGCCCATTTAAATATATACAGTTTAATTAAAAAATAAATCAAATAGAATAAAAATAACAATTTACATTTGGATACGTACTAAATGAGATTTACTATTCATATGGTTGCAAATAATCTATTTTTTATAATTTATTTCTACACATTCACACAACAACATATGAGAATTTTAACAGTTTTAGTGATTATTTTGTTTTGAAAAATTCAAATCATAGCATATACAGAAAAAGTTTTAGATTTTCTTTATTATAATTTTTATATGGTGATTCAAATTATTTTATAAAATACATTTAAATAAAGATGATAGGAGATATAAAATGATTTTAAAAAAAATTATTATGATAGAATTAAATTGAATCTCATATCTTCCTTATTTACTAATTTTCGTAATTGCCAATTAAGAAAAGAGATTGATACATATATAATTAATTTAATCATACATTTGATTCTCTAACAAAAAATATGAATGGCAATGTTTGTAATTATTCTAGTAAACTAATCCTTATTTCATAAGTAACATGAGAAGTGCTTTGGTGATGACACGTCAGCATGGCATTTTTGTTAATAACACATAAACTAAAGGTTATTTTTAAAGTGTTTTCTCTTTTAATATATTAGCGATTGTTCATCTCATCCTTCTCGATCTTTTGATGTAGTTTTATATTATTTTGTTATGATTTCTGTTATGGGCTGTGAGTAATTCGCTCTCAGGCTTAGGGATGGATTAGATTAGAGAGTTATTATGCATAATCCTTGATGCTTAAAAGTTTTAATCAAATATCCCTCTCTGTTGGGTTGGTCTCTATGCGATCCAGTCGCTGACCCTGGTGGATTAGATCCTAGATGCTTATCGGCCTATCCCGCTTGATTGAGCATCAGATTGAGTCCCAACAGAGGATTAGCTTGCTTGTCCCACGATGGTGGTAGCACAAGAAGCTTTTAGGGCCTTAAATGGATCTGATTTCATTGCTTTCTGTGATCATGTCTCACTAACGATGGTTAGCCAAAGAGACTGATCCAGACTGGCGGTTTCCACCACGATAGTGGGTTGACCGACCTTGAGAATCCATGGCCAAGGGATATGCATGTTTGAATGTCGGTTTGATAGCATCATTGATTAGTCATAGTCTCTCTCTAGTTGTTAACCCCGTCCCTGAGTTTTTTTCTTCCATTGCATCTTTATCCTTGCTTTATTTACGGTTTTGCTCTATTTTCGCTTCAGTCGATCGAACTCGTTTAGTTTTGTTTCGTGCAAAGTTCGGGCCACTCGATCGAGCTCGTTTAAAGTAATTTTCGTTTTGTTTCATTGCAATTCGGTCGAGCTACCTTTGTTCTACTTTAGCTCAACTCGATCCAGCCAAGCGTGTTCATTGCATTCACTCGTCCACTTGTTCATTTACTTCGTGTCTTGCATTTCATTTCATTAGGTTGATAGTTTGGTTACATAAACTTCTATAACCTCCATTGTCTTGACTTATAGCATCTGCATAGTTCTAGAGAGCATTCATTGATTCCCAATTGGATTGACATCTCAAATACTGCATCGACATGAATGGGATTTGAGTTAATTGGTAGCGTAAAATCCTGTTATCAGATACTAAGGTGCATATGAGTACAGCTTATCATCCACAGACTGATGGACAGTCAGAGAGGACGATTCAGACGCTGGAGGATTTGCTGACGATGTGTGTGTTGGATTGGGGTAGTATTAGCATGGCTCATTTTGTATTTGGCAGAGTTTGCCTACAACAACAGCTTTCCGGCTAGTATTGGCATGGCTCATTTTGAGACTTTGTATGAGTGGCCATGTAGGACACCTTTCTGCTGGACCCAAGTGGAGGAGCGCAGCATTTATGGAACTATTTTTGTTCAGGGAACGACGGAGAAGGTCCGTGTTTTGAGACTGAACATGAAGGAAGCTCAGGATAGACAGAAGAGTTACGCTCATAGGCGGAGACGAGAGCTTGAGTTTCAGGTTGGAGATAGAGTGTATCTCAAGATGGCTATGTTGAGGGGCCCTAACATATCCATAGCAGAGAACAAGGGTTAGTTTTGCAATTAATTGAAATTTTTTGACTTTGGAGGTAGACTTTACCGTGAAGTCTATTTCGATAAACGTTGACCAGTAGACTTCAACCGGAAGTCTATCGCGTAATAGACTTCACAATGAAGTCTAATCGGCCTAAATAGATTTCACAGTTAGACTTCCCCAAAAGTCAAACGAAAGTCAATTGCAAAACTAACCTTGTTTACTCAGTAGACTTCACGGATAGACTTCACAAAAAAATTATTTGGTTGATCGATTGCAAAAACTAACCTATTAGACTTCATAGATAGACTTTACAGTTAGACTTCATAATGAAGTCTACCCCGTATTGTTTTGTTTTCAAAGGATTTCGAAGTAGACTTCACAATGAAGTCTACTCACCAAAATTTTGTGAAAGTCAATTGCAAAACTAACCTATTCGTTGACCAGTAGACTTCATTGTGAAGTCTACTTTGCTACAAATATGTGAAATTCATTCAAATCGACCGTATTTTTACCTTGTCGTGATCTTAAGTTACGTACAAGACCAAGAAATCCTATTTAGAGCTTTAGCAAACTTCCCCAACCGTTAGAATGATCTCTCACACCAACAATGGCAAGAGTTAAGAACATAAACTTTGCGAAGATGAAAATGTGAGTTTTTGGATGAAAATGGAGAAGAAATTGAAGAATATAAGTTGATGAGATGATAGAATGAGTTTGTAGATATGTTTGAAGAGGAAATCATGCATTCAAAGCTTGATTTCGGTTGATCTTGGTTGTTGGATGAATTGATGGTGATGGCATTTTCGTGAATAAGTGAAGAATATGAGGTTTCTTTAGACATTTGATTTCATAGTTAGACTTCACAGTTAGACTTCACGGAGAAAAGTAATGGCATTTTCGTTATTAAGTAAATATGAGAAGGGTGAAGAAGGTAAAAAAAATCACATTTTGCAATAGGGGTTACTTTTGCAATTGACCCCAATTCTTGGGTTATTTTTGAAACTGACCCATTTAAATATATACAGTTTAATTAAAAAATAAATCAAATAGAATAAAAATAACAATTTACATTTGGATACGTACTAAATGAGATTTACTATTCATATGGTTGCAAATAATCTATTTTTTATAATTTATTTCTACACATTCACACAACAACATATGAGAATTTTAACAGTTTTAGTGATTATTTTGTTTTGAAAAATTCAAATCATAGCATATACAGAAAAAGTTTTAGATTTTCTTTATTATAATTTTTATATGGTGATTCAAATTATTTTATAAAATACATTTAAATAAAGATGATAGGAGATATAAAATGATTTTTAAAAAAATTATTATGATAGAATTAAATTGAATCTCATATCTTCCTTATTTACTAATTTTCGTAATTGCCAATTAAGAAAAGAGAATGATACATATATAATTAATTTAATCATACATTTGATTCTCTAACAAAAAATATGAATGGCAATGTTTGTAATTATTCTAGTAAACTAATCCTTATTTCATAAGTAACATGAGAAGTGCTTTGGTGATGACACGTCAGCATGGCATTTTTGTTAATAGCACATAAACTAAAGGTTATTTTTAAAGTGTTTTCTCTTTTAATATATTAGCGATTGTTCATCTCATCCTTCTCGATCTTTTGATGTTGTTTTATATTATTTTGTTATGATTTCTGTTATGGGCTGTGAGTAATTCGCTCTCAGGCTTAGGGATGGATTAGATTAGAGAGTTATTATGCATAATCCTTGATGCTTAAAAGTTTTAATCAAATATCCCTCTCTGTTGGGTTGGTCTCTATGCGATCCAGTCGCTGACCCTGGTGGATTAGATCCTAGATGCTTATCGGCCTATCCCGCTTGATTGAGCATCAGATTGAGTCCCAACAGAGGATTAGCTTACTTGTCCCACGATAGTGGTAGCACAAGAAGCTTTTAGGGCCTTAAATGGATCTGCTTTCATTGCTTTCTGTGATCATGTCTCACTAACGATGGTTAGCCAAAGAGACTGATCCAGACTGGCGGTTTCCACCACGATAGTGGGTTGACCGACCTTGAGAATCCATGGCCAAGGGATATGCATGTTTGAATGTCGGTTTGATAGCATCATTGATTAGTCATAGTCTCTCTCTAGTTGTTAACCCCGTCCCTGAGTTTTTTTCTTCCATTGCATCTTTATCCTTGCTTTATTTACGGTTTTGCTCTATTTTCGCTTCAGTCGATCGAACTCATTTAGTTTTGTTTCGTGCAAAGTTCGGGCCACTCGATCGAGCTCGTTTAAAGTAATTTTCGTTTTGTTTCATTGCAATTCGGTCGAGCTACCTTTGTTCTACTTTAGCTCAACTCGATCCAGCCAAGCGTGTTCATTGCATTCACTCGTCCACTTGTTCATTTACTTCGTGTCTTGCATTTCATTTCGTTAGGTTGATAGTTTGGTTACATAAACTTCTATAACCCCCATTGTCTTGACTTATAGCATCTGCATAGTTCTAGAGAGCATTCATTGATTCCCAATTGGATTAACATCTCAAATACTGCATCGACATGAATGGGATTTGAGTTAATTGGTAGCGTAAAATCCTGTTATCAGATACTAAGGTGCATATGAGTACAGCTTATCATCCACAGACTGATGGACAGTCAGAGAGGACGATTCAGACGCTGGAGGATTTGCTGACGATGTGTGTGTTGGATTGGGGTAGTATTAGCATGGCTCATTTTGTATTTGGCAGAGTTTGCCTACAACAACAGCTTTCCGGCTAGTATTGGCATGGCTCATTTTGAGACTTTGTATGAGTGGCCATGTAGGACACCTTTCTGCTGGACCCAAGTGGAGGAGCGCAGCATTTATGGAACTATTTTTGTTCAGGGAACGACGGAGAAGGTCCGTGTTTTGAGACTGAACATGAAGGAAGCTCAGGATAGACAGAAGAGTTACGCTCATAGGCGGAGACGAGAGCTTGAGTTCCAGGTTGGAGATAGAGTGTATCTCAAGATGGCTATGTTGAGGGGCCCTAACATATCCATAGCAGAGAACAAGCTGAGTCCGCGGTTTATGGGTCTGTTTCTAGTGGTTGAGCAAGTTGGACCAGTGGCATATCGGTTGGACTTACCTCCGATCATGAGAGCCTTTGACAAGGTGTTTTATGTTTCGATGTTGAGGAAGTGTCTTCATCCTTCAGAGGAGTTAGTGGCTAGGATTCCAGAGGATCTTAGGTCAGATTTGACAGTTCCGGCGTTTCCTGTGAGGATTCTCGAGAGGAGAGTCAAGGTTCTGTGGAACAAGAGGATACCGTTGCTGAGAGTCTTGTGGGACTGTAGCGGTACAGAGGAGGAGACTTGGGAGCCAGAGGCAAAAATGAATCTGAAGTTCAGGAAGTGGTTCGACAAGCAGGTCGTGGAGTGAGCTTCTTTCATCTTTGTAGTTCCAGTTGTTTGGCTTTGTGCTGTTGTTTCATGTATTTTCGTTTTCGTTGTAATGATATACATTTTTGAAGATTTATAAGATAGAGTTTGCGTTATATTTCTTTTGCGTTTCAGATGTTAAGAGTTGTTGACCAGTTTTGGGTCGTGAGATAGTTCTAGTCAGATATGTTATAGGCGTTTCAGAATTATTATTCTTTACATTTTTGGAGACGGTGGTTCTCCGGTTTGTCGTTGCGGACTTATCTGAGTGTAGTAGCCTCAGTATGAGTGCTTGCAGACTTATCTGAGTGTAGTAGCCTCAGTATCAGTGGTTTATCTTAGTGTAGTAGCCTCAGTATAAGCGGTTTACTTACTAGTGGCTGGTGAGTCGCGTAGTGAGTTTCGAGGAGATAATGTTCTCCAGCAGTCTTATCTGGGTGTAGTAGCCCCAATATAAGTGGTTGAGTATTGAGTTAAAAGTAATGTTGCATGAAACGTGCATATAACATGCGTAGGGCGATTACGCTCGCTGCCCTGTAACTGCCTCGAAGCATAGGCAATAACTCTGCCTTCCTGCATCAGGACACAACTAAGACCAACTCCTGAAGTATCGGTATACACCACATAAGGCTTCCTCGGCTCGGGTAATGCCAACACTGGTGTACTAGTCAACATCTCCTTGAGCTTACCAAAGCACTCCTCGCACTCCGGTGACCATACAAACGGCACATCCTTGCCAGTCAACTTTGTCATCGGTTGCGACATACACGTGAAACCCTTGACGAACCTCCTGTAGTAACCTTCTAAACCCAGAAAATTCCTGATCTTGGTAGCACTACTCTGTCTAGGCCAATCCCTGATAGCCTCGATCTTAGCCGATCCACATAAACTCCCTCTGCAGAAACAATGTGCCCGAGAAAACCCATCTCTCACTGACAGAAACTGCACTTGCTCAACTTAGCATACAGCTTCTGCTCCCAAAGCTTCTCCATAACCAACCTCAAATGAGTCGCATTCTCCTCTAGACTCCTCGAATACACCAAAATGTCGTCAATGAAGATGATAACGAACACGTCCAAAAACTCACTGAACATGTCGTTCATCAACCTCATGAAAGCTGTCGGTGCATTAGTCAAACCAAAAGGCATGACCACAAACTCGAAATGCCCATATCTTGTCCTGAACGCCGTCTTGCAAACATCTGCCTCGTCTATCAGAATCTAATGATATCCCGACGTCAAGTCAATCTTGGAGAACCATGTAGCACCCCTCAGCTGATCCAGCAATTCATCAATCCTTGGGAGAGGGTACTTGTTCTTCACTGTGACTCGATTAAGTCCCCAGTAATCGATGCACAACCGGAAACTGCCATCCTTCTTCTTCACAAACAACACTAGCGCTCCCTACAACAAAACACTCGCCCGAATAAAACCTTCGCTCAAAAGGTCCTCTAGCTGCTTCTTGAGTTCTGCCAACTCTGCTGGCGCCATCCTGTAAGGTGTCTTCGATATTGGCGCTGTCCCCGGCTCTAGCTCAATCGGGAAAGGGTCAGACCGAGATGGTGGTAATCCCTTCAGCGACCGAAACACATCCTCAAACTCCTAGACAACCCGAATATCCTCCAAAGCCACCTCACTACTGGACTCCAACATCACAATCGTCGCCAAGTAAGCCTCGCAACCTCGCTCTGTCATCTGCTCAGCCTGAATAGCCGAGATCACAAGACTCCCGCAAGTCGGTCTCACTCCCTGATAAACCAACCTCCCTGCATCCCGCTCAAACACCACTCTGCCTCTATAGCAATCCAGATGAACTCTATAATACGACAGCCAGTCCATCCCTAAAATAACGTCATACAGTTCCACCGGACTGATGACCAAATCTGCTGGCATCGACTGCCCCGCAATCTACACATCCACTGGTCTAGCACGGCCGGAAGTAGCCAGGAATCCTCCACCAGCCACTTTAACCAACCCCGAACGCTCACCATAGCTACTCTGGATGCCACTGCTCTTGGCACACTCCAGAGTAATGAAGCATTTAGATGCTCCCGAGTCAAACAACATGTGGGACTCAAAACCGCCAACTAACAGGATCCCTACACAATTTAAATGTGTTGACAACCCCACACTCTATCACAGGAAAATTAATGAAACAAACCCCAACCATTCTACTCTAAGAATTTACGAAGTATGAGTTAGAGATTTTACCTGTGATCTGTCCGAACTGACTAATATGGCCCACCTCTGCCAAAGAATACACTCTCGGCGCCGCTCCAATCTGACCCAACGGCTGCACCGCTGCGATCTGAGACATTAGCTGAGCCACCACTGGCTGAACCGATGCCACCGACAACTGCTGCAACTTAGGAGACATCGGCCTGATATACCCCGGCTCTCTGCAATGGAAGCACACTGTAGCCTCCCGAGATGTGTCCTTACTAGGACAACTCGCCAAACGATGCTCCGTGCTCCCACAACTAAAACAGCCCCACGTATACTCTGACTATCTCCAGAAATCTCATATGATCTCCTCTTTAAGCCTTGCGCAGGCTTACCGCCCTTGCCAGAATCAGCACCAAAACTTATGCGCTACTGATGCTGCTGCTGCTCCTGCTGACTCCTCGGCTGGATAGCAGGAGCAACTGCTGCTGGAACACCTACCGGACCAACCTGCTCACGAAGGTCCTCCTCAATCGAAGCCGCCAGCTCCACTAAATCCACTCTCGAAGCGTACACACCGCCTCTGCACTGAGTCCGGATACTCAACCGAAACCCCTGCAAGAACCTCTGCAAAAGAGCCCGCTCGTCCTCCATGGCACGACCCGTATGAACCATGAGTCTGCTAAACTCGACGTCGTACTCCCGCACTGATCTCTCTCCCTGAGACAGCGCCATAAACCTCATCTGAAGACGATCTCGAGCCTCCTGAGGGAAATACTAGGCGTTGAACTCCGCTAGGAAGTCGCCCCAAGTCCACACCGCCCTCCGAGTCTCAATGGATCTCCACCACAAATGTGGATCTCCACCAAAATAATGCACAGCCAGCTCCACCTGGTACTCCTCAAGACATTTGATTGACCGAAAATTCCGCTCCAGTCTCTGATGCCACTCATCGGGCTTCTCAGGACCAACTCTGCCCTCAAAGAAAGGCTTAGTAATCCTCTGCATCTGCCCCATCATCTCTAGATAAGGCGGACGCCCAGCAACTGCCGCCCCCGGCTGTTCGACACCTGCAACACCCTGCTGTGCCTCGGCCAATGGAGGTGCACCCGGAGCCTCCAGCGGAACAATCTGCGGATTAAGTCCCAACAACTGCGTCAGAAGACCCACAACTGGGTCACCATGACCCTGAGCTGGAGCAGCACCCGCACCTGGGGTAGCCCCAACTTCCGCGCCTCCACCGGCACCAAAACTGGGCTCACCCGCCATCGAAACTGACTGGGTCACCGACGCAGTCGCCACACTCGGCGCTGCACTCTCTCCCAAATCCGTCGGTAGTCCATGACCCCGACCCCGGTCTCCACGGCCCGCAGCTCGGCCAACTGCTCTGCCCCCACGGGCTCTACCGCGCCCTCTCGCGCCACGACCTGTAGCACCTGCATCCATCTCGCTGCATTTCCAAAGAACAGGAAATGAGCAAGCTAGAAAAACACAATAAAAACACAAACACAAAACTCACCGCGGAATCACATTGAAGGCCGAAGAGGATAATACTAAGACTACTAACTGACTAAACACGAATAATCAATTACAGCACATAGTCTCAGTTGATATATCCATATTTTGCATGATTTTACTTAGTATTTATCTATGTTTTCAAGTGTTTTCAATAAGGTTTTATGCCTTTAGAGGTAGTTTTCTTGTATTTGTTGGTTTTGGAGTCTTAACAGGTCAAAACATCAAAAAGGATTCAAAAAGGAGCAAAAGAGCCTCAAAACATAATCCATGCACGTTTCCAAGTCAAGAGCCTCAACAAAACTCCATTTGTCCAATTCTCGCATTTGGACAGAACCGGAGCATCCGAAAGATGGCCATGGTTGAAGGTCTTTCCGACGTCAAAAAATCATTATCTTGGTCTTGATGGATAGATATTTGAGTCATGCATCACGGTGAAGTGGATTCAAGTCATTTGGATCAACCATCAGGGAGAAACTCGTTTTCCCCCAAGACGTGTCCGCCAGGCGAGGAAACGAAGCCCATGGAGACTTGGCGCCACAAACAGCCCGGGATTCCGCGGCATGGACCTTGTCTCGACTTAACATAGGCCTAGCCTAGTCCTGGTGGTTTCCTTGGCCTTATCTCGGCCCATTCATGTCGCAAAAGTCTTGATCCACCTCACCGGAAACTTTCCTTTTTCGGCACTTCATAACCCTAGCGACTTCTACCCTATAAATACAAGCTTTTAGCCTTTGGAGAGCAGAGAGCCGCGAGTGTATTGTGCAAGAGAGAGAGCAGCCGTCAAGGAGGAGAAGCCCTAGGTGGTGCGCCGTCCAGAAGGAAGAAGGAGGCGCCGTTCTACTCATTGCACTCACATCTCATCTTTGTTCTTTCATCTTTTCCTTTTCTCTTTTGTACTTTGGATCGAAAGTTATCAAGGGATTCGACTTGTTCTTCATCAGAGAAGCCTCTTTCAATCCCTTATCTCTTTTCATACTTGCATAATGATATCAATCTTGCCTTGCTTGTTTGATTTTAGTATGTCCGAGTAGATCCCCTTGTTAGGCCGAGGGAGATCGATGAACTCATGACATGATTTGACTTGTTTGATTGCATAAAACGGGATTTACTCTTTTGGTTCTTCATCTTTACTTGTTCTTAATGCTTGTTGTTAGGAAAGCGCGCCTAAACAACTTGAACCTAGGTTGATACACTCTCCAAAAGCTTGTTGTATTGCCGAAACTAGTATTTGATGAGCTAAGTATCTTAGGCTTCCAAAAGTCGACCTAAGGAACTTAGTGAACAATCACAACTTGAACATTGATTAATGCATGCTTATAACTTGTAATAACCATCGAAAGTTGAGTCCATTAGGTTGTTTAAGCATAGTGGCCGGAGCCACGAAAGTGGAAAGGCTATACCTTAGTGTTGTGAGTTCAAGGCGGTTCATAATCCATCCCATGCAATCTTGTCATTTCATTGAGTGTTTCCATTGATTATCCTTTGCCTAACACCTTTCTCATATTGTTTACAATCTCATTCACTTACTCACTTGCACTCATTTGATCACTACAAATCATATTTTCCGTTCTCGCTACTCATCACTCAACATAGACTTGAAACGAGATCACTCTTCCTTGTGTTCGATAACCCTACTACACTACGATCCGTGCACTTGCGGTATCTAGTTAGGAGTGGTAAAACCTGATACACCACACCCCACATCAAGTTTTTGGCGCCGTTGCCGGGGAAGAGTTGCATTTCTTTCAAGTTTCTTGATTGATTTTTAGTCTAGTTCTTTTTATTCTTGCATTTTACTTTCTGTTTTTCATAAAACCCTTAAAAATCATAAAAATTTTACTTAAAACTCTTTCTTTGTGTCTCTTAGGTGCATGACAAGAAGGTCCAATCCAGATAATACCATAGAAGAAGATCTTGACATTGACCAACTTGAAAGAACACTTAGGCGGCAAAGAAGAGAAAGAATGAATCAAGGCGGAGAAACCGCGGCACAAGGTGGCCAACAACAAGCCGCTGACCAAGAACATCAACCGCAAGCCCCTCATGTCCCACCAGGAGCCGGAGCTGACCAGCCAGCACAAGGAGCCGTACCTCAACCTGACCAAAACGCTCCCGGTGTAGCCGATCAGCCGCAACCGCAACAACAACATCAACAACCGGAGCCACAAGACGCCGGCCAACGACAAAACCTGCATCATCAAAACCCCCATGGTGGTCACCAAGGAATGCCTCAACCTCAACCATATGTGCCTCCAAGGAGAGCACAATTCGCTCAGCATCCAAGGCATCCAACTATGGGAGATTTTGATTCCTCCGATGCATTCTTCTTGGATCGGAATCCAATCCGACCACCTCAGCCTCCAAGGAACGACTTTGAGATCAAGCCACAAATCATTGCCTTGGTGAAACAAAACCAGTTCCATGGTTTGTCCACCGAGCACCCGCTTGACCATGTCGACACCTTTGAGGAGATATGTAGCACTACTCGGATCAATGGAGTGTCACCGGACTACTTCAAGTGCAAGTTGTTTACCTTCTCTCTAAGTGACAAGGCACTTAGGTGGGTAAAGTCTCTGCCACCTCAATCCATTACAACATGGAATGAATACAAGGGAGCTTTCTTAAACCAATTCTACACCAAGCAAAGATCAAACTCTATTAGGAGTAAGATATCCGGGTTTAAGCAAGCACCAATGGAGTCTTTCTATGAAGCTTTGGAGCGCTTCAAGGAGTATGCAAGGGACTGCCCCAACCATGACTTCTCAGAAGGTAACCTTTGGAATATCTTCTACAATGGGATTGATCACAAGTACAAGCTTTCACTTGACACCGCAAGCAATGGTAACTTCATGACCAAATCGGTGCCGGAAGCCAAGCTTTTGATAGAGAATCTTGCTGCAAGTGATTCCAACGCCTGCCCTGAATACAATAGAGGAGTGAGAACCACAAGCTCATCATCAGAATCAGCTCAAATCTTGGAGTTAAGGAACATGGTCTCACAACTACTAAAGAGCAACCAAGGAGTGCATGTCATTGATGATGTTTTGGCTACTAATGAAGAGCCTCTCATGGAATTTATGAGAGATGGAGCTGAAGAGAATCAAGAGGAAGTCAACTACATAGGAGGTAGCTATGGTAATAGAGGATACAACCAGCCATTCCGCCCCCATCCCAACCTCTCTTACCGAAGCACCAATGTGGAGAACCCGAATGATCAAGTCTATCCGAGCCAAAACACTTATCAAGGAGGACAAAACACTTACCAAAGAGGTCAATACCAGCCTAAGCAACAATTCTATCCTAAGGGAGTCTACCAAGTGAAGCAGCCATTCACTTTCCCTCAAGGAGTTGCACCGGCTCAACAAGAAGAGAAAGTAGACGTGGCGGTCAAGAAATACATGGAGGAGCAAAGACAAGCTACCAAGAGCTTACATGAGAAGATGGATCACATGTTTGGCGATCTAAATACTAAGTTTGGGGCATTGTCAACCGATGTCCAGAAGCTGGAAGTGCAAGTCGCTCAAACGGCCGAAGCGGCCAAGAAGCAAAATGAGATGAATCCGCAAAAATTTTGTAGTGTTGTCTCATCCAAGGAGGATCCACCGGCCATCATCTCCGTACCATCTCAAGAAGAAGAAAAGGAAGACGAGCCTAAGGAGAGGCACAAACCAGAGAGGTACACATGGGAGTCGAGGCGAGCTTACAAGAGAAGGCTTGAGAACAAGCCGTTGCTAAAACAAGAAGATCCGGGAAAGTTTGTGATCCCAGCTTGTATCAATGGGTACCAACTCACGGATTGCTTATGTGATAGTGGAGCAAACGTGAACATCATGTCTCTTGCCTTAGCCAAAGATTTGGGATTCAAATATTTCAAGGAGCCTAAGGTGAGAGTGGAGTTTGCGGATCTATCAAGTATGGAGCCTTATGGAGTGCTCGAAGATGTTATGCTAGAGATTGGTGAAAGACATGTTCCCACTGATTTCCAAATCATGGTATGGGAAGGATCAAAGAGAAATCAGCTGATTCTTGGAACCCCATTCTTAGCCACAGCCGGGGCGATCATCAATTACATGAGAAACCAACTAACACTTGGTCATGTCCGGCAAGATATCTTTTTCCCAAGCATCAACTTTAAACAAGCTCCAAGTGCTGTCAAATTACCACCGAAAAGAAGCACACTCATGCCAAGAGAAGGAGCCGAGCGGCCTAGATGCACCAAGGAAGGCGAGCCCTATCCAAAACCGAAGGAAGCGATGAAACCATTGAAGCCGAAGCATGAGAATGTCTTCAAGGATATTCACTCGGTCTTGTCACCACCCTTTGGCGATCATGGAGCTGAAGAAGAACCTGACGGTGTACCCAAGTCATTTTCCAGCATAAGAGTCCTCCTCCCAAAGGATCCGGATCCCAAAGATGAGCAAACCGCAAAGGAGAGACTCGGAAAAACCTTAAAACTTTTTCCGAGAGCTTTGGTCTTCAAGGATGACTTGGACGATGATCATGGAGAGCCCAAACCACCCCATGATCCACCTGAACCAGAGTGTGACGACACCAAAGGGATCCCAAACCCTTTGGCCGATCACATCCGCACCTAACCAAACAAATATAAAAGGGAGTCAAGCTAGATGACTTTAAAACAAGCGCTTTGTGGGAGGCAACCCACACGGTATCTTTTTATTTCTCATTTTCATTTTCAATTCTCACATCATTATTGCATGCATACTGTAGGATGAAGACCCAAGAGGAGACCGAACAAGAACATGTCCCACCCATTAATCCCACCCTTGTCCAAGACGACACCAAGAGGACGGGGACGACTTGGGAATGATAAAGAAGGGCAAAAGATTGATATAGGTCGAAGAACATCACAAAACGGTCGAGTAGATTTCAAGATATTCCATCCAGCGAGATTTTCTCGGCCAAACGGGTGAAACGGAGGACCAACATCAACCATCTCCCAAACCACGTGACCGATGTCCACCAAACTTCACAGACGGCTAAACAACACCATGTTGGTCGGCAAATCCAAAAGATAGGACGGAGGAATGTGAACGGATGAGGAGATAAGAACAAATGTCACATCCGGTCGATAGCGGTGCACCCAACGGCCGACAAAACCGAAATCACGGCATGGAGACACCACCAGCTGGAAATGGATCCTTGGAGCTTGAAAATCATCATTCCAGAAGAAAATGAAGGAACGAACGAGCCGATCACAAAGAAATCAAGAAAACTCTTCCCGGAGCCGAATTGACCACTTTGTGAAGGAACTCTCAATCCGCTCGTTCGTTTGGCCTCAAACTTCACCAGTATCCATAAAATATGAGGTTGGTCGATGGAATTTCAAGATAGGTCGAAGAATTCTTCATCATTTGAGCTGTGGTACATTGCACTTTCACCCCGTCGACCGAATGGACCACCAGATGAAGAATCTCACAAACCGCTCGTTCGTTTGACCTCAAACTTCACCAGGAGCTCTAAAACATAAACTTGGACGGTAAAATTTTGATATGGTACATGAAATTCTTAACGGTTTGTTCTGTGGTTCATAGCACTCATTTCGGGTCGACCAAATGAACCACACTCGACCAAAATGCAAACCGGCGAGAATCAGACCTGGAAATTCAAAATTCACCGACCAATCATGCCTAAAGAGGAGCCCCAATCCGTTATATGACCCTGATCTTCATCACAAATGGTCACCACTTGGTAACATCAACCTAACATTTCCCTTTTCAAATTTATTACATATTTTTCCTCTCTTAATCTGATTTTTCTTACACCGGGACGGTGCAAGTTAAGTCTGGGGGGATTATACTAATAAGTTTGTTCATTTTGGCATTTCATCTTGCATCATTCTTCTTTTCATCGAGTCGTTTTTATTGAGTCAAAACTTTTGTCGAGAATTATGACTTTATCTTGGACCTAACCATTGTTGTGCCTATGTTTAAGTGACCATTGATCAGTTATTGGCAGTATACTTCATCACATGTGCACCATGAGTGGATCGATCTACCAAAAATGTCCACATCTCCAAAGGCTTAAGAAGGATACATCTTTGACTCTGCACCTTAATGAACTTAACCTTCTCGGCTAGGGACTTGGTTTTACAAAGGGCACGACTCCTCATCCTCACCAATTAGTGAAAGTCTATGTGAGTTCGGTTTCCCCTCTCTCCCCCTTTCAAATTTAAGAAAAAGCACTATGGTCCAAGTAACCGGGGATTAGGTGGCAACCACCATCAATACTCGCGTCTATGGAAGACCTTTTGATCCAAGTAACCGGGGATTAGGTGGCTACAACCATCAATACTCGCGTCTATAGAAGATCCATCAAAAACCTCCACAAAGAGGAGAAGAAGTCGAATAAAAAAAAATACCTTGCTACCCTAAAAAAGGGATGAATCGACTTAAGAAGTGAGAAGAGAGAGAGGTGAAACAAGAGCCAAGACATGTGTTTTATAAAAAAGAGGATGGGTAAGAATCTATAACCCCTTTGATCGATATTCCCTAGTCGAGACCACACCTTTAGAAACTAAAGGAGTCAAAGGTGGAGAATTTGGATGGCCTAAAGAGAAGTGGATTGCTTTGGGATGATTGCAAAACTCATGGTATGTACCTTCTTGTTCTTAATTCTAAATGCCATTGCTGTTTTATGTGGATCACTAAGATAAATGTCAACATGGATTTCCAAAAAGGATTTAAGAGTTCTCATGTTTTCAAACCTCTTTTCCATGCTTAGTTTGCTTGGGGAAAAGCAAAAGATAAGTCTGGGGGAGTTGATATATCCATATTTTGCATGATTTTACTTAGTATTTATCTATGTTTTCAAGTGTTTTCAATAAGGTTTTATGCCTTTAGAGGTAGTTTTCTTGTATTTGTTGGTTTTGGAGTCTTAACAGGTCAAAACATCAAAAAGGATTCAAAAAGGAGCAAAAGAGCCTCAAAACATAATCCATGCAAGTTTCCAAGTCAAGAGCCTCAACAAAACTCCATTTGTCCAATTCTCGCATTTGGACAGAACCGGAGCATCCGAAAGATGGCCGCGGTTGAAGGTCTTTCCGACGTCTAAAAATCATGATCTTGGTCTTGATGGATAGATATTTGAGTTATGCATCACGACGAAGTGGATTCAAGTCATTTGGATCAACCATCAGGGAGAAACTCTTTTTCCCCCAAGACGTGTCCGCCAGGCGAGGAAACGAAGCCCATGGAGACTTGGCGCCACAAACAGCCCGGGATTCCGCGGCATGGACCTTGTCTCGACTTAACATAGGCCTAGCCTATTCCTGGTGGTTTCCTTGGCCTTATCTCGGCCCATTCATGTCGCAAAAGTCTTGATCCACCTCACCGGAAACTTTCCTTTTCCGGCACTTCATAACCCTAGCGACTTCTACCCTATAAATACAAGCTTTTAGCCTTTGGAGAGCAGAGAGCCGCGAGTGTATTGTGCAAGAGAGAGAGCAGCCGTCAAGGAGGAGAAGCCCTAGGTGGTGCGCCGTCCAGAAGGAAGAAGGAGGCGCCGTTCTACTCATTGTACTCACATCTCATCTTTGTTCTTTCATCTTTTCCTTTTCTCTTTTGTACTTTGGATCGAAAGTTATCAAGGGATTCGACTTGTTCTTCATCAGAGAAGCCTCTTTCAATCCCTTATCTCTTTTCATACTTGCATAATGATATCAATCTTGCCTTGCTTGTTTGATTTTAGTATGTCCGAGTAGATCCCCTTGTTAGGCCGAGGGAGATCGATGAACTCATGACATGATTTGACTTGTTTGATTGCATAAAACGGGATTTACTCTTTTGGTTCTTCATCTTTACTTGTTCTTAATGCTTGTTGTTAGGAAAGCGCGCCTAAACAACTTGAACCTAGGTTGATACACTCTCCAAAAGCTTGTTGTATTGCCGAAACTAGTATTTGATGAGCTAAGTATCTTAGGCTTCCAAAAGTCGACCTAAGGAACTTAGTGAACAATCACAACTTGAACATTGATTAATGCATGCTTATAACTTGTAATAACCATCGAAAGTTGAGTCCATTAGGTTGTTTAAGCATAGTGGCCGGAGCCACGAAAGTGGAAAGGCTATACCTTAGTGTTGTGAGTTCAAGGCGGTTCATAATCCATCCCATGCAATCTTGTCATTTCATTGAGTGTTTCCATTGATTATCCTTTGCCTAACACCTTTCTCATATTGTTTACAATCTCATTCACTTACTCACTTGCACTCATTTGATCACTACAAATCATATTTTCCGTTCTAGCTACTCATCACTCAACATAGACTTGAAACGAGATCACTCTTCCTTGTGTTCGATAACCCTACTACACTACGATCCGTGCACTTGCGGTATCTAGTTAGGAGTGGTAAAACCTGATACACCACACCCCACATCATCAGTTAAGCCCAATTCTAACAGTCCTAAAACCGTATAGGCTATGATACCAAAATGAAACAACCAAGCTTTTTTGTTTTTAAAACTAATTACCCCGAATTAATATTCTCATAAATATTAATTCTCAACAGCTAACACAAAATATCAAAACAATGCTAATGTCAATAAAAATAATTAATTCATCAAATAATAACAAATTCCAGAATTCATATAAATAAACTAGCAATCTAAACACCATGTTCTAACAACTTAAGCAAATAAATAAAACAATCCTATCATCCCCTTCTCCAGCCTTGATTTCGCGATCACAATTTTCTTTTACCTGCATCACAGGAAAAGAGATGCGTAAGTATTATCACAAATACTTAGTGAGACGATCACCCCTGCCTACAGGCCAATTATGCAATTTCCAGACATTTTAAACATTATTAATAATTCTCATAATTATTAGAATAGTTTTCTTAATTATTAATTAGTTTACATAATCAAAATAATAATTTTCCAACACTTAAAATAATTTCCACAATTATTTTTAACAACTTAATTAATTAATTAAACCACTTAATTAATTAATTATCTCAATTAAAATATTTAAACCGGTTAAACCATTTAATTAAATTAAACCAAATAATTCAATTAAAATTCACGGATTTAAACCGAACCAACGCTCGGTGTCGCTCGACACCCGATCCGGTGTCGCTCGACACCCGATTTTCAAGGTGATACCGAAAGCGAATGAACTATACGAGAAACACAGCAAACACCACAAATCATAACAAACCAAATAACACATAAACATCACAAACTTCAACCAAAACAATCCAGATTCCACAGATCTAGATAATTACGAGCCTACGGTCACGCACTCACCTTGACAAAGGATTGAACAAAAGGGGAAAGTAGATGAACAGGCACAAACAGACTCAGATCAACGACAACACCCAGAAATCACTCACAAACTCTCAGCTCCTCTTTTCTCTTTCACTTTTCTCGAAAACAACAAAAGAATGCGGCCACTCTCCTTTAAAACGCGCGACATTAGGTTTTAACCTAAACCAGCCACCAAACCGGCAATTGAAATCGAACCAGAAATCAATTCGCCAGACGGGTGTCGACCGACATCACCTTGATGTCGCTCGACACCACCTTGATGTCGCTCGACACCACTGCGCAAAACGGCAATGAGGTTTACGGATGTTACACTAGCTATGGTTTCAAAAGCAAAACAATACACATATACATAAAAACCAAGACAAAGACAAAACCATGTCACCATAAAAAAGAGAAACGAGAAACTTACTTAAGCGGGTCGCGCCACATGGGATCTTCTTGGTAGAAATCTGGTTCAAACTCCATGCCTCCACCATCCTCTTTCTCGTATTCAAAATCGTCATCATAAAGATCTCTCACCCTTGGAGCTTGGGAAGTAAGACCAAGATTAGCATCATCCTCTTCATGGTGATCAAGAAGCCATTCTTCAATTGTATCTTCATTGCCATCATCAAAGATCACATCAACTTTGGTTTCTCTGATTTTTTTATGCTTCTTAAAAAATCTTGCATTAAATTAGACATAGATTAGACTGTTTAGCCGGTTTATATCTAGTCTATTCATTTTCTTCGTGTGAATCTGCAACACAAGAGTAGCTTTGAAGAGTATGCAATGTAAAGGCATGAAAGTATGAAACATAGTGAAGAGAAGAAAGATAACTAACTGCTCCAAAACTGCTCCAATTTCTTTCACAACCAGAGATCAAAGCAAGGATTCTAGTTGCTAGCTTTTGCAACTTTGGTGTTTCACATCCATATGTTGACCACCAGTTCCCTGCCATTTAGCAAGTGAAAAATGCATTATACGCCACAAGATAAAGAATAATGATCAACTAAAGACAATAGTGAACATAACAAGTACTTGGATCGAATTTCTCATCCTTCTTTTCACAACCTTTTCTCGTTAATGGCCAGCCAAAAGAACCAGTTTTGTTTTTGTAAAGCTGCACTTCATGATTCACAACAAAGTCTTGCGTAGCAAAGTCTCCATGGTAGAAAGTCTCTACAAATGTAATGAATGCTTGCATGACTTCCAAGGAATATATACCCGGTTCTTTGTAGAAGTAGAACGGATTGAGGAAGTAGGCAACCATATGCAAAGGAGTATTCAACCTAGATTTCATTTTCTCATCAATAATCTGCAAGATGGGCTCGTAACTCCTCTTTGACCTCTCAGTAGCTTCTTTGGTAGACTTCTTAGATTACAAAATCTCACCATAGATAAACCCAAGAGAAGTTATCTTCTCTCCATCTGCAAGCCTTAGAACCTTCACTAGAGGGCTAAAGACTTTCAAAACAAGCAGATGCTACTCAAGAATCCAATACTCATAACAGTGTCTTCACGCTCTTGGACTGCTTACATTCGCTCCACTCATCACTTGCAAACATGTTCTTCAGGAGTGACTTCTTTTCGTAGAGACTATGAAGGGTTAAGTAGCAAGTTGCAAACCTTGTTGCTCCTGGTCTCACTATGTCCCTCTTACTTGTAAATGATCTCATCATGAATAAGGTTTTATGATGAGCATAGATAAAGATTGTTAGAGACTTCGCTTGATCTATGATCTTAGCAAAAGCCGGCAGCTTTGAAATCCCCTCAAGCATTAGGCTAAAGACTTTCAAAACAAGCAGATGCTACTCCAGAATCCAATACTCATAACAGTGTCGTAACAAGTTCCACCTTTCACGCTCTTGGAAAGCTTACACTCGCTCGACTCATCACTTGCAAACATGTTATTCAGGAGTGACTTCTTTATGTAGAGACTATGAAGGGTTAAGTAGCAAGTTGCAAACCTTGTTGCTCCTGGTCTCACTATGTCCCTCTTACTTGTAAATGATCTCATCAAGAATAAGGTTTTATGATGAGCATAGATAAAGATTTTGAGAGACTTCCCTTGATCTATGATCTTAGCAAAAGCCGAGAACTTTGAAATCCTCTCAAGCATTAATCAACTGTGTGAGCTGCACATCCAGAGCAAAAGATACTTGGTCTCTTCTGTTTCAGCAATTTTCGCAGCAGCCACATTATTGCTCGCATTATCAGTCACCACTTGCACAACCTTCTCAGCACCTACATCTTCTATGCATTTATGTAGTCAAAGATGTCATTACCCGTGTGAGAATCCTTCGAAGAATCCTTTGAAGAACGAAAACAAGTACCTCCTCTAGAATTAACACACAAGTTCATGATGCTCCTCTTCTTAATGTCAGTCCATGCATCTGTCATCATAGAGCAGCCGTCTTTCTTCCATTTTTCTTCTAGCGAGGTCAGCTTTTCCTTTGTCCTTTGTTGTTCTTCATTTAGCAATGGCTCTCTTAGCTGATATTGACTTGGAGGCTGCCATCCAGGCCCAAACTGTCCCAATGCTTCAAAGAATAGCCTAAAACCATCGTTGTCAAGTGCAATGAAGGCAATGTTTGAGTTGTAGACCCATCGAGCACAGTACTGATGTACAAGATGTGACTTTTCCTTCGAAATAGCATCATGAATACTCTGTTGCCGTTTCTGCCCAGGCAAAGATGCTTCAGGGTTAATGGTGGTGGTAAAGTGATCCATTGGACCTTGGAAACGAGGATTTTTAAGAGTTCCAAACTCCCTTTGAAGTTCCTCAATGACACTGTCCTTGCTTAAATTTACGTCTGCCCTCAAATCTTCCTCATTCTTTCTCTTCAGAATTTTCTTAATTTTGTTTGGCTTTAAGGATCACTTTCATACATCTCTCTTGATCCTGTTTACTTGACCGTTGACAAGGAGCAACATTTCCCCTCGCATGAGCTATGTGCTCCTTCATTCGGTGGACACCACCAGAGATTTCTTTCCCACACAGCATACACCTCAGCCTGTCCGTATTTGTATGATCACACAAACTTCCATACTCCCATCCTATATCGTCTGAATTACGCTTCAGTGGTGGAGGAGGAGCTTCCTCAGGCTCTTGACTATCCATTAGACACTAAAATAGCAACTAAAACATTAGTTCTTCAAGACATAATAAATCACGACTCTATATTCCCCCTAAATATATTGCTCTCTCTTATACTCTTTGTTTAGCTAAGGTTTCAAGAGCAAACCAAAGAGAAAAGACAAACAACACATACAATGGTTTTCATTATCAATCAATCTAACATACATCAGATATTAACAGAACAAGCTTTCCATGAAACGAGGTTCTCTAATAAGTAACAACTATAACAATTCGTTAAACAGCAACTAAAACATTAGTTCTTCAAGTATAAGAAATCACGACTCTAAATATATTGGTTTCTGTTATACTCTTTGTCTAGATAAGGTTTCACGAGCAAACCAAAGAGAGAAAGACAAACAACTCATTACCAATATAACAACTCAAACCAAGAAAAATTTAAGACTAAAACATATTCTTAGAAAAAAAACAGAACCATGCTATGGGTTTTCTCTTTTGTTTAACCGACTCAAACAACACAAATAAAACGTGGTTCTCAAATCTCACATCTCTAACAACAATTTCAGACAAGAATGATTCTCATTATGAGGAACAACGTTTTCACATTGTTTTGTAAAAAAGAAACTAGAAATAAGTTTCACCATAACTAAACGACTACTTAATCTTCATTTTGGATACACAAATAACCTATTCGAATCAATAAAGTACTATCATTACCTCGATTCGCTTCGATGTTGCTACAAAACCTTGATTCACTCTCAGTTCAGCTTAATTTTGGTTGCTTTGGGGAATTGGGGGTGATTTCACGAAAAGAGTAATTAGGGTTTGTGAAATTCATAATTAGATTTGTCGGGGAAAGAAAAAGTTGGAAACTCGACTTGGTTCAAATAAAGTGGGCTGAAATATCAACGAAATTGGGCTGCAATTTACCAAACTTTTACATTCTGGCCCAAACGATTTTTACAATAAACCGGCGATTTCATTCTTTCCTTGGTTTACGCGGTCAATCCACGGTTGACCAAACAATGGCACCGGTTATTGGAAATCGCCTCAGTTAGCACCCGAGTCCGATTTTTGGAGCGTTTAGTCGTAGAAAGCGCCGACTTCTTGAACATAGGATCCGACACGTCATTAACTTTCAGGATTACTGTGGTGTACATCTGATAAGACCATCTCTGTAATACCCCACATCAGAGCCGAATATTTTCTGCTTCAAGAACGGTATGGCCGGGATAAAGATTTTCCGGACATTTCCGAACAACTAAGTGAAAGCTCAAAAACATGGAAATGACAAAAGGATTAAATTAAGAGATTTTAATTCTCAAGCACGACAAGGACGAAAACCCTCCAGATAAGGAAACGTACGAAATCCAAATCGGAAGGAAATAGGTGGATGAAGCATATCCGCTTAAGGCCAATGGAACGGCGACACCAGCTACTTGTCCAAGACAAGACTAAGCTAACCAGTATGGTGGAGACACCTAGCTGCTCAAAAGAGACAAGAACCATTTAGACCAATGAGGAGGATGTACCCAACAACTAAATGAGACAAAATTATGTTGGACCAATCATGTTTGAGCACCCAACAGCTACATGGGACGAAAATTGTGTTGGACCAATCATCTTTAAGCACCCAGCAGCTACATGGGACGAAAATTATGCTGGACGAATCATGGATGAACACCCAGCTGCTTAACATTCTCATCCAGAACTGACCAATGAAGAGATTGCATCATTCTGGATAGATATGGATGACACAAGCTGATGAAGGAGTAACTTGCTCCCATTGGTCCACACAAGGGGAAAGGTGGTGCCATTATGGTGGAGAAAACCCATCAGCTGCTTCACCCAACCATTATGGTTGAGAAAACTCATAAAGGTGACTTGATTGATTGTTTTGATTGTGTGATTGTTTGTTGTGTTATAATGCTTGTTTGTTAGATCTTGTTTATTGTTATCATATTGCATATGAGGTTGCATGATTACTTTGATATTGTTGAATTTTGTTGATGTTGGTGTTGGCAGTTCGGTCTTCTTTTATACCTCATTTAGCCGAAGGGCTGACTAAGTGGGAAGACTCAGAGAGACGGGATAGCAGCCAAGGGCCGAGTACTATTCCACATCATGTAGTCAATGTAGTGGCTAATGAGAATATTTGGAGAGATAGGGTTGCTGCCTAGGGCCAAGTATGGATTAGACAGCCCGGGATGTGACCATCTGGGAGACAGAACTCGTGTGGGTTGTGAACGTTTGGAAACGGCGATCCAACGAGACGTGACTGTCTGGGAGATGAAACTAGGGTAGTAATGTTCTATATCGCGTGCCTATGTGGCTGTGAGATAGGTGTTCACGGGAAGTACCGAATGCGCGTGATGTGGTGGAGGAAGTAGTGGAGTGTGTTGAGATTATGTATTTATTTTTGCATGTTTAAGCATTATGCATTGATTGATTGTTGTATATAATCTCTGATTGATTGATGTCTTAGTATTTTAACTCTTTTAAGCATAGCTTTTCATGCTCTTTTGTACCATTCTACCCTTTCTTTCATCCATTTTAGCTTAGGATACATCCATTAGTCAGTTTCTGCTGTCTAGGAGCATACATTGCATTTTGCATTTGGAGCAGTATTCAGGTTCTTTTGGAGGCATTTGGAAGCAAATAGAAGTTAAGAGATTTGAGAGCTGCTGTGAAGAGTGCAATCAGGATCGCAATCAAGATGACCTTCCCCTATAACCTAATTGCCGCCATTGAGTTGCGCATTGACCAAGCTAGACTGTGTTGACCCTCGTTGACTGAGCTTTGACCACTCTCTAGCTGGACCAAACCAAGCCTTAACCGCATTTCTTGGAGCTTAAACCAATTGGGAAGGAAGAAATAGTCAAGATTAATGAGTTGACCTAGCGTTTTATGTCTTACTATAAATACTCTTAAGTCCTAGTTTATTAGGCAATCTTGTAATTTTCTCTCTAAGAACACATAAACCTTCCTTTTAGGGTTCTTAACATTTTATGAGATCCTAATTTCGTTTTGGAGTTAATCAAGTGTTTCTTTCCTAATTAACTATCTTTCCCTGTTTGGGAATTTGGTTCTTGACCATGATTAGTGAGTAGTCACTTTGGGTTTTTATGGATGGAATAGATTAGGTGATTTGTAGGTCGATTTGATGATTAGAGTGTAGATTTATTTTTTATCCTTCTTTATTTGGTGGTCTTAATGCTAGATCTTCTTTGATCAAGTTGAATCTAGACCTTAGGCATTTCATGCACCACAAGTGTTTGATGAAATGCTTGACCCAACCATCTAAAGGATTTACATGCCTAGCTCATGAGAGTGATTGTCTTCGGTGTTTATTGGCTTTATAGAATTGGTTCTTAATTCTTGTTGATTTTGAATTCACTAATGATGATTAATTCTTGAATTTGTAATTAACAAATGGATTAATACCATGAGAATGGATTAGTCTTGCTTTAATGAATTATATGTCTAAGGATTAGCATTATTTGTGTATGACTAAGCATCTTGATCTATATATGGATTCTCCTAATCAATTACCCCATCCTAAGACCCTCTTCTCTCTTTGTTTGATCTTTAAGGTTTTTTGTTTTTTTTTTTGCTTTGTCTCTTAGTTTCACTTCTTTTACTTATTGCATAGCTTTTGTTCCATTACACCAATATCATATTGCTCTTGACTTGGGAAATTTCTTGCATTTTTTATTGCCAATCTTTCTCCAAATTGGATTGACATCTAGATGACCACAATGACATGAGAGGGATAGATAATTGAACCACAAAAAATTCTGAAACAACCAAGCCCTTTTTTTTTTTTTTTTATTAATTAGCCCAAATTAACATTCCCATAAATATTAATCCTCAACAGCTAATTCGACAAAACAATGCGGAAGAAAACCAATATTATTAAATCATAAATAATCGTTCAACAAATAAAACCAATAAACCAATAAACCAATGAGAAGTAACTCTAGCAACCTAAACACCAGGTTTACTATATTATTAAAATAAAGTCTAACACCCTAAACTCAAGAATTCTCAATCAGCCACATCATAAATGGCAGAATCCAAATCCTAATCTCATCATCCTCTTCTCTCGGTCTCTTTCCGCGGATGAACATTGTTGTTACCTGCATCACATTACGAAAGAGATGCGTAAGTATTATCATAAATACTTAGTGAGTGGATCATCCTGCCTACAGGCCAATTACGTCAAACAGTAGACAATATACCACAATAAACACAATAATCAACAGTAAATACCATCCCTGTCAGGAAACTCCCACGTTTCCTGACACCCAGGTTGGTGTCGACCGACACCTGAATGGTGTCGATCGACGCCAGCCTCCCGAGTGTCGATCGACACTCATCGAGTGTCGCTCGACACCGGCTCGACGCCCAGAAACCAACATCAACGAAAAACGCATTCCAAATCGCAATAACACAAAAGCTAAGGGTTTTCAACGCCCCAATGCTATCAAAACACGAAATCCAGCATAAACAATCTCAAGAACACATCATAAACCGAAATCACACAATCTCTAACGCTTAACGGACCTACAGTCACGCACTCACCTTGAAAAGGGATTAGAAGGAAGGAAAGGATGATGAACAGCAACCCAAAGCCTCAGAAACTCCACAAAACTCCTTCAAACTCTCAAAATCACCTTAGAATCACCTCCTTAGCTCTGAAACTCGAAACTTGTGCCTTTCTCGCGGCCACAGGGCTTTTAAAACACGAAATAGGGTTTCCACGCCCTAAACCAGCCCAAACCAGCCGACTTGAATCAAACCGGTCGATTTCCAGATAACCGGTGTCGATCGACACCCTCCCTTGGTGTCGGTCGACACCAATCGACCAAACCAACTCCAATTGTAATTCGATCAGAAGAATTTAACACACTTTCTTCGCGATGCTTGAACCTTAGACCGACTGCACAACAATCAAACAAGAACATGTACAGCCAACCCTCAATTCACACCTCTAAGCGCATGTGCCAACTATTTCCGAACCCCTAGCATCGTCCAACACCACTTCCAAAACAACTTCCTGGTTCACGGATGTTACAATTCTCCCCCACTAAACTGGATTCGTCCTCGAATCCCAACACAAACGTCTCTCCAAGACCTCAAAACTCAAATTTTAGTCCTATGTTATACGCATGTTTCCAAGATATTATTACTCTCAATGCCATAACCGCAGTCATGACATCCGTACTGCGACCCGCAGTCCAGTACCGAAACGTGACCAATGTCACAAAACCAAACGTGACCCGAAGTCACCACCAAAATGTGATCTCTGTCACAACCAAAATGTGATCCCTGTCACAACCAAACGTGACCGAAGCCACTAAAACCACTTATACCGAGGTAGCGACCCCCAATACAAGTCTGCCGAGCACAATGCTCCCAAAACGTAGACCCAAGGCCTACCCAAACGAGTAATAAATCTGAAACGCGTACCAACATATGACTAGAATCTCAAATGACCCCACTGGTCAAAACTTGTAACATCCCAACCATAACCAAAAATATGAGGTAAAACTCCATCTCATATAACTCCAAAATGTATATCGTACAACAAAACGAAAATACATAAGTCCAGAAACAACAACAACATAACCAAAAACAAGACTAGAACCACAAAGATGAATCACTCCACAGCCTGCTTGTCGAACCACTTTCCGAACTTCAGCTTCATCTTTGCCTCTGGCTCCCAAGTCTGCTCCTCTGTGCCCCTACAGTCCCACAAGACTCTCAACAATGGCACTCTCTTGTTCCGCAGAACCTTGACTCTCCTCTCAAGAATCCTCACAGGAACTGCCGGAACTGTCATATCTGGCTGAAGATCCTCTGGAATCTCAACCACAACCTCCTCTGAAGGACGCAAACACCTCCTCAACATAGACACATGAAACACCTTATGAAAGGCGCTCATAATCGGTGGCAACTCCAACCGATAAGCCACTGGCCCAACTCGCTCCACCACTGGAAACGGACCCATAAAACGCGGACTGAGCTTGTTCTCTGCTATGGACCTGTTAGGGCCCCTCAACATAGCCATCTTGAGATAAACTCTATCTCCCACCTGAAACTCAAGCTCACGTCGCCGCCTATCTGCATAACTCCTCTGTCTATCCTGAGCCTCCTTCATGTTCAGCCTCAAGACACGAATCTTCTCCGTCGTCTCCTGAACAAAAGTAGCTCCAAACATGCTGCGCTCCCCTACTTGGGTCCAACATAAGGGTGTCCTGCATGGCCTCCCATACAAAGCCTCATAAGGAGCCATACCAATACTGGACTGAAAACTGTTGTTATAAGCAAACTCTGCCAAACACAGATGATCAGCCCAATGACCACCCCAATCCAGTACACACATCCTAAGCAGATCCTCCAAATTCTGAATAGTCCTCTCTGACTGCCCATCTGTCTGCGGATGATACGCTGTACTCATATGCACCTTAGTGCCCATCTCAGTCTGAAATGCCCTCCAAAACTCTGAAGCAAACCTCGGATCTCTATCCGACACAATACTGGCTGGCACTCCATGCAGCCTCACAATCTCTCGCACAAACTTCCTAGCCAGGACAGCTGCTCCATCTGTCTTCTTGATGGCCAAGAAATGTGCTGATTTGGTCAAGCGATCCACAATGACCCAAATAGCATCAAAAGTCCGTGAGATCGGCAATCCCACAACAAAATCCATAGTGATCATATCCCACTTCCACTCTGGAATGGGTAAGCTCTGCAAAAGACCACTAGGCACCTGATGCTCTGCCTTGACCAAAGAACAAGTGTTGCACCTCGCAACCCAATCTGCCACATCCCTCTTCATCCCGACCCAATGATAATACCGTTTGAGGTCACGGTACATCTTGGTCGCACCCGGATGAATCGAAAACTTGCTCGAATGAGCCTCTCTCTACACCTCCTGTCTCAACTCCTCATCCTTGGGCACACAAACTCGCCCACGAACCAAGATAGTCCCATTCGAAGAGACCTGATACTCAAAACCAACTGCCTGCGAAGCATCAATCAAACCCTGATCACTCTGCTGCGCCACTCTGATCCTACTGAGTAAATCTGCCTGATCAGCTGCCTCTAAACCCAAAGGCTCCTCCGAAATAGCACAAAGACGCAATGTACTAATCTCGCTGACCAGAGCCTCAACACCGCGCTCTCTATCTGAATCAACCCTCCGTCGACTCAACGCATCTGCCACTAAGTTGGCCTTGCCTGGATGATAGACAATATCCAGATCATAGTCTGCCAGAAACTCCACCCAACGCGTCTGTCTCGCATTCAGCAAAGGCTGAGTGAAAATATGCTGTAGACTCTTGTGATCCGTAAAGATCTGCACTCTACCACCATACAAATAAGACCTCGAAATCTTGAGTGCAAAAACCACTGCTCCCAACTCAAGATCATGCGTAGGACGGTTGCGCTCACTGCCCTGCAACTGCCTCGAAGCATAGGCAATCACTCTGCCCTCCTGCATCAAAACACAACCAAGTCCAACACCTGAAGCATCTGTGTACACAACATATGGCTTCCCCGGGTCAGGTAATGCCAAAACAGGTGTACTAGTCAACATCTCCTTGAGCTTCCCAAAGCTCTCCTCGCACTCATGCGACCACACAAACGGCACATCCTTGCCAGTCAACCTCGTCATCGGCTGAGACATGCTCGCAAACCCCTTGACGAATCTCCTGTAGTAACCTGCTAAACCCAGAAAACTCCTGATCTCGGTAGCACTACTCGGTCTAGGCCAATCTCTAATGGCTGCAATCTTAGCCGGATCCACAGAAACCCCCTCTGCAGAAACAATGTGGCCAAGAAAACCCATCTCCCTCTGCCAAAAGCTGCACTTGCTCAACTTAGCAAACAGCTTCTGCTCTCGAAGCTTCTCCCTTCGGGTGTCGATCGATACTAGTCGTTCAGAAGAATTTAACACACTTTCTTCGCGATGCTTGAACCTTAGACCGACTGCACAACAATCAAACAAGAACATGTACAGCCAACCCTCAATTCACACCTCTAAGAGCATGTGCCAACTACTCCCGAACCCCTAGCATCGTCCAACACCACTTCCAAAACAACTTCCTGGTTCACGGATGTTACAAATTCCGTTTCAATTTGGCGCCGTTGCCATTTGGAATTTGAGATTGTGCATTTTAGATTTGGAAAGTTCTCAAGATCAAGTTTTCTTTTATCTTCGTTTGATACCCATTCTCTCTACTTGTTTGTCTTTGCATTGCTAGGTGTATGCACACAAGATCACGTGAGAGAGAGACAATTTGTTGAGCTACGGTGATCTACTACGTGCTGGCCGAGAGTTACGAGAGAAACGAGCAAGAGAAAGAGCCGAACAGAAAACTTTTGTGGGGATGGATAACCCACAAGAAGAACATGCTTCGCTGGGAGAGCATCCGCCTCATGGAGGTTATCCAGTTCATCCACCACGTCCTACTAGGCAAATCGGAGTTGGAGATACTCCATATACTCATGTCCACCACCACGGAATCACCCCACCGCCAGTCCCAAACAACAACTTTGAGATCAAGACCAGCTTGATCTCGTTGGTGGAAAGGTCAATGTTCCATGGACTGCCGAATGAAGATACATTGGAGCATCTTGACAAGTTTGATCACCTATGTTCATTGACGAAGATCAATAGAGTAACCGAAGATGGTTTCAAATTGAGGCTTTTCCCTTTCTCTTTGGGGGACAAAGCTCACATTTGGGAGAAGAACCTATCAATAGGCTCGGTGACGACTTGGGATCAGTGTAAGCAAGCGTTCTTGGCGAAGTTCTTTCCATCTTCACGGACAGCAAAGCTCTGAAATGATATCTCAATCTTCATCCAAATGAATGCAGAAAGTTTAAGCGAAGCCTACGAACGGTTTAAGGGCTATCAAATGAAATGTTCACGCCATGGCTTCTCCAAGGAATCTTTGTTTAGTACACTATATCGTGGAGTGTTGCCTAGGTACCGCATGCTACTAGATACGGCCAGTAATGGACACTTCTTGGGTCAAGACGTGGAGGAAGGACTTATCTTGGTTGAGAATCTCTCCACAAGTGACAACAATTATAGTGAAGATTATGACCGAGCTGATAGAGGAAGTTCAGCTCAAGAGGAGAAGCACAAGAAAGAGCTTAAAATTCTTAATGACAAGCTTGATAAGTTGCTATTAGTCCAAAAAAAGCAGATGCACTTCATTAGCGAAGAGGATATGATCCAACAGGGAGAGGTCACACAAGAGGAGAAACTTAACTACGTTGGTCACCAAGGCGGCTACACCCAAGGGTTTGTCAACTACAAGAACAACCCGAACTTGTCCTATAGGAGGAGTACAAACGTAGCCAATCCTCAAGACCAAGTTTACCCACCTCAACAAAGGCAAAACCAAGGAGGTCAGCAAGTGGTATACTACAAACAAGGCTTTGCACCTAAAAAATTTGTTCCACTAGGTTTTGGGTCTACTCAAGCTCAAGCAAGCAACAGCCCAGGTCAGGAATTGGAGATGAAAACTATGTTGCAGCAGATTATATAAGGACAAGCAAGTGGAGCTATAGAATTGAGCAAGAAATTGGCTGAGATTAACAACAAGGTTGACTGCTCCTACAATGATCTAAACAGAAAGTTTGAGTCTCTAACTACCAAGGTGAAACACTTGGAGAATAAGGTTGCTGCTTCTTCATCGTCCCAACTGGGGATATTACCAGAAAAGCCAATACCAAATCCTAAAGAGTATTGCGATGCCATTTTCTCTACTAATGATTGTGTGGTTGTAAATGGTGAGAATCTAAGAGCTATAGAAGAACTCTCTAGGCTTTTCTATGGTACAAGTGTCGAGTTTTCAAAAGATGAAAAGACATCTCAAGCATAAAAACACAATGCCAAAAAGGAGGCAGTCTAAAAGAATGTTGAAAGAGAGGAAACCACAAAGGTTGAGCCTCCTCTCTACAAACCCGAGCTCCCATTTCCTAGGTGAGCCCTCACTAAAGCTCAAAAGAAGGTAGTCTCCACATTTAAGAATAATATGAGCGAGATTGGTGTTCATTTACCCAACATAGGCAACATGCAAGAAGCTCATCTCCAAATGAAGCTCATTAAGGACATTCTTGCGAACAAGGAGAGAGTGGCTGCTCTTATGGAACCCTCTACAACCCCAGCTCCGCCCCTTGTCACACCAAACTCACTTTCCAAGCTTGAGGATGAAGGGAAATTAACATTACCTTGCTCCCTTGGTCATTTGAAGCTTGATGATGCTCTAGTGGATTCTGGAGCGAGTGTGAATTTGATATCACTTACTCTGGTTAAGCGTCTAGGCATAACGAGTATGAAATCTCCTAGCTCTTCTATCATGTTTGGGATGACTCTTATAAGTATCCACTTTGTCTAATCAAGGATTGTCCTATGAAGATTGGAGGATGCAAGGTTCCAATTGACTTCACTGTTTTGGATATGGTTGATGAAAAGGTAGTACCATTGATCCTTGGAACACCATTCCTTACAACTGTTGGAGCCTCAATTGACTTTCACAAGAAGTTGGTGACTCTCCACTGTGTCAACAACAAGGTTTTTATCCAAGGAAGGTCTCCTCTACCAATTATTGTGGAACAATAACCATTGCAAAGTCCAACATCAAGGAGGAACAAAATGAACGTGATAAGGTTTTGCATGTGCTTGATGAGTGTAGAGAAGATATTCTGGATGGAGAGTGTTTAATTGATATGTTTAGTGAGCACATGGGACATGCTCAAAAGGAGGAGGTGTGTAGAACCACAAGGGTCACTCTTGAGAACACGAAAAAGATGATGGAACCTCAACCTCCCCCTTTTGATCCATCCCCATACTCTCTAAAGCTATTACCACTGAAGCTTAATGATGGAGAAATTGAGTACAAGGTGAAATGCAAGAGAAATCCTAGCATGTTCTCAAATGCCAAGGCCACCATCAATAAAAAACTTCAAGGGGATCCTACCAAGCTCCAAAATCTACTAGCTCACATCATGACCATCACTGTTGAAGGCGTGCATCCTTTCACCACTCACTAGCATGAGCTAAGGAAAGTCAAGCTAGAGACTTAAAACAAGCTCACTTGGGAGGAAGTCCCATGCTTATCCTTTGTATATACTTAAGCTCTTTCATTTTATTGTTCTGTGTGTTTGTGGTTGGTCTTTTGGGTTGTAGGTGACAAAACTAAGGTTGGACGAGGAAAAATTTCAGAGACTTGACAGAATGTTCGATCCATACATAGAAAGATCGATCTACGCCTAGCTGGAACTTCAGCAATCGGGTTGGCAATCAGGTTTCCCCTCTAGGAGAACCTGATTTTTGACCCGCCCACATTAAAGCTTTTCTGTCGCCAACACTGGAGTCCAATAGCCCATCTTACAATTTTGAATATCACTCTTCCTCTTCATACATGCACGTAAATGAGGTACAACTCCACTTTCATTGTAAATACCGCTCATTTATATCATTTGCATTGTTTGTTTGATTGATTTTTTCTCAAGCTTTTATTTGCACAAGGGACTGTGCAGTTTAAGTTTGGGGGAGAGGTCATTAGTATTTGACATTGTGTTTTGTTTTCTTATTTTCAATTTTTCATTTTTGAGTCTCATGCATCATATGCATCACATCTAAGACATAGAAAATAACAAAAAAATTGAAATTTTTTCAAAAACGTTTGCATAAATAGAAACAGGAGCATCATTTGCATTTTAGGATTGATTCTAGGTGCATTTCATATAGCCATTTGCATTTGCATAGGAGACAATGATGATTCTTCAATGTATGAGATGTGAATTTTTTCGAAATGATTTTGATGCCCTAACTGTTAATTATTTGAAGCATATCGAGTGAGTTTGAAGTTGAGATAGAACTACATTTGGAATTCGCATTTTGACATCCATGACTTGGTTGAAGCATTGCTTTGATTTGAACCCTCACCTTATTTATTGGAACCTAATGCGATTATCTAATTATCATTCTCATGCATTGAAACTCTTGCTCATGGATTTTGTTTCGCTTGGACACTCTTTCTATCATTTTTATCTCTTTTGTGTGTCCAATTTGGTTGATTATCCTACCCTTAACCGAACCTTTCCTTCAAGCCAACGTTTTTACCGTGAGAAGTGAGGTCTTTTCCGATTGAGCTTGGCAAAAAATGTTGAGTTTAGACAGACAAAATTTAGGCTCCTATGTAAAAGCTAGCTCGCGGTTTTTGAGCTAGACTAGGTTTGGGAAGTTATTTGGGGTTGTGAGAGAGTGAGCTTAAAAAGTAAGAGAGAGTGGGAAAGAAAAAAAAAAGAGATAGGATGGGAGTAAAAGAGGATAAGTGTTTAAAAAGAGTGGTGGCTTGTTAGTTAAATGTCAAGTGTTAGGCAAAAAGGGGCAAGAAACCAAAAAGATGAAAAGCCATTAGGTTCTAAAGAAAGTTTGAAAAGCCTTAAGCTACAAGAAATCAAAAGTTTAGTCCTCTATTCTTTTACGAAAGTTTATCCTCCCTAAAATCCTAAGTTTGTCCCTCTCTATGTTTAAGAAGATTTTATTCCTTGAGAAAAGGGTAGTTAGGATTTTGGTGGGTTTTATTTTGTTCACAAGTTTATAGACCTTATGTCTTGGGTAGATAGGAATCTACCTTTGTACCATCCTTGGTCTTTACTCTTAGCATTTTGCCCAGACTCAATCTTTCTTGAGAGATTCCTTATGCACCTTGAAAAACCACTTGAGAGAGATCTTTCTTATCTCTTTAAAAAAGCCTAAACCCTGAGCCAAATGAGCGAGTGTGAATTAGCATGAGTTTTGATTCACGGTTTGAATTTAATTGAATGTTAAAAGGTGATGAGGATTTGAATGCATGTGTAGATCGAGTCTAAGGTCGAAATTGTTGTTGAGATGAATGTGGCTAAAGTTTTTGAAGTAGAACAAACTCGACTTACATTTTATATTTGGCAACTAGGACATTGATCTCTTTTCTTCTCATTTCGCTTTTTGAATTTTGATCCCCCGCCCAGAAACTCAACTCTCTCGAATTTGTCTTTCTTTGCTTAAGAGCAAGCAAAAGGCAAGTTTGGGGGAGTTGATGTATTGGTATTTTAGCTCTTTTAAGCACATATTTTCATGATCTTTTGTACCATTCTACCCCTTATCCCATCCATTTTAGCTTAAGATACATCCATTAGTCAATTTATGTTGTCTAAGAGCATACCTTGCATACATTCTGCATTTGGAGCTGTATTCAGGTACTTTTAGAGGCATTTGGAAGCAAAAGGAAGTTAAGAGATTTGAGAGCTGCTGTGAAGAGCGCAATCAGGATCGCAATCAATATAACCTTCCCCTGTAACCTGATTGCCGACGTTGAGTTGCACATTGACCAAGCTAGACTATGTTGACCCGCGTTGACTGAGCTTTGACCACTCTCCAGCTGGACTAAACCAAGCCTTAACCGCTTTTCTTGGAGCTTAAACCAATTGGTAAGGAAGAAATAGTCAATATTAATGATTTGACCTGAGTTTTATGTTTCCTACTATAAATACTCTTAAGTCCTAATTTATTAGGCAATCTTGTAATTTTCTCTCTAAGAACACAAAAACCTTCCTTTTAGGGTTCTTAACATTTTGTGAGATCTCAATTTTGTTTTGGAGTTAATCAAGTGTTTATTTTCTTAAATCTTCATCTCTTATCTCCCTAATCATGATTAACTACCTTTCTCTCCTTGGGATTTGGTTCTTGACCATGATTAGTGAGTAGTCACTTTGGGTCTTTATGGATGGGATAGATTAGGTGATTTGTAGGTCGATTTTTATGCTTAGAGTGTAGATTTATCTTTTATCCTTCTTTATTTGGTGATCTTAATGCTAGATATTCTTTGATCAAGTTGAACCTTAGGCATTTCATGCACCACAAGTGTTTGATGAAATGCTTGACCCAACCATCTAAAGGATTTACATGCCTAGTAGATGAGAGTGATTGTCTAGGGTGTTTATTGGCTTTATAGAATTGGTTCTTAATGCTTGTTGATTTTGAATTCACTAATGATGATTAGTTCTTGAATTTGTAATTAACAAATGGATTAATACCATGAGAATGGATTAGTCTTGCTTTAATGAATTCTATGCTTAAGGATTAGCACTATTTGTGTATGACTAAGCATCTTGATCTATCTATGAATTCTCCTAATAAATTACCCCATCCTAGGACCCTCTTCTCTCTTTGTTTGATCTTGAAAGTTTATTTTCGTTTTTGCTTTGTCTCTTGATTTCACTTCTTTTACTTATTGCCTAGCTCCTGTTCCATTACACCAATATCATATTGCTCTTGACTTGGAGAAATTTCTTGCATTATTTCTTGCCAATCTTTCTCCAAATTGGATTGACATCTAGATGACCACAATGACATGAGTGGGATAGATAATTGGACCGCAAAATATCTCATTTCATTGATCGTGCATGTTATTGTTTGATTGTTGTGCGGTCAGTCTAGGGGTTATAGCAACATTGCTTGTTGTGTGTTATTTTGGGTTTAGGGTTGGGAATATTATTGCTTGTTCAAAGGGAGCCATAACTCACAGAGCGACTAGCACTCACCCCTCACTCTCTTTTGCAGGAAACCAGTAGTTGGAGCAAGTACGTTAGGCAGCCAGCATAGATTATCTTGCCTTCGTAAAATAAACGCTTTTGAATTTATATAATGTGGGTTTTGGGCATTAGGCTCGAATGTGATGTATTTCTGATGTTTTGTAAAACCTTATATAGATTAATAAAGTTTATTTTTTATATCAACTGGTTTCATATGATATTAGCTTTGTCCGGGCTAACACAACTCTCAGCTTTGGTACAGGTTGAAAAGCCTTAGGCCTTTGATGTGTTCTTTATCCGGGACGGCCTATCCAGCAAATCTTGGCAAATTGTGAAGCTCACCGGCTTGGTCTATGTATAGCTTGATCGAGTCGGGGGTGTTACAAATGGTGGTATCAGAGCATGGTTCATGATCATGATTCATAGGACTCAGTTTTCAAAGCGTTTTATCGAGTCAAAATGAGTCACAAAGGAAATTAGGAAGCTGGTATGTTCTTGCATATTAGTAAGACAGGTTAGGACTTACCCTTGACGGTTGATGCAGATGCCGATCGGTCATTGTTATTACTTAAGTATAGTTAAGGTCTCTGGGCAGGTAAGTATAGGTTCTAATTCTCTTATTGGGTGATTGATTGAGTGCTTGTTTGTGTGTTTGGGTGATTGGTATATTCGGTTAGGAAATCCTTAGAACCCCTACCCATGGAAAAAACTTAGGAACCTTCCCATAAAACCAATAGAATTTAGGAAACCGTAGAGGATACCCATATGGGGAAGGGAGAGTCGCTTCATAGTCAGAATTAGGGGAAAAATTCTTTTAAGAGGGGGAGAATGTAATACCCCGCATCATAGCCAAATTTTTGCCGCACGATCCCAATTCTAAAGGTCCGGATGGGATGATCAACTATGAAGACGAAGAGAAGATAAAGCTGCTTCAAGAATGGTATGGTCGGGATAAGGACTTTCTGGATATTTCCGAGCAGCTAAGTGAAAGCTCAAAAGCATGGAAATGACAGAAGAATTAAAATAAGAGATTTTCATTCTCAGGCACGACGGGACGAAACCCTCTTCGGAAGGAAAGAGGCGGATGAAGCATATCCGCTTAAGGCCAATGGAACGGCGATACCAGCTACTTATCCAGGACAAGACCAAGCTAACCAGTATGGTGGAGACACCCAACTGCTCACAAGAGACAAGAACCATTTAGACCAATGAGGAGGATGCACCCAACAACTAAATGGGACAAAATTATGTTGGACCAATCATGTTTGAGCACCCAGCAGCTACATGGGACGAAAATTGTGCTGGACCAATCATCTTTAAGCACCTCGCAGCTACATGGGACAAAAATTGTGGTGGACGAATCATGGATGAACACCCAGCTGCTTAACATTCTCATCTAGAATTGACCAATGAAGAGAAGGCACCATTCTGGAAAGATATGGATGACACAAGCTGGTGAAGAAGTGGCTTTGAAACAACCAAGCTTTTTTTATTTATAATTAATTATCGATGCGGAAATTCTCGAAAGAAATCAATAATATTAAATAATAATAATCCGTTCAACAAATAACCAATAACCAATAAAACCAATAAAGAATAAGCAACCTAAACACCAGGTTTGCTACATTATTAAAAATAAGACTAACACCCTAAGATGATGAATTCCTTGTCAACCACAACAAAATAGCCAAGATCAAATTCCTAATCTCATCATCCTCTTCTCTCGGTCTCTTTCCGCGGAAGAACATTGCTGTTACCTGCATCACATTGGAATAGAGATGCGTAAGTATTATCATAAATACTTAGTGAGTGGATCATCCTGCCTACAGGCCAAGTACGTCAAACACTAGACAATACATCAACCATAATCAACAACAAGAACAATGCTCAACAATAACAACTCCCTGTCAGGAAACACCCACGTTTCCTGACACCCAGGTCAGTGTCGACCGACACCTCTATGGTGTCGATCGACGCCAGCCTCCTGAGTGTCGATCGACACCCATCGAGTGTCGGTCGACACCAGCTCGACGCCCACACACCAAAAGCTACAAAAAGCGCATAGCAAAATCTCAAACACACAATCAAAGGGTTTTCAACGCCCCAAAACGATCCAAAACACGATTTCCAATAAAAACAACTCAATAACACAATAACAAACTCAAACCCAAGGAATCTCTAGTGATAAACGGACCTACAGTCACGTACTCACCTTGAAACGGATTGAAAGGAAGGGATAGAAGATGAACAGCAACCCAAAGCCTCAGAACAAGCCTCCCAACCTCAGAAATCTCCCAAAATCGCCTGTGAAAAGTGTCTCCTCGAAAACTGAGCCTTTCCACGCGGCCACAGGGTTTTAATCGCGAGTCTAGGGCTTCCCTCGCCCAAACCGACCCAAAACCAGCCGACTTAAATCAAACCGGTCGATTTCTCAATAACCGGTGTCTATCGACACCCTTCCTTGGTGTCGGTCGACACCCATTGACCAAACCAACTAAAACCACAAATCAAACGCGCAATCAACTTAAACCGGAATCGAACCTGATAACCGGTTTTGATCGACACCCGATACTAGTCGTTCAGAAGGACACCTTCTTCGCAATGCTTGAATCTTAAACCGACTGCACAACAATCAAACAAGAACATGTGCAGCCAATCCTCAATTCACACCTCTAAGAGCATGTGCCAACTACTCCCGAACCCCTAGCATCGTCCAACACAACTTCCAAAACAACTTTCTGGTTCACGGATGTTACAATTCTCCCCCACTAAACTGGATTCGTCCTCGAATCCCAACACAAACGTCTCTCAAAGACCTCAAAAACTCAAATTTTCAGTCCTATGTTATATGCATGTTTCAAGACATTATTACTCTCCATACCGTAACCCACCGTCACGATATCTATGCTGCAACCCACCGTCACAACATCTATATTGCGGCCCACCGCCACAATATCTATACTGCGGCCCACCGTCACAGTATCCAAACCGTGACCCACCGTCACGAAAACAACTCATACCGAGGTAGCGACCCCAATATAAGTCTGCCGGGCACCCACCGTCCCAACAAAAGTAGACCCACCGTCTACTCTAAAGGCCCACCGCCTCTAGATAAAACGAGTAATAACACTGAAACGCGTATCAACATATGACCAAAAACTTTCAATGACCCCACCGGCCAAAGAAACTTATAACATCCAAACATGAACCAACATATGAGACAAAACTCCGTCTCATATAACTCCAAAAATGTATATCGTACAACGAAAACGAAAATACATAATCCAAAACCAACAACACCAAAACCAAAAACAAGACTAGAACCACAAAGATGAAGAAGCTCACTCCACAGCCTGCTTGTCGAACCATTTTCCGAACTTCAGCTTCATCTTTGCCTCTGGCTCCCAAGTCTGCTCCTCTGTGCCACTATAGTCCCACAAGACTCTCAACAATGGCACCCTCTTGTTCCGCAGAACCTTGACTCTCCTCTCAAGAATCCTCACAGGCACTGCCGGAACTGTCATATCTGGCTGAAGATCCTCTGGAATCTCTGCCACTAACTCCTCTGAAGGATGCAAACACCTCCTCAACATAGAAACATGAAACACCTTATGAAAGGCACTCATAATCGGTGGCAACTCCAACCGATAAGCCACTGGCCCAACTCGCTCCACCACTGGAAACGGACCCATAAAATGCGGACTGAGCTTGTTCTCTGCTATGGACCTGTTAGGACCCCTCAACATAGCCATCTTGAGATAAACTCTATCTCCCACCTGAAACTCAAGCTCACGTCGCCGTCTATCTGCGTAACTCCTCTGTCTATCCTGAGCCTCCTTCATGTTCAACCTCAAAACACGGATCTTCTCCATCGTCTCCTGAACAAAAGTAGCTCCAAACATGCTGCGCTCCCCTACTTGGGTCCAGCATAAGGGTGTCCTGCATGGCCTCCCATACAAAGCCTCATAAGGAGCCATGCCAATACTAGACTGAAAACTGTTGTTATAAGCAAACTTTGCCAAACACAGATGATCAGCCCAATGACCACCCCAATCTAGCACACATCCTCAGCAGATCCTCCAAAGTCTGAATAGTCCTCTCTGACTGCCCATCTGTCTGCGGATGATACGCTGTACTCATATGCACCTTAGTGCCCATCTCAATCTCAAATGCCCTCCAAAACTTTGAAGCAAACCTCGGATCTCTATCCGACACAATACTGGCTGGCACTCCATGCAGCCTCACAATCTCTCGCACAAACTTCCTAGCCAAGACAGCTGCTCCATCTGTCTTCTTGATGGCCAAGAAATGTGCTGATTTGGTCAAGCAATCCACAATGACCCAAATAGCATCGAATGTCCGTGAGATAGGCAATCCCACAACAAAATCCATAGTGATCATATCCCACTTCCACTCTGGAATGGGTAAACTCTGCAAAAGACCACTAGGCACCTGATGCTCTGCCTTGACCAAAGAACAAGTGTTGCACCTCGCAACCCAATCTGCCACATCTCTCTTCATCCCAACCCAATGATAATACCGTTTGAGGTCACTGTACATCTTGGTCGCGCCCGGATGAATCGAAAACTTGCTCGAATGAGCCTCTCTCAAAACCTCCTGCCTCAACTCCACATCCTTGGGCACACAAACTCGCCCACGAACCAAGATAGTCCCATTCGAAGATACCTAATACTCAGAGCCAGATGCCTGCGAAGCATCAATCAAACCCTGATCACTCTGCTGCGCCACTCTGATCCTACTGAGTAAATCTGCCTGATCAGCTGCCTCCAAACCCAAAGGCTCCTCTGAAATAGTACAAAGCCGCAATGTACTAATCTCGCTGACCAAAGCCTCAACACCACGCTCTCTAGCTGAATCAACCCTCCGTCGACTCAAAGCATCTGTCACCAAATTGGCCTTGCCCGGATGATAAACAATATCCAGGTCATAGTCAGCCAGAAACTCCAGCCAACGCGTCTGCCTCGCATTCAGCAAAGGCTGAGTAAAGATATGCTGTAGACTCTTGTGATCTGTAAAGATCTGCACTCTACCACCATAAAGATAAGACCTCCAAATCTTGAGTGCAAAAACCACTGCTCCCAACTCAAGATCATGTGTAGGACGGTTGCGCTCACTGCCCTGCAACTGCCTCGAAGCATAGGCAATCACTCTGCCCTCCTGCATCAAAACACAACCCAGTCCAACACCTGAAGCATATGTGTACACTACATATGGCTTCCCCGGATCGGGTAATGCCAACACTGGTGTACTAGTCAACATCTCCTTGAGCTTCACAAAGCTCTCCTCGCACTCATGCGACCACACAAATGGCACATCCTTGCCACTCAACCTCGTCATCGGCTGAGACATACTCGCAAACCCCTTGACGAACCTCCTGTAGTAGCCTGCTAAACTCAGAAAACTCCTTATCTCGGTAGCAGTACTCGGTCTAGGCCAATCTCTGATAGCCTCAATCTTAGCCGGATCCACAGAAACTCCCTCTGCAGAAACAATGTGGCCAAGAAAACCCATCTCTCGCTGCCAAAAACTGCATTTGCTCAACTTAGCAAACAGCTTCTGCTCTCGAAGCTTCTCCAAAACAAGTCTCAAATGCGTCGCATGCTCCTCTGGACTCCCCGAATACACCAAAATATCATCTATGAAAATAATGACGAACACATCCAGAAACTCCCTGAACATGTCGTTCATCAATCTCATAAAAGCTGCCGGCGCATTAGTCAAACCAAAATGCATGACCACAAACTCGAAATGCCCATACCTCGTCCGAAAAGCCGTCTTCCGAACATTTGCCTCATCTATCGGAATCTGGTGATATCCCGATGCCAAGTCAATCTTAGAGAACCAAGTAGCACCTCTCAACTGATCCAACAACTCATCGATCCTCGGAAGTGGGTACCTGTTCTTCACTGTGACTCGGTTAAGTCCCCGGTAATCAATACACAACCGAAAACTGCTATCCTTCTTCTTAACAAACAAAACTGGTGCTCCCCACGGTGAAACACTCGGTCTGATGAACCCTTTACTCAAAAGGTCCTCTAGCTGCTTCTCCAGCTCTGCCATCTCTGCTGGAGCCATCTTGTAAGGTGTCTTCGATAACGGAGCTGTCCCGGGCTCTAATTCAATCGTGAAAGGATCTGACCAAGATGGTGGCAATCCCTTCAGCGACCGAAATACGTCCTCAAACTCCTGGACAACCTGAATATCCTGCAAAACCACCTCACCACTAGACTTTGTCATAGTAATCGTCGCCAAATAGGCTTCACAGCCCCGCTCTAACAACTGCTCTGCCTGAATAGCTGAGATCACTATACTCCCTGAAGTCGGTCTCACTCCCTGATAAACCAACTTCCCTGCGTCCCGCTCAAACACAACTCTACCTCTGTAGCAATCCAGATGAACCCGGTAAAAAGATAACCAGTCCATCCCTAAAATCACGTCATACAGCTCCACTGGACTGATGACTAAATCTGCTGGCATAGACTGCCCCGCAATCCGCACATCCACTGCTCTAGCTCTGCCCGAAGTACCCAGATAACCACCACCGGCCACCTTGACAAAGCCTGAAGCCTCGCCCTCGCTACTCCGAATACCACTACTCTCAGCTCTCTCCGGAGTAATGAAGCAGTTAGATGCTCCCGAGTCAAACAACACGTGAGACTCAAAACCGCCAACTAACAAGGTCCCTACACACACCACAAGTGTTGAGAACCTCTAAACTCTATCACAGTAAAATAACAGAAACAGACAACACCAACAATTCTACCTTTAAGAATTTACAAGTCTGAGTCAAGATTTTACCTGTGATCTGGCCTGACTGACTGGTCTGGCCCACCTCTGCCGGAGTATAAACCCGCGGCGCTCCACCCGACTGCAACGCTGCAACCTGAGCTGCTGACTGAATAGCCAACGGCTGAATCGCTGATGCCACTGCCCTCTGCTGCAACTTGGGACACATGGGCTTGATATGCCCCGGCTCCCTGCAATAGAAGCACACTGAAGTCTCTCTGGATCCCGCCCTCTTGGGACAAGTAGCAACTCGGTGATCCAAACTCCCACACCCAAAACAACCACCCGTACTCGGGCTACTAGCAGATATCTCCTCTGCTCTCCTCTTCTGGCCCTGCGCAGGCCTGCCGCCCCTGCCATGACCGGAACTGTAACCTCTACGCTGTTGATGCTGCTGCTGGCCCCGAGGATGGGTAGCAGAAGCAACTATAGCTGAAACAACTGCCGAACTCACCGGCTCGCGCAAATCCTCCTCAATGGAAGCTTCCAACTCCACTAAACCAGCTCTAGTGTGGTACATACCACCTCTGCATTGAGTCCTAATGTTCCTCCGAAGTCCCTGAAGAAACCTCGACATCAATGCTCGCACACTCACCAGCTCACCACCAGTGTGAACCACCAATCTGCAGAACTCTGCGTCGTACTCTCGAACAGACCTCTCACCCTGAGTCAAGTCCAGAAACCTCAACTGCATTCTGTCACGAGCCTCCTGAGGGAAAAACTTGTGGTTGAACTCCTCGACGAAATCAACCCAAGTCCAAACCTTTCTCCGGGTCCTAACAGACCTCCACCACAAATGTGCGTCACCTCCAAGGTAGTGCACTGCCAACTCAACCTGGAACTGCTCCGGACAACGAACCGAATCGAAGTTCCGCTCCAACCTCTGACGCCACTCGTCAGCCTGCTCTGGAGTAACACCGCCCTCAAACATAGGCGTACCAATCCTCTGCATCTCCCTCATCATCTCACGATAAGGCGAATACCCAACCGCAGCACCCTGCTGCCCCGCAGCCTCCTGCTGCTCAACAAAACCGGCACCAACCTGTGCCCCGGCCGCTGGAGGTGCAACCGGAGCCTGCTGTGGAACTGCCTGAGGAAGACGTGCCAACAAGTGTGTCAGTAGCCCCACAATCAACTCTCCCTGAGCTAAAGCAGCGCCCCCACCGGAAACCGCTCCAGCTCCTGCGCCACCACCGACACCAGAGTTAGCCCCACTGGGCAACGAAACTGACTGTGTCACCGACGCTGCCCGCCACACTCGGCGCTGCACTCTCTACTGAAACCTCAGCCTCTGGCACACCACGACCAGCACCCCGACCTCCACGACCCGCTGCTCGCCCACCGCGACCAGCTCCTCTGCCCCCACGGGCTCCACCGCGACCACGACCACGGCCACGACCACGATCTGCATCCATATCTCTTCACTTCCACCAAGTACAGAAAATGAGCAAAGTCAGCACACAAACACAAAACACAACACACCAAATATCCAACTCACTTACCGCGGAAAACTAGAAGACCGAGAGGATGAGACTAGACCACTAACTGACTAACTCACATAATCAATTAACCACATAGCCCAATTCATCCAATACTAGCAGTCCTAAAACCGTATTCGCTCTGATACCAAAATGAAACAACCGAGTTTTTTTTTTTTTTATAATTAATTATCGATGCGAAAATTCTCGAAAGAAATCAATAATATTAAATAATAATAATCCGTTCAACAAATAACCAATAACCAATAAAACCAATAAAGAATAAGCAACCTAAACACCAGGTTTGCTACATTATTAAAAATAAGACTAACACCCTAAGATGATGAATTCCTTGTCAACCACAACAAAATAGCCAATATCAAATTCCTAATCTCATCATCCTCTTCTCTCGGCCTCTTTCCGCGGAAGAACATTGCTGTTACCTGCATCACATTGGAATAGAGATGCGTAAGTATTATCATAAATACTTAGTGAGTGGATCATCCTGCCTACAGGCCAAGTACGTCAAACACTAGACAATACATCAACCATAATCAACAACAAGAACAATGCTCAACAATAACAACTCCCTGTCAGGAAACACCCACGTATCCTGACACCCAGGTCGGTGTCGATCGACGCCAGCCTCCTGAGTGTCGATCGACACCCATCGAGTGTCGGTCGACACCAGCTCGACGCCCAGACACCAAAAGCTACAAAAAGCGCATAGCAAAATCTCAACCACACAATCAAAGGGTTTTCAACGCCCCAAAACGATCCAAAACACGATTTCCAATAAGAACAACTCAATAACACAATAACAAACTCAAACCCAAGGAATCTCTAGTGATAAACGGACCTACAGTCACGCACTCACCTTGAAACGGATTGAAAGGAAGGAATAGAAGATGAACAGCAACCCAAAGCCTCAGAACAAGCCTCCCAACCTCAGAAATCTCCCAAAATCGCCTCTGAAAAGTGTTTCCTCGAAAACTGAGCCTTTCCTCGCGGCCACAGGGTTTTAATCGCGAGTCAAGGGCTTCCCTCGCCCAAACCGACCTAAAACCAGCCGACTTAAATCAAACCGGTCAATTTCTCAATAACCGGTGTCGATCGACACCCTTCCTTGGTGTCGGTCGACACCCATCGACCAAACCAACTAAAACCACAAATCAAACGCGCAATCGACTTAAACCGGAATCGAACCTGATAACCGGTTTCGATCGACACCCGATACTAGTCGTTCAGAAGGATTTAACACACTTTCTTCGCAATGCTTGAATCTTAAACCGACTGCACAACAATCAAACAAGAACATGTGCAGCCAATCCTCAATTCACACCTCTAAGAGCATGTGCCAACTACTCCCGAACCCCTAACATCGTCCAACACAACTTCCAAAACAACTTTCTGGTTCACGGATGTTACAGGCTTGCTCCCATTGGTCCACACAACGGGAAAGGTCGCCATTTTGGTGGAGAAAACCCATCAGCTGCTTCACTCCCCAGCCTATAAATAGAGGTATTGGGTCCTCATTCCAAACTTCACCAAAAATCAAAAAGAGAAAGAGAAAGTAGAGAGAGAGAGAGAGAGAGAGAGAGAGAGAGAGAGAGAGAGAGAGAGAGAGAGAGAGGAGAGAGAGAGAGAGAGAGAGAGAGAGAGAGAGAGAGAGAGAGAGAGAGAGAGAGAGAGAGGAAGGACGCCCAGAAGAAGGAGGAGAAGAAGAAGAAGAAGAAGATGAAGAAGAGAGCATTTGGACATAAGCTTAGGGCGAACCAGCAGTCGAGCGTCGAAGTTAGGATCCATCCGGAGTAGTAAACCTAGGCTATAAACCGTTCAGCCGAAAGCATTGTAAGTTGTAGTGATGTTTGATTGCCTGCTATGGAATGCTAGATTGTGTGATTGATTGATTGTTTTGATTGTTTGACTGTGTGATTGTTTGTTGTGTTATAATGCTTGTTTGTTAGATCTTGTTTATTGTTATCATATTGCATACGAGGTTGCATGATTACTTTGATATTGTTGAATTTTGTTGATGTTGATGTTGGCAGTTCGGATTTCTTTTGTACCTCATTTAGCCGAAGGGCTGGCCAAGTGGGAAGACTCAGAGAGGCGGGATAGCAGCCTAGGGCCGAGTACTATTCCACCTCGTGTAGTCAATTTAGTGGCTAATGAGAATACTTGGAGAGACGGGGTTGTTACCTAGGGCCAAGTATGGAATAGACAGCCCGGGATGTGACCATCTGGGAGACAGAACTAGTGTGGGTTGTGAACCGTGGAAACGGCGATCCAACGGGACGTGACTGTCTGGGAAATGGAACTTGGGTAGTGATGTTCAATCTCGCATGCATGTGTGGCTATGAGATAGGTGTTCACGGTAAATACCGAATACGCGTGATGTGGTGAAGGAAGTAGTGGAGTGTGTTGAGATTATGTATTTATTCTTGCATGTTTAAGCATTATGCATTGCCTGATTGTTGTTGTTTATAATCTGTGATTGATCGTGCATGTTCTTGTTTGATTGTTGTGCAGTCAGTCTAGGGGCATTAGGCTCGAATGTGATGTATTTCTGATGTTTTGTAAAACCTTATATAGATTAATAAAGTTTATTTTCTACTAGATAAGGGCCCGCATATACGCGGAGTTAATCTAAAGATTTTTGAAATAATTTAAGAAAAATATTAAACAAAATATTATTACACTTAAATGTAAGTAAAATAATATTGAAAACCTGATAAAAAAACTTTGAATAACATAATATACTTCAATTCCATGGTATAATAAAGAGTAATAATCATATAATAATTATGTAATAAGCATTTCATCAAGTAATAGAAGCTATATTCTTTAGGAGATCTAGATTCCCACATTCCAATAACACGTACTATAGTACAACGATAATGTGGATTTCAATCCAATTGATTTAGAGTCAGATAATTTCCATTGATTTCTTGAACTTTAGAAAACATGATTTTTTTTTATTCTGAAAAAGATGAAAGCACACAATTTGAGATAAGAAAAAAAAGATAGAAGCACACAATTAAATTTTAAAGGTTATAACTTATTATATAGGGCTTGATGAGACATAGAAAATACATCTTTTCGTTTATTTTATTAGAATATGAAGCTTTTTTATCTTAGAATATAAAAGCTGTAAAAATATTTTTTCTTTTACCGTTAGAATATGAAACTTTTTTATCTTAGAATATGAGGGATGCAAAAATTCTTTTTTCCTTTTTACATTAGAATATGGAAAATATATTTTTTTCCTTGTCTTGGTAAAGACATAGAAGATACTTATTTCTTTTTTTTCGTTAGAATATAAATCCTTTTTATCTTAAAATATAAGGTCTGCAAAAATATTTTTTTATTTTCCGTTATAATATAGAACATTTTCCACTTTTCACTTTTATTTTTTTTTTCCGTTAAAATATATAACTTTTTGTTTTAGAATGTGAGACATGCAAAAATATTTTTTTTTTCCTTTTTTTCGTTAGAATATAGAACATTTTTCCGTTCAAATATGAAAAATATTTTTTTTTACTTTTTAACATATTTTTAGTTAGTTTTTTTTTTTTCCAAAACACATGTCAAGATCTTAATTGTCGTAACCTAAAAAATGACACATGTCACGATCCTGTGAGTTATAAAAATTCTACGTGTCGCAACCACGTTGCGCACATCCAACTTTATATAATAAGATATCGGCCCTGATTGTTGAGGAATTTTACTTTTAGAACTTTCAAAATAATGACTGTTGAAATTGTAATTGTGCTTTTATTTTTTAGATATAGGACTGTGACTTTTAGAAAAATTAAAAGTCTCAAATTCTGGCTTTTGAAAAAATCACATAATCATGAACAAAAAATAGAAGTTAAGGCTTTGAATGTTTTTAGGGACTTTGAGAGATTATAGAAAAGCAAAAGTGTGATTGGTAAAATTAATTTTTAAGTCTGTAAAGTCCTCAAAGTCCTAAAAGTTTAAACGCCAATCAGAACCATCAACTGGTTTCATATGATATTAATTTTGTCATGGCTAACACAACTTTCGGCTTTGGTAAATGTTGAAAAGCCTTAGGCCTTGGCCAAGAAGGTCGAACTTGCGGGACTGGCTGATCTAGACTATGATTTGTTCTTTGTCATCGACGGCCTATCCAGCAAACCTTGACAAATTGTGACGCTCACCGGCTTGGTCTATGTCTAGGTCGAGTCGAGGGTGTTACAATTTCCATTGGTGATACCTCCATATGGGTATCTTAGCATTTTTTAGTATTAATTTTTTTTTTGTTTTTTGTTTAAGAACTTTTGAAAATTCATTATACTTTTTTCCCTTCCATTATTGGTGATACACTGTACTATTATTGGTGATACCCTGTAGAGGTTTAAAAAAAAAAAAAAATTATATGCCAAACTTAAATTGCATATTCCCAATAAGCGTATGTAGTTTGGATTTCAGATTTGGTGATAACTTGAATTTGAATCAGAGAAAAAGGGGTTTTAATCCTATACCTCAGATGACATGAAGAAAAATACTATTTAGTAATTAAAGGATGAGATCTCTAATTAGTTTGTATTTATATCAAAATTAGGTAAAGTCATAAAAGTATTATTTAGCAATTAAAGGATCAAACATCTAATTATATTTATGTTTTAATTTAGCTAAAAACATAAAAGATGATTTAGTAATTAAAGGATCAAATATCTAATTAGTTTATATTTATGATCAAAGTTAGCTAAAACCTTAAAAAATATTTAACAACTAAAGGAACTGTCTTCCACACGGTAAAAAATAATATAAATACTACATGTTGATGTTCCCATTATCCTTGTTATTACTCAAATATCTATCTTAGATCCAAAAATGAATCAATCTCATATTTTTTATGTCAGTTACTATTTATTTTGGATTTAATGAAGCTTGCAAAGAAAATCATGCAGTAATTCAAAATCAACTTGCTCCTGGCCATACTCCCAAATATGATTCTCGTTCCAGAGACAATGATCTACACATACACATACGAGAGTTAAACTTCAATGCTAGTCCTTTTATCATTAAATTCCGTGACAGTATACTTCGTCACACAACTTGGAAATGTCTTTATAGACAAGGACCTTACCATGAAGTTTTTTTATGACATTGAGGTATACAAAGCTGGAGAATTTCCTCAATGTGGTCAACTAGATGTATGTGTTGCTAAACTCTTTACAAATAAATTTGACAAACTTCCTTGGCATGTACTATCATGGAATAATGTAAATACATAACTAAGCCACAAGAAATTTTATAAAAAAGAACAAAATATTTTAATATTATAAAATATATATATATATATATATATGTGAATTTGATATGTATATATGTATGTATATATCAATTATTTAAATAATAGTACAATATATTTGATTTATACAAGTGTACAAGCTTTCAAAAGAACTATACATCTCTACGTAGTTTTTTTTAACCAAAACTGTTTACTAGACGAGATGGAAATTAAACAATTTTGCGTTATTGATCTCATTTTCATTATTCTTACTGGTCAAAGCTAAAATATTGTGATCGTATGCTCATGTATCCTTGGCTGATATGGTATATTTGGAAAGCTAGGAATGATAAGATTTTCTCCAATGTTGATCGAGATCCCTGAGAAATTGTAATACTGGTGGAGGCGGAAGCAAATACATGGGTAATGGCGCATAATTTACAATCGATAGATGTTCAACCCAGTGGCTCCGGGATGACAAAAGTGGTCGGTGGCCCAACTGAAAGAATGGAGCAATGTCAGGTGGATGGATCCTGGAAAATAACAGAAAAAATGGCAGGTTTGGGTTGGTTTTATCATAATACAATAACAGGAGAAAAGATTATGGGGGCAAGTAAATTACGGAGAGGATTATCACCGTTACAGACGGAACTGGAGGCATTAGTTTGGGCTATGCAGAGTATGCTACGTCTGAATAAACACAAGGTGGCGTTTATGACAGACTGTTCAGATGTGGCTAAGATGGTATTGACACCTGAAGAGTGGCCGGCCTTTTCAGTTCTACTGAACGAAGTCGATAAGTGTAAACATGAATTTACTTCTTGTTCCATCACTCAGATCCCACGGACACAAAACACGAGGGCGGATAAGCTAGCACGGAGTGCTCGAGATCAACCCTACGACGTGTACCATATAGATTTTGTTCCACCGGTTTGGATTTCCGAACTGGTCTAGGAATATATACTGTTGACAAAAAAAAAAAAAAGCTAAAATATTGTTTAAATGAAAAATCACATTTATTACTGCCTAGCTAGCCTTTAGTGTATAATGTAAATCTTATATATAATTAGGGACTTCTCTCTCTATCTAAAGTGTCCACATCAGCATAATAAATATTAAATATTAGTAAATACATGTCTATTAAATAATAAATATAAAGTATGTGATAACTTGGTATTAAAAGTTAAAAAAGTTGTAATATAAAATGGAGAAAAAGTAATGAAATATTTTACTCGAAATATATAGTATATAGTTAGATTTTATTTAAAAAGTTGTATAATGGATTTATCCTTTAAAAATGTTATAATGTGTTTACGAATTAAACAAATGTATAATATAATTTAGTTAACACAATTGATTGCTAATGAAAAATGTATTATATGTAATTGAAAACAAAAACCTATAGTTCTTTTAAGAATTGTGACATGACTGTTTTAAAAATACAATTTAAATTTACGAAACTAAAATAGTATATAATAATCGATGGTCATCATACTCAAAAGTTACAAAGAAAAATAAATATTTAAAAATTCATACAGATTATTTTATACCATATTTTGAGTGCAAATGAGATTTTTCACCGTGTTTATAAATTCTACCCTCGAGTAAAATGCATGTTTATAGTCTAAGAAAACTGAACAAACGGAATATTTCAAATATGCTAGATTATTAGAAAGAGAAAGATGGAGATGAAGTGTGGAGTAAACATATTGATAAAATAAAATAAAAAAACATATTGAACATATGGTGAATGGTTGAGTTAACTCAAAATATAGACGTTAACACATAGCTATCATAATTCAAATTAACAGATATATATAAAAAGAAAATTAACGCAAATAACCCCGCGCAGCTTTAATCCCTAGTAATGATAGTTGGGAAAATTGCAACAAAAAAAAAACCAGGGAATTTATTTTTCACGTAAAAAAACCCAGCTTATCAATTTAGTGCAGTTAAATCAATCGCGGTGGACGAAACTCACCGTTTCAGTTATTAGAATACGACGTCATTTAACATAATTTCTCAGAAAAAAAAAAAAAAAATCAAATCTAAAAACACAAACAATCGCGACTTTTAGGGTTTGTTGGGAAATTCTGGGTAGAACGCGATTTGGAAAAAGAAGCTTGCTTGAACCTCAAGTTTACAGTGAGAAATTTTCGTCTGTGGATGCGTTAGTATGTAAGTTTTGATTTTATGTTTCTACTCTCAATTTCGTAATCTGAAATCGAGAATTCAATATTTTTTTTTTGTTCTTTACTCAATCGACAAGTTTGTGTTGCCGATGTTTATGGGATTTGTTGCTTGTTCTGTTGATGTTTCTTTTCTGGGTTTTATATTTCCATTGTCACTTCATATTTGATGAGTTTTTGGGTTTATGTCAAACGAGTTGCTGCATATTTTTAATATATTGTATGATTCACAAATCACATTGAAAATCAAATATTTTTTGCTATTTCAGGGATTTCAATGGGTATGATTTAAGGATTCATGCAGGTGGATATCGGACTATGGATGGGTTGTATCTAGGTGGGGCTACTCATGTAGTTCAGGCAGACTCAAGCTCGAAACTGAAGAAGAAGAGTCTTATTGACATAGTTACCGACTTACGGCAGAAGGATATAGTGATAATATGGATACATTTTCCTATTTTCCGTCAGGGCTAGAAGGTAGTGATAAGAAAGCACTAGATACTAATGAGGATTTTGAAGAATGGAGAAGTTTTTGTGATGGAATGACAACAAGAAACATATATGTTGTGCGAAGTGATGATCCAAATCTTCAGAGATTCAGAACTGATGCTCATGTAAGTGAAGAAAAGTGAACAAGAAGATGGATAAAAATGAACGAAATTAACTTGGTTTAACTTGTTTTTTTTTTTTTTAATCTACTTTTACGGTTTCTATAACGTTTTGATTTTGAATCAGTCGATGTTTTTTCAGGAGTATGTGGTTGAGGATGTGGATGAGAAAATGATGGGATCTGAATGGTCGCCCCCGGCTTTACCGGCTGAGCATGTTCGGCAGCTGAAGACGCTTGGCGGCTTGTGATTGAAATTGGAACTATGCAAGATTTTTCAACTGCTCGCCGGGGAATTCATGTCTGACCAAGTGGTGAGAGAAAGAGAAGTCAAGAGTTTGAAGATTATTATGAAATGGTAAAATCTTATAGATGCTTCATTTTTGTAAAGAAAGACTTCAACTTTGGAGTCAGAGACCTCCTCTCTCATCGAGGAATGGAGCTTTTTTGTTGAAATGTTTGTTTCAAACGGTTTTTTTTTTTGTTTAATAATTATCTATACTAAAATAGTAGAATAACTATCCCAACTAGTGATTTTTTTTTTTTTTTTTTTTTTAAAAAACTATCCCAACTACACTCCCTATGCACTTCCTCGCGCTGTCTTCTTGTTAATTAATAAAATGCTTAACGGCTACAAATGAAAATTCGAAAACCAAATCAATCATTTCCACTCAATCATCCTTCATCATTCAACATGGACAAGACAACCTCATTCTCCAGCAACGAAGGAAAGCCAATAAGATGCAAAGCAGCAATATGTAGAAAAGCAGGAAAACATTGGTGACAGAAGAGATCCACGTTGATCCACCTCAAGCTTACGTAGTTCGGATTAAAATACTATGCACTTCTCTATGTCACACCGATGTTACTATTGAATTAAACACTTATACCAAATATAAGACCACTCAAGAAAAGATCAAATTCAAACACTTAAAACATCGATATTAATATTTGTATTTATAAGACCACTTAGACCAATTAAACACTTTCCGTTAGTTTAAGTATGAGGCTTGCTAGAGTGGCTTGTCTTTAATTGTTTTGTGTGTTGTTGTTGCTTCTTTTGAATTTCAAGAAACCGGCTCCTCCATCACATATGTAGATAACAATATTTAAAATGATGGAAGAAACTATTATAACTTCTTATGCAGATATGCAATATATGTTCTTCTCTATGAATAAGTTAAGACCTTTTTTTGTTAAAAGGCCTTCATAATAAGTTAAGACTTAGGTTTAAGTTGAGTGTAAAACACATTGATGCATGTTACGATTCAATGGAATCGAGCATCAATGGAACTCATATGATCTTAAAAGTTATGTTCTTTAACTCTTACATGCATTCACATTTCTGTTTTTTTTTTTTTTTTTTTTTGACGAAAGAAAGAAAATAAAACGAGCTAAGTGAAATGGGGAAAATCTAAAAATGAGACATGATTAGATAAAAAAGAATCATAGCGATTAGAATCAAACGAAAATCAGCAACAATTTTTCAAAATGACTATGATACAAAAAAAGTTTGATATTAATATGTTGACACTTTATAATTGTTGTCGGAAACATGAGTTTTGTCATCAATTCGGAATTTTGGTCGAGTGATGTTACCTATACACAATTCATATAATAACAAAACCTTAATTATGTTGATTTGCATACTATTTTTGCCAAAAATAATTATTAAATTGTTAAAGTTTTTTCCGGAACATTCGGCAACAAAAATAAATGAAACTTCAGTTTTTATATGATTGAAAAAAACAATTAATGAATATTTCAGTATTTTAAAATTTGTTTGATAATATACTATAGTGTATTACATAATACTAAAAATACAATATATTTTAAACATATTATAAATTTATTATAAAATATGTTTAATTTAAGAGAAAATATCTAAGATAACCTGAAAAATTAACGTCGAAAGCTAGGATAACCCATGAGAAATTATATTACCTAGATAACCTGAAAAATTAACGTCGAAAGCTAGGATAACCATGAGAAATTATATTACCTAGATAACCTGTTTATTATTTTGTGTTTTCAACAATTCCATAATTGTCCTTATAAAATTATAAGTGTCTCTCAAAAATTGTAATTCGCTTTTTGGGAATATTATTTGAATTCGAAAATTCATTAATAATCTTAATCATATTAAATTACTTTCCGTTTTATTTTTATTTTATTTTTTTCTACACCACAATATACCCTAAAATGTCGCCGGCAAAACGCTTATACGAGTTGGGGTTTTGAAATTGGTTCATCTTCTTCGTCGAAGCCATTAGCGATTGCTCTCAAATTATATTGTGATTCTCTCTTTCTCTTGCTGATTAAAAATAATCAAATTGAACATTTGGGTTTGTAAAAACTTATCGAACGATTACGGTTTGTGCGAGTGAGTTATCGTCTTGAGCGAGTTCTCTTCTTTTGCTCTGTTCTTTATTTTATATTTTTTGGTTTGTTATTTCTTTGCTGAATTCCACGTGGGTTGTTGTCGATTTGATTTGTTACGATTATGTTTAGCATATGCTCCTCTCTTTTCATTTGGTAATTGGTCTATTTTATATTAAGTCAGGCTAGTGTTAGTTTTTTGTACGTGGTCAACTGAAGACAAAATTCGTTTTGCATATTTGTCTATTTTAGCAACTATCATCATAGGCGATGATGAGAAAAAATAGCTTCCTTTGGCACTTTCTCGTATGGTTTTTGATTTGCCAAAGTTTGAGAAATATCCTTGGGGCAGAGAGGCTTTTCAGCGGTTAATTAAATCAGTGAAGCGTGTAAATTTGGAAGCGAATTCATACACAATAGATGGGTTTGTGCAAGTGCTTCAAGTATGGGCTTACAAAGTTGTTCCTAGTCTTGGAGCAAAGATTGATCGTCCATCAAATATTGACGGTCCAGCTATTCTGAAATTTAGAGGTTTAAAAGGAACAAATAACATAAATATTCATGATGTCTCCAATGCTGATGAGGTAGTGTAATGCTATTTGTGTTTGACGATGAATATTAATTTGTTTGTGAGAAATGTTGACAGCTGCATTTTTTTGGAATTGTAGAAAAACATCAAGAATATTGTTATCAGTAATATGGTAGCCGTTGTTTGAGATGGTGATCGTGTCGACGAGAAGATTGATGCTCTTTTGCAAGCCATATGCATAGAAGGAGGTTTGGGAGCTGTTACATGGGTACCACATGGTTTAAACAACAATCAAAAGGAAGAGACCATGGAAGTAGTTTTGAGTGGGCATTCTGAAGAGAAAAAAAAGGAAAGTGATGGTAATACGACATCAAGAAAACGCAGATCAGAAGTGATGACTGCAGGAAAGAAGAAAAAGAAAGCAATAGACATAAGCGCGACTTCTTCTACCAAGTCTACTGAATTACTGCACTTTGATACTAGGATTTTTCTATCAATTATCCTAAAGCAATGTATCTATCGCAGTAGTACTTTAGGTATCAATCCAATCAGGTGGGATGCTAGCAATCAAGATATGACAGACTACTTAATTCAAGCTAAATCTATCAGGTGGTTGTAACGTAGAACCTAAGAGATCGAGCTGTTAGAGCGCTCGATCGAGCTAGCAGAAAGAAGAGGTCGATCGAGCACAGAAGTGACTCGATCGAGCTAGAACAAAACGAAACAGAAAACAGTAAACGAATTCAATCAAGTCAGTATTCAGTGCAATCGAATTAAAACAGGTAATAGCAGGTGTGAATATCAGAGAGAAAAGCAAGCTCTTAAGGATGGGGTGATCGATTTGTAGCTACTCCTAACGTGGTCTCGTTGCTCAACAAACCCAAGCACGGGCTAATCCCTCAACAACGAACTCGATAAACAAGATCAATCCACTTTCGTGAAAGAGATCAACAACCTAATGAATTCTCAAGACCTAATCATCATTAGCGAAGAAAACATAAGCAAGCATTAAGTTCAGGTTCGATAGAGTCGAAGTACTCTCTAGACATCTAATCCCTTAGGCTAGAACAGTAAATCTCTGGATCAGCTGGTTCCGACATCTCAACGAACACCTCATGAGTGCGGAGATGTCTAAGATCCAGATACAGTTGATCAGACAGAATCCGGTTTTAAGATCACTAATCCAGAAGGGATCTATTTGAAAACAATTCTTAAGCAACTCGATCACGCTAGGGTTCGCTACGGATCTATCCCATCCCTAGAAACTTAAAGGAAACTACTCGCTAGAACTCATGCGATCGAATTCAAAATCAAAAGAGATAGATTGCATAAAACAAAAGAGATAAATTCGAGAACGCTAAAACACTTAAAACTTTAAAAGAGATCTGAATTACAAGTTGGTTTCTCGAATGAAGCGAATGCAGACTGCCGTAGTCTAGAAGTTCACCTATATATTTATATTACAAAAGCAAAAACCCTTCAGAAAAAGGAAAGAAAGGTAATTAGGTCGGTCTCCTTAATGGGCTCAATAGTGACTCGATCGAGCTTGCGCAGGCCCAGCTCGATCACGTTTGTCCGTCTCAGCTCGATCCCACTCGGTCGATTCCACTTGTTGCACAGCGCTCGATCATCTGGTCGATCCCGCTATCTATGAGCTCGATCGCCTCCTCTAGCCACTCGATCGATCCCATCCTGCAGCTCGTCCACTCCACTCCAGAAAGCTCCTAAAACTGATACAAATGTACAAGATGCGAGAGTAGTAGTCCGAAACATAGTAAATGCGAAATATGAGTGAAGGTGAGTGAAAACAATGCAAACAAATGATTATGAATGATAAAAACATGCGAAATCGAGTGCTAAAAGCATGCAAATTATGAATACATCACACTTGAAAACTGAACTTGGACTGCAGACACTCAAGTTAGAGATGGTGGAGACTAAATTAGAAGATATGGAAAAAAAGGTAAAGAGCTTTGAAGCTATGCATTCAAAGTACAAACTTCTGGAAAAGGAGGTGATGATGCTGAGAGAGAAGTCGAAGAACAATGAGGTAGTTCGACATACTCTTTAGAAGATTAAAATGCAACTTTATATGTTTTACAACACTTGACGACTTGCAAGCTGTACATATGTGAATTGTTCTTTGCATATTTTGTAATTGGATTAACATGTTTGTTCTTGGATATGCAGAGCTTTGAAGCTATACGTCTAGAGCTTTTCAAGCCCGTGTCCAACTCTCTAATAGTATGATATTGTCCGCTTTGGGCCCATGTATCTTAGCCCTCACGAATTTATCTTTGGGCTCCTTCCCAGATATTAGACACTTTTTTGTCTAATCTTCCGATGTGGGACTTGGATTGATATCCAACAATACGGTCAAAGTTTGAACTTCTGGAAAATGAGGTGACGATGCTGAGAAAGAAGTCGAAGACTAAAGAGGTAGTTCGTCTAACTCTTTATAAATATTTATTTGCAGATTTTGTTTCCATGGATTACCATGTTTGTTACTGGATATGCAGAGCTTTGAAAATACCATTCCTGAGAGGACATGCCAATAGACGAATTCATAGCTAACATAAAGGACATAAGAGCGAAGGCGGTTGAATCAGATGGAGAGAGCACAATAGATGGAAGATTAGAGACGACCAATTCTCGGAAAGAAAAGCCTCATAAATCTTCGCTGCTGAAGATAATTCAGCCCACTGCTTCTATTGTAGAAAAGTTTACGCAGAAAAAAGTTAATCAGACATTGAAGATCATGGGAGGATATCACCATACTCAAATAGCACGAGAGAAGAGTACAAGAGTGACCAAACCAGGTCCGGCATTGCAAACATCATTTCGGAATACCACATTGATTGTAGGTAATACCAAACAAGTTACCCAGCCTAATACGATGGCCAGACTTGGATACGATCCTTTTGCACCGGTGGATAGGCAGAAAGTTAAGATTTTAGACGACTGGTCGCAGTTAGATGAGTAAGATAATCATTTCCTACTTTATATGGTGCTAATATGGCAATGATTACGTCTTTCATTAGTCAATAAGCGTTCTGCTTTCATGCAGGGAATATCCAATTGGTTCTCGAAACAATGGTGTAGCTTTCTATAAAGTTATCCGAACCCCTCAAGACTGGCTAAATGAAGAGGTTATTCTCTGTAATTTGGTTAATCTCTGTGCCTCTGAGGGTTCTCATTGATCAAGTATATATAGAGTACAAGAGTTAAGGCTAATAAAGAGCCTTATCATATTCCATAAGATAATCTGTCTAACATCCCCCCTCAGTCGGAGCAGGAGACTTCCGAATGCTGAGACTGTGACGAAAGTCCAAAAACAGAGATTTTGGAAGCCCTTTTGTGAATATGTCAGCGTATTGTTGAGGAGATGGGATATGGAGGACCCTGACGTGACCAAGAGCGATACGTTCACGAACGAAGTGGATGTCGATCTCAACGTGTTTGGTGCGTTGATGTTGAACTGGGTTAGAGGAGAGATACACGGCGCTCACGTTATCGCAGAAAACCACATATGCTTTTTGGAGAGGAATGTGCATTTCTGCGTAAAGATTACGGAGCCAAGAGAGTTCCGCAACGGCATTGGCGACACCTCTGTATTCGGCTTCGGCACTAGAGCGAGAGACGGTGTGTTGTCTCTTTGAAGACCAAGAGATGAGATTTTTCCCGTTGAAGACACAAAAGCCGGAGGTGGAACGACGAGTGGTGGGACAGCCAGCCCAATCAGCGTCAGAGTATGCAACAAGATTTGGTGTAGAGTGTCGATAAATCTGGAGACCATGAGAGATGGTACCTTTGATGTATCGAAGGATACGTTTGAGTGCTGTAAAATGAGCCTCCCGGGGATCGTGCATGAAAAGACAAAGTTGTTGAACGGCGTAGGAGATATCAGGCCTAGTAAATGTGAGATATTGGAGTGCACCAGCAAGACTGCGATAAAGTCGGGTCGGCAACAGGGGGACTTGCAGATGCAGCAAGCTTTGGTTTTGTGTCAACAGGAGTATGACAAGGATTACAGTTTGTCATGTTTGCGCGATGGAGAATATCAGCTGCATAATTTTGTTGGTGAAGAAAAAGGCCTTCGTGGTTGTTGTGAAAAGAGATGCCGAGAAAGTAGTGTAACGGACCAAGGTCAGTCATTTCGAACTCGGAGTGGAGTGAGGCGATGATGGAGTGAAGTAGAGAAAGAGATGAGGCCGTGAGACCAATGTCGTCGACGTAGAGAAGCAGGTATGCGATATCTTTGTCACGGGTCATGACAAATAAAGAAGGATCGGAAATACTCTGAACAAAGCCAACACGACGAGCATAAGAAGAAAATCGATTGTACCAGGCTCGAGGAGCTTGTTTTAGGCCGTATAGGGACTTGTGAAGAAGGCACACGTGATCAGGTTTGGTGGGATCTTTAAATCCTGGAGGTTGATGCATATACACCGTTTCTTTGAGGTCGCCATGAAGAAAAGCGTTCTTCACATCGAGTTGGCGAAGGGGCCAGTTCTTTGCAGTGGCGACATCAAGTACCGCACGAATGGTGCCAGGTTTGACCACGGGGCTGAATGTGTCATCGCAATCCACTCCAGATTGTTGAGATTTTCCATTTGCTACCAGCCGGGCTTTGTAGCGAGTAAGGCGTCCGCCAGCGTCAAATTTGTGCCTGTAATTCCAAAGAGAACGAACCACATTAGCAGACTTGGGCCGTGGTACAAGAGACCACGTTCCCATTTTAACAAGAGCACTATATTCGTCTCCCATTGCAGGATTCCAATTGGGATCTTTTGCTGCCTCAATATGGGATTTTGGAAGAGGAGAAACAGTGGTGGTATGAAGGCACAAGCGTTGGCGAGGTTTGACAATGCCCAGCTTGCTACGAGTTATCATGGGATGGGAAGGTTGTGGTGGAGCAGGTGGGACAGGTGGTGGTGAGAGAGATGGTTGATGTGGTGATGGTTGTAAGATGGGAGAAGTTGGTGGAGGAGATGATGATGGATATGATGGTAGCTTGATCGGAGGCAAAGGTGTGGGTATAGGTGGTTGTGGTGTTGGACCTGAAACAGATGCAAAGGGAAAACTGTTTTCGTCAAAGATAACATGCCTAGAGAGAATGACTTTCTTGGTTGTGAGGTCAAGACATCGATAGCCTCTGTGGTCTGACGGGTAGCCCAGAAAGATACAACGCGTGGAGCGAGCAGCAAGCTTATGAGGTGTTGATGGTAACAGATTGGGGTAACATAGTGATCCAAAAACTCGGAGGTGATCGTAGCGTGGTGGTTGTTTAAAAAGTCGTTGAAAAGGAGTTTCGTTGTTGATGGCAGTGGAAGGTAGAAGGTTGAGAAGATGAGCAGCGGTATGAAGAGCTTCGACCCAATAAGTAAGCGGCATATGAGCTTGAAACAGCAAGGTGCGAACCAAGTTGTTTAAAGATCGCAACATTCGTTCAGCTTTCCCATTTTGTTGAGAGGTATATGGGCAAGAGAACCGAAAACTCGTACCGGTGGCGGCAAAATGATCTCTGAATTGCTTATTGTCGAATTCACGGCCATTGTCGCATTGAAGGTAGCCAATCTCACTTTTGAAGGATCGGCGAACAACAGCTTCAAAATGAAGAAATCTGCTGAACACATCACTCTTTCTGCGGATTGGATAAACCCATACGAAGTGACTGAAATCATCAAGAAAAATAAGATAATATTTGATGCCACTAAAACTTGGAATAGGAGAGGTCCATAAGTCAGAGTGAACAACCTCAAATGGCGTAGAAATAAAAGAAGTTGAAGAAGAGAAAGGAAGGCGAACATGTTTGCCTAATTGACACGCATGACACAACTTTGACATGTCGGTCTTTGAAAGAGAAATAAAACCAGAAGATGCAAGAGAGGTGAGAGAGGAAATCCCTGGATGGCCAAGACGGCGATGCCAAAGCGTTCCGGTAGATGCAGAGACAGTAAGAGCTTGTGGAGATGATGCCGGGGATGTGAGAGTGTATAGAGGTCCGGTGCTGTCACATCGGAGAAGCCGCTTCTGCGTTCGAAGATCCTTAACAGAAAAACCAAATGGATCAAACTCAATAGAACACATGTTATCTGTAGCAAACCGTCGGACTGATATCAAGTTTTTGATAATAGCCGGGCAAACCAGAACATTACGGAGGTGGAGTGGTTTATGGGTTGTAAGGAAGGTGGTTTGGCCGGTGTGAGTGACGGGAGCAAAAGATCCATTTCCAACAGTGACAGACGAAATAGTGTTCTTATTAAAAAGAGAACGTAGCGTACCTGGCTGAGTCGCGATGTGATTTGTGGCTCCGGTGTCCATGTACCAAGCGCTGTCTGTTGGATCTTGGAGAGTCATAGTGCTGAAAGCATTAGAGATTCCTGAGTGTGCAGATTCTGCATATGAGGCTGAGGGACCAATAGAAGGCGGAGCAGAAGATGTGTGAAGGTAGTGAGCTTCACTTTGGCGACGATGCAGCGGTTGGCCGAGAAGACTAGGTTGAGGTAGAGAGTATCCACTGTAAGAAGGTGGAGCAGTATAGTGGTAAGGCGACGGTGGAGGTGGTGTATTGTAAGAGTGCTGGTACATCCACGGAGGTTGATTGAAGGACCATGGATGTTGATGGTATGAATTATTGTTCCATTGATTTGACCAGTTTCGTCCACGACCACGATTGTTACGACCGCCTCTGCCGCGTCCGCGATTGCCGTTGTTTTGGTAGCCGCCTCTGTTGTTATTGTAGCCCCCATTGTTGTGTTGAGAGCGTTGTTGATTTCGTTGCCCTGGTTCTGCATACATGATCGTTGGAGAAGAAGAAGAGGTGTTGTGCTGCGCCATGGGTTTGATTTGTTTATTGAGACGTTTTTCCTCCATTAGGAGCATCGATCGAGCCTTTGTGAAAGAAGGAAAAGGCGTTTGGTGTTGGATAACATTAGTGATGCTATCGAATTTGTCGGAGAGACCATTGAGCATATACATCACCAAAGTCCGTTCAGAAACAGGGGAATCCAAGTTGGATAAGATGTCGGAGAGAGACTTGAGTTTGTGACAATAATCGGTGATGGTCATGTCGCCGATGACGAGCGTACGGAGCTCGTTGTCATATTGAAGCGATTGAGCTTCTTTGTTGTCACGGAAAAGATCCTCGAGCGTGGTCCAGAGATCTTGAGCGGTGGATTTGGCTTTGAGTATGGTGTCAAGAAGTTGTTCGGACACGGTGCCGTAAATCCACATCTTCACTAGTCCATCTTTTTCTTTCCATGCCTTTTCATCGTCAGGAGAAGGTGAAGAGGTACCGTCGAGGTGACCGATGACGCCGAAACTCGTGCAGTGAGTTTCGAATAGTTCTCTCCATACGTCGTAATTGAGTTTGGTGAGATCAAGTTGAATCGGTATATAACCACGGATTTGAGAGATACCGTAAGGTTTATCAGTAGAAGGAGCAGCAGAAGAAGAAGTGATCGACATCGGAAGAGATGATCAGAGAAAAAGAAAAGATAGAGAAGAAGAAAAAAAAAAACAGAGAGGTGAGGGAGATCGAGAGTCTCGTTAGAGAAATTGAAAGGGCTCTGATACCATGTAATTTGGTTAATCTCCGTGCCTCTGAGGGTTCTCATTGATCAAGTATATATAGAGTACAAGAGTTAAGGCTAATAAAGAGCCTTATCATATTCCATAAGATAAGCTGTCTAACATTCTTGTATTTGATTTGTAATCTAACGTTATATCATTCTAACTTTTTTTATAAACTAGTTCTAATGTAGTTTTTTTTTTTTTTTTTTTTGTGACAGCATATTAATAGTGCTATGAACTTGTTTCGTTTGAGATTTATGAAGAATCCAAAAGAATTCAGAAGTGAGAGAATCGCTTTTACGGATTCTTTTTTCACTACAATGTGGGCCAGTGGTTATGATGAGTTTCTTGGATCGAAAGACCTGCCTATTTTTCCTAATGGAGCGCAGGACTATTATTCTGGTAAACAGCCAACATTTGCAGCAACTGGGAAGAAGTGGAGGATCGACGTAGATGATATCTATGGTGTTATTTTCCTCAACGAAAACCATTGGGTAGCGATTGCCATTTCTATTCCTAATCGCATTATTCAAGTCTTTGATTCTGGGTTGAAATATACTCCGAACGATCAGATCGTCAAAGCACTGAAGCCAATAGCTCATATGCTACCACATTTACTTCAAGCGGCAGCTCCACCATTGGAACGAGCGAAAATGAAACTCGAACAATACAAAATCCGAAAGCCACGATAATAACAGCAACAATGATCAACAGCAACAACGAACAACAGTAACAGTACTCGTGTCGACCGCCACTCCCACTGTGTCGCTCGACACGGCCCAGCTAGGTGTCGACCGACACACCCAGAGGGTATCGCTCGACACTAGCGAAATCGGTGTCGCTCGACACACGCCCGACAGCTCGAAACCCAGAACGATAAACCGTGCGACGCAAGCATATAAACACCAACTCAATGGGATTCAACCCCCATAATCGATCAATCACTCAAATAACTTAAGAACAACTCAAGGACAACTCAAAATATCAATAACAAAACAAATTTCCAGTGATTCACAGACCTACGGTCACACACTCACTTTGAAAGGGTTAGAAACAAAGGTGAAAGATGAACAACAACTACAAAGCCTCATATCGATCCTCCAAACTCCAAAAACTCCACAAAATCACCTCCAACTCTGTGGGAAAGTCTCTATCTCGAAAAGTGAGCCTCAAGCACGGCTACAGTGTTTTTAATCGCGAGACTAGGGTTTCTTTCGCCTAAACCGAACTAAATGAGCCGACTTAAATCGAACCGATCGATTCCACGATAACCGGTGTCGATCGACACCCATACTGGTGTCGCTCAACACCAACTGACGATAAGCCAATTTACACATTTTTCTACACGATGCTTGAACCTCTAGACTGACTGCACAATAATCAAACAAGAACCTGCACGGCCAAATCTGAAACTCACACCTTATAGAGCATATGCAAACCACACCCGGTCACTTGGTGTCGTCCGACACCCCTTTCAAACCGCACTTCAGGTTTACGGATGTTACAATTCTCCCCCACTAAACTGGATTCGACCTCGAATCCTAACACAATGCGTTTACCAAAGACCACAAAACCCGGCCCCAACTGGTCCAACATAAGAGATCCTCCACTAATCTCAGAGACTCACATATAATCCTATGTTATACACACGTTTTCAGACATTTTTACTCCTCAACTCAATACCATAACTCTAAAACACAACAGGAGATCCACCCATCTCCTCGAGAGATCCACCCGTCTCTCGATACCCATATTGTGACCCACCCGTCACAAATGGTAAATACACTATCCACCTATACTGAGGTAGCGTCCCTCACGTATAATTCTGCTAGAGACCCACCCGTCTCCTCTAAAGATCCACTCGTCTCTTCTAAAGACCCACCCGTCTCTTCTAAAGACCCACCCGTCTCTAGAACTGTGCCGAGTAATAATCTCAAACGCGTATAACACATCTGACTAGAAATACCTCACGACCCAAAAGTGGTCAACATACTTGTAACATCCGAAACACAACCAAAATATGAGGCAACTCCATCTCATATAACTCAAAAGTGTATATCGTACAACCAACGAAAATACATAACCACAAAACACCAAACACCTCAAACCAAAACTAGAACCAGAAACCAACTGGAGATACCCACGACCTCCCCACCTCAAACTCGAACTCTCGTTTCCGCCTAACAGCGTAACTTTCCTGCATATCCTGAGCTTCCTTCTTGTTCAGCCTCAAACACGGACCCTCTCCGTCATTTCCTGAACAAAAGTACCTCCATAAATGCTGCGCTCCCCCACTTGGGTCCAACATACAGGCGTCCTACATGGCCTCCCCTACAAGCCTCACACGGAGCCATGCTAAAAACTCGCACGATAACTATTGTTCTGGAAACTTTGCCAGACACAGATGACCAGTCCCATGGCCACCCCAATCCCACACGCACATCCTCAATCAAAAACTTCCAAATTCTGGATAGTCCCCTCTGACTACCCCTCTGCCTACGGATGATAAATTGTATTCATATGCACCATAGTGCCCATCTTTGTCTGAAATTCCCTCCAAAACTCTGAGGCAAATCTCGGATTTTTATCCGACACAAATACTGGCTGGCACTCCATGCAGCCTCACAATCTCTCTTAGCTAAAACAACTCCCCGTCGACTCAACTCCCTCTAACATGCTAACCAGCCCAACCCTACAAGACGTCATACAGCTCCAACGAACTGATGACCAAAACTACTGGCATCGACTGCCCCGCACTCCAAATCACCAACTGCTCTAACACGGCCGTAAGTAGCCAAAATTCCTCCACCAGTCACCTTGGTCAAACCCGAACGCTCAACAGCGCTGCTCCGGATGTCGCTACACTTGGCACGCTCCGGAGTAATTAATGAAACATTTAAATGTTCCTGAGTCAAACATAGACTCAACACCGCCCACTAACAACGTTCTTACACAATTCCACTAATGTGCAAAAATTTCTAAACTCTATCACAGTAAAATGAAAGAAACAGAAAACACCAAAATTCTACCACTAAGAATTTACAAAGTCTGAATCAGAAATTTTTACCTGTGATCTGGCCTCACTGACTTGTCTGGCCCACCTCTGTCGGAGTGTACACACGCGGCGCTCCTCCTGTCTGCCCCAATGGCTGCAACGCTGCAATCTGAGACGCTGGCTGAATCGCCAATGGCTGAACCGCCGCCACTGACATCGGCTGTAACTTGGGACACATCGGCCTGATATGCCCCGGCTCTCTACAGTAGAAACACACCGTAGCATCCCTGGATGCCTCCTTCTTGGGGCAACTAGCAACCCTATGCTCCATCCTCCCGCAGCCGTAGCAACCACCCTTGCTGCTGAGGCTACTAATAGACATCTCGTCTGCTCTCCTCTTCTGGCCTTGCGCCGGCTTGTCGCCCCTGCCAGAGCAACACTCAACACTCATGCGCTGCTGCTGTTGCTGCTGGCCCCTCTGCTGGGTAGCAGGAGCAACTGCAGATGGCATCGCTACTGGACCAACTTGCTCACGAAGGTCCTCCTCAATGAAAGCCGCCAGCTTCACTAACTCTGCTCTCGTGGTGTACATACCACCTCTGCACTGAGTCCTGATACTCGACCGAAGGCCCTGTAGGAACCAGATGCATTCATATTTCATACTCTTTTAGCATCATGTTTATACCACTCTTGCATACTTTCATCCATCTTTAGTGGCATTCCTTTGCACTTTCTTGTTAGTTTGCATACTTAGTTGTTCTAAGAAGTGCATTGCATGCATTTGCATGTTTGGTGTCCTTATCAGCTGCTTTGGAGTACTTTGGAGCGAAGTCAATGCATTGGAAAAAAAGGGAGTCTGCCTTTACCAAGAGCCTTGATCTAGCTATGAAGGATACAAACCTTGCCCAAGCGCCTCGACCGAGCTAGGCAAAAAGACTACTCGACCAAGCAACTCGATCGAGCTAGGCAAAATTGCGCCTCGACCAAGCTACTTGATCGAGTGGACTAAGGCAGTTGCTGTTTTGCGATTTCAGCCTTACCATTGACCAAGCTCTGACTTTTAACCTAGTTTCTTGCCTATAAAAGGCCTGACAGCTTATGTCACGCCCCCAACTCTTTTTATCTTTTTTTTTTTTTTTTTTTTTTTCAGCCACAAAAACTCTCCTTTATTTTCTTAAGTTTTAAGCTTTTTATTTTGTAGATTTATGCATTTGTATTGATATTTTTCACTTGCTTCTTTAATAATAGTTGTTAATCTCTTTCTGTTCTTTCATATTATGTCTGTTTTTGTTTATTCTGATATGATTTTGATTCTGGAAATGATTAGTGAGTAAATCACCCTTTAGGCTTAGGGATGGGTTATATTAGAGAGATATTATGCCTAATCTCTGGTGCTTAAGGTCTTAATCGATTATCCCTCTCTGTTGGGTCAAGCTCTATGCGATCCAGCCACTGACCATGGTGGATTCGATCCTAGATGCTCACCAGCCTATCCCGCTTGGTTGTGTGTCGGATTAAGCCCAACAAAGGATTAGCATTTTCTTGTCCCACGATGGTGGTTTCACAAGGAGCTTCTAGGGCTTTCCATGGATCGGCTTTTAATGCTCTCTGGTTCATGTCTCATTAACGATGGTTTGCTAAAGAGACTGAACCATACTGGCAATTTTGTAACACCACGACAGTGGGTTAACCGATCTTGAGAATCCATGGCCAAGGGATAAGCATGTATCCATGTTGATTTGAAAGCATCATTGATTAGTCATACTCTCTCTGGTTGTTAAACCCTGTCCCTGAGTCTATGTCTTTCTATTGAATCTTATTTGCGTTTTTACTCTGTTTTCGCTCTGTTTTTACCTTCACTCGATCGAGTCCTTTTTATCTTGTTTTGTGCAAACTTCGGGCCCCTCGATCGAGCTCCTTAAAAATCATCTTTGCCTTGTCTTGTTGCAACTCGATCGAGCTACCTTTGCTCTGCTTTAGCTCAACTCGATCGAGTCAAGATTTGTTCATAGCATTTACTTTCTGCATTTGCATTTCAATTCATTAGGTTATTAGTTTGGTTCCATAAGTATCTAAAACCCCCATTGTCTTGACTTACATTGCATCTGCATAGTTCTAGAGAGCACTCATTGATTCCCAATTGGATTGACATCTCAAATACCGCATCGACATGTTTAGCTAGGATTTGAGTAATTGATAGACCCCCTTGCATCTGCATTCATCTTGTCTGCACCTGCACATAAAGGGATAAAATTCTGTTATCAATTTGGTGTCGTTGCCGATTGGGAATTATTTTGATTGCATTTAGAATTCCAGTAGCTTGCAAGATCAAGTTCTTTGTTTACTTTTCACATATTTGTACTCTGCTATCTGGGTTTTTGTCTTCGAATTTTCAGGTGTATGCAAACCAGATCAAGAGGCAGTGGCAACTTGATTGATTATTTGAACAACATTGATAGAATTCAGAGACTATTGAGAGAGTAGAGGCAACAGGCAAAGAGTGAGCAGTTCGATGACACCATGGATGACCCTCAGGGTAATGGTCAAGCTCGAGCAAGGCCAGTCAGACACATTGGAGCAGGAGATGCTGCTAACACACACACACACAGCGACAGGGGATCATACCACCACCTGTCCAGAACAACAATTTTGAGATCAAACTTGGTATGATCAACCTTGTCCAGGACAAGATGTTCCATGGTTTGCCATGTGAAGACCCTATAGATCATCTGGATGAGTTTGATAGACTCTGTAACCTCACCAAGGTGAATGGAGTCTCTGAGGATGCAATCAAGCTGCGCTTGTTCCCTTTGACACTTGGGGAGAAAGCACACCAGTGTGAGAAGAACCTACCCCATGGCTCCATCACCACTTGGGATGACTGCAAGAAAGCTTTTCTAGCAAAGTTCTTTTCAACAGGAAGGACTGCAAAGCTTAGGAGTGAGATCTCTGGATTCACTCAAAAGAATGGATAGGCCTTTTATGAGGCTTGGGAGCGATTCAAAGGTTACACCAGCCAGGGTCCACACCATGGGTTCAACAATGAGTCCATTCTTGGCACTATGTACAGAGGAGTTTTGCCAAGGTATAGGCATATGCTGGATACAGCCAGCAATGGAGATTTCCTGAACCAAGATGTTGATGATGGTTGGCAGCTTGTGGAGAACCTAGCTGGTCTGATGGTAACTACAATGAAGAGTATGATCGCACTACTAGAGGCTCGATCGAGTCAGACGACAAACTGAAGAAAGAGGTGAAATCTTTGAATAAGAAACTTGATAAACTGTTTCTTGCCCAATCCAACATGAAGCAGGTTCATTTCGTTTCTGAGGAGGAATTTGTTCAGGTCCAAGAAGGGGAGAATGAGTAGGTTGAAGAGGTTAGCTATGTACAGAACACCCAAGGAGGATATCAAAAGGGTTATTACACCTACAAAGCTGATGTCTTGCGTTTTTAACGCTTTCTAACCGTTGTTTTCACCCGTTTTCCGGGTCTTTCTAGCTTTTATCGAGTCTTGTCAGGTCTAAAGACGTTCCAAGGAGAGTTTCGGTTACAAGGAGCAGCAAGATGAGAAAGAAGGCGAAAAAGAGTAAAAAGGCCTCATTCAAAGCCCGATCGAGTGTGCCAATAACCACTCGACCAACCCGCTCGGCCCATTAACGCTCGGTGGAGAGCCGCTCGACCAGAACGTTCGTACAAGACCGCTCGGACCATAACCGCTCGACCGGACCACTCGGTCCACCAACCGAGCGCCCATCCAACCCGTCTTCAAACCGGATTAAACCGTACTCGACTTCGAAGCTACTTAGACCTGATTTTCAGCCAATGTTCAGACACGCTTTCTTTTACGCTTTTTCTAGTTTTCGACATTGTTCATCGCTGTTTTCTGAGGGAGAAGATTCTGAACCTTTTTGACAGTTTGGAGAAGAATTCTGAACCCTCTTATTTACTATTCCTTATTTCAATGAAAACTATTTCATCTTTTGCTGTTGCTTGTTTGATCATGTCTGAGTAGTCGATTTGCTAGATCTAGGTTTTTCAAGGGAGTTTCGCAAGTTAGTTGATCGAATGCAGATATGACGTTTTATCTTTGAATCTAAAGATCATTTAGAGTGCGTCCATTAAGTTGGATACATACCTCAACAAGAACCCTAATCTTCGGATTATGGCACCTTCGACCCTCAACTAAGGTTGTCGTATCTTGGGATCTTTGTTTTCGCCCTTGATAATCGTAATGCTAAAATTGATTTGATCATTCGGTTTTAGATCTTAGGCTTCCTATTCATCAAAAGTGTTATAGGGTGCTAGATAAATCATTGGTGAGCGACCCGTCCTTAGCCTGCGAGAGTTGATGCTAAGGCGGATCGTGGACATATCGAACCTGATTTGCTTGCTTGCTTTTAACTGCTAGATTCAAACGAGAGTTTAGACATCTAGGTTGATTAGCAAAGTTGTTAAGATCTTGACAGTGGATTAGCATATTTTCGTGTTTGAGTTCGAAACTTATTTTGAACCATTGTCCTGAATAGTCATTCGGTCTCTTTCAGTGAGCTCCTGCGAATTGCCTTGATCTAGTGCTTGTTCATTATTAAATTTATATCATCATTTACATTTGTTTATTGTTACCAAATCACAACAAATCATTCTTGTCTTAGCTCTGTTTTAAGTCTCCTAAGTTCATAGTGCAACACTGGTCCTCTGGACTCGAATCTTTTTATACCACAATAAGAACCTTTTACCAATTTGGCGCCGTTGCCGGGGACCAATTCGTTGCCTTTGAGTCTTTGTTTGAAACTTAGTCTAAGATTTACTAACTTGTTCTTCCTCTTTCTGCTTCTGTGTGTTTCAGGTGTATGACCACTAGATCTACAAGGAGAAACCGCACCGAAGATCTTTTTATCCTGTCCAACACAGAACTCGCGAGGGTAGAACGAGCAAACAGACATAACAGACCTAATCCCGCCGATATGGGTGACCACAATCAGGAGGACATGGCTGCTCAGTTGCAGCAGCTCCAACAGCAGATAGAGCAGATGCGGAAAGCCCAACAAGATAGGGAACCGCAACCACGTGCTGCCATTGGAGACAAGGACAATCCGCATACCTTCTATCACAACCGGTCTGCGATTGTTCCTCCAGCCGTTCAGAGGCAAGACTTTGAGATCAAACCCCAAATGATCTCATTGGTTAAGGAGCACCTCTTCCACGGACTACCTGCTGAGATTCCGATGGACCACATCGAAAACTTTGAGGAGATATGCAGTACTACTGGTTCGAATGGAGTGCCGGCTGACTTTCTGAAGTGCAAGCTATTCCCATTCTCACTCGCCAACAAAGCATCTCGCTGGCTGAAGTCACTACCACCTGGCTCTTTGACTTCATGGGAGCAATGCAGAGCGGCGTTTCTGGACCATTTTTACACGAAGTCCAAAACTGCAGCTCTGAGGACTAAGATCGCATCTTTTCACCAGCATGATGGAGAAGCTTTCTGCGAAGCTTGGGAGAGGTACAAGGAGTACCGGAGAGAGTGTCCTCATCACGGATTCTCTGACGAGCAGATTCTGGGTATCTTCTACGATGGGGTCAACTGGGACTACAGGAACGCTTTGAACTCAGCTAGCAATGGTGATTTCATGACTAAGTCGAAAGAGGGTGCTTTCGAACTGATTGAAAATCTTGCTGCGAGTTCTAGCAATAAGAACGCCTAGTATGACAGAACAGTGAGCAATGTATCTGTCAAGGGAAGCAGTGTTGAAGCGCAGAAAATTGAAGAGCTCACGGTGAAGGTGAATCTGCTACTGAAGGCGTCACAGAAATCTGTTCATTTCGTTGATGAGAATGATGATACACCTCTCTGTCAAGAGTTCGGAGAGGCTGAAGATGATCAGATGGAGGTCAATTACGTCAATGGTCAAGCCTTCGTGCTAGTGACTACAAGAGTCATCCGAATTTGTCCTACAGGAGCACTAACGTCGAGAATCCTCAGGATCAAGTCTATCCACAACGGTCGAGCCAAAACCAACAGGGTTTTCAGAAAAGTCTCTCCAACACCTTCCAAGAAAAAACATTCGTTCCTAACCGTTTTCAAGGAGGTGGTCAACAGAAGGTGCAATTCAACAGCCAGCAAGCAGGTTCATCAAACGATTCAAACGACGAGCTGAAGAGTATGATGCAGCAGATGTTGATGAACCAGCAGAAGTCTTCCGCTGAGATCAATTTGAAGATTGACACAATGTACAACGATCTCAATGGGAAGCATGATGCTGTGTGGACTCATGTGAAGAAACTAGATGTTCAAGTAGCACAGATGGCCGAAGCTGTTAAGAGACCTCATGGAACCCTTCCAGGGAAAGGCGAGACGAACCCCAGGAACGAGTATGTTGCACAAGTCGAGCTGAGAAGTGGGAAGAAGTTGCTAGCTGCAGCAATTCCTCTCAAGAGGTCAGGGAAGGAGAAACTCGACGGGGAACTGCTCGCTGAAACAGAAGGTCAAGCGAGCGAAGTCGATCGAGTTGCCCCGAGTGAAGTCGGTCGAGCTGAGGATAACTTGCCATCTCAGGAACCCATTCCTGCTTCCGACCTGCCTACGCCTGTAGCTGCAGAGACTTTTCCAGCACGAGCCTACGTACCGAAAGTGCCTTATCCTGTTGCACCAAAGAAGTCCAGAAAGAGTCTGGAGGAAGCAAAGTGCAAGGAGATGTTGAGGGATTTGACGGTGAAGTTACCTCTTGCTGACACTGTTCAGATGATTCCTGCTCTGAAAAGATATATGAAGGAGCTGATTTCTGGGAAAGTAGCTGAAGAGGAAAACGTGATGCTTGTATCAGAGGAGTGTAGTGCTGTGCTACAGAACAAGGTGATAAAGAAGAGAAGCGATCCCGACAGATTTGTTTTATCAGTGAGGATAGGACATATGATTTTCGCATACTCTCTTTGTGATCTTGGTTCGAGCGTGAACTTGATGCCATACTCTGTGGCTAAGCGGTTGGGATTCACCATGTTCAAACCTACGAAGATCTCTCTGGTCTTCGCTGATCGGTCGACCAAATTCCCTGTTGGGATACTTGAGGACCTACATGTGCAGATAGGGAACACGCTCATTCCAGCTGATTTTGTGGTCCTTGAGACGGACGAAGAGCCAAAGGACCCACTGATATTGGGGCGCTCCTTCCTATGCACAGCAGGTGCAATTATTGATGTGAAGGGAGGAATCATAGATCTCCAGCTGGGAGACATGGTTATGAGGTTCGAGATGAACAAACTCCTCAAGAAACCAATGTTGGATGGGCAAACATTTGTGATAGAAGATGGCCCAAATAGTGTGGAAGAAGTGAGAGAGGAAGTGCTTCTTCACGACCCTTTGGAAATAGCACTGACTAAGGCTGAAGGAGAGTTTAGTTATCTAAATGAGGAGGCTAATAGCTTGGCAAAGATGATGGATGCAAGCAACAAGATGGAGAGGCTGGTTGCGTATATGAGTTTGGAAGGTGAAGAGTGCTCTCCGGAACAGGAACACGATCGACCGCTCGATCGAGCACCTCTTCAGGAGACTCCCGTCAACAGCCCTTGGAGTGAATTGAGGGCTCCCAAGCTCGATCTGAAAACACTCCCAGCAGGGCTCAGGTATGCATTTCTGGGACCTAATTCTACGTACCCTGTGATAGTGAATTCTGAGCTGAATAATGTTGAAACTGCTTTGCTCCTTTGTGAGCTTAGGAAGTATAGAAAGGCAATAGGGTATTCGTTAGATGATATTCCTGGAATCTCTCCTGATCTTTGCATGCATAGAATACATCTAGAAGATGAATCAGTGACCTCAGTAGAACATCAGAGGAGGTTAAACCCGAATCTAAAAGATGTTGTCAAGAAAGAAATAATGAAACTTCTAGAAGCTGGTGTAATTTATGCAATATCTTGATAGTACTTGGGTTAGTCCAGTTCATGTAGTTCCTAAGAAAGGTGGTATCACTGTTGTTAAGAATGATAGGAATGAACTGATACCTACTAGGACTGTCACTGGGCATCGCATGTGCATAGATTACCGTAAGCTAAATGCTGCAACTCGAAAAGATCATTTTCCTCTCCCGTTTATTGATCAGATGCTTGAGAGATTGGCTAACCATCCATATTACTGCTTTTTAGATGGTTATTCAGGTTTCTTTCAGATCCCCATCCACCCAGACGACCAGGAGAAGACGACATTCACATGTCCATATGGCACTTATGCTTATCGCAGAATGCCGTTTGGCTTGTGCAATGCACCGGCCACTTTCCAGCGCTGCATGATGTCTATTTTTACTGACCTTATTGAGGATATAATGGAAGTTTTCATGGACGACTTTTCAGTCTATGGAAGCTCTTTTGCTGTTTGTTTGTCTAATCTATGCAGGGTGTTGCAGCGGTGTGAGGAGAGGCATCTCGTGCTGAACTGGGAGAAGTGCCACTTCATGGTGCGAAACGGAATTGTTCTGGGCCACATAATCTCAGAGAAGGGGATTGAGGTTGACAGAGCGAAAATCGAGGTGATGATGAGTCTGCAGCAACCTAACTCAGTGAAGGGGATCCGCAGTTTTCTAGGACATGCCGGGTTCTACAGACGTTTCATCAAGGACTTTTCCAAGATCACCAGGCCTTTGACGCAGCTGTTGTGCAAAGAAGTTAAGTTTGACTTCGACAGTGCATGTCTCGAGGCCTTCCACACGATCAAGGGAGCTCTAGTGAGTGCTCCAATTGTTCAGCCTCCGGACTGGAATCTTCCCTTCGAGGTGATGACAGATGCCAGTGACTATGCTGTGGGGGCAGTTTTGGGACAGAGGAAGGATAAGAAGCTTCACGTGATCTACTATGCGAGCCGGACACTTGATGATGCTCAGTGCAAGTACGCTACGACTGAGAAAGAGCTTCCTGCAGTGGTCTTTGCGTTTGAGAAGTTTCGGTCCTACCTTGTTGGATCGAAGGTGATTGTCCACACAGATCATGTTGCGTTGAAGTACTTGCGGACAAAGAAGGATGCGAAGCCAAGACTCTTGAGGTGGATTCTTTTGCTACAAGAGTTCGACTTGGAAATTAAGGATAAGAAAGGGATCGACAACGGTGTAGCAGACCATCTGTCCAGAATGAAGATCGACGAAGAAGTTCCTCTCGATGACAGCCTACGCGATGAGCACGTCTATGCAGTCGAGGTGATTGGTTATGGCGAGCACCTGCTCGAAGATTGCGGAGCACCTACTCATGCAGTTACCCGCGACTTTGTTGGCTCCCTTGATGATGTCAACCGTCGCAATTTTCCTTGGTTTGGAGAGATAGCGAACTACCTTGCTGCTGAGCAAGAACCGACGGGATTCGTGGGGAACAAGAAGAAGAAGTTTCTGAGAGACATCAGGCACTACTTTTGGGATGAGCCATATTTATACAAGCACTGCACTAATGGAGTTTTTAGGAGGTGTGTAGCTGATGAGGAGATACCTGGTATCTTGTTTCACTGTCACGGCTCCTCCTATGCAGGACATTTCGCCACGTACAAGACGGTGTCTAAGGCTCTACAAGCTGGCTACTGGTGGCCAACCATGTTCCGAGATGCGCAGAAGTTCGTTGCTCAATGTGATAGGTGCCAGAGAGAAGGAAACATCAGTAAGAGGAATGAGATGCCACAGAACTTCATCCTGGAGGTTGAAGTGTTCGATGTGTGGGGAGTAGACTTCATGGGACCATTCCCGTCTTCTTACAGCAACCAATACATTTTGGTGGCTGTTGATTATGTGTCTAAGTGGGTAGAGGCTATGGCCAGTCCCACTAACGATGCAAAGGTGGTGCTGAAGATGTTCAAGTCTGTTATATTTCCGCGGTTTGGTGTACCAAGGGTTGTCATAAGCGATGGAGGCTCGCATTTCATCAACAAGACTTTTGATAATCTGCTGAAGCGACATGGCGTGAAGCACAAGGTGGCAACTCCGTACCATCCTCAGACGAGTGGGCAGGTGGAGATATCCAACAGAGAGATTAAGAACATTCTGCGGAAGACGTCAGAAACGACAGGCAAGGACTGGGCTGCAAAGTTGGATGATGCTCTATGGGCGTATCGCACTGCCTACAAAACACCTCTAGGTACAACGCCATTCAACCTTGTCTATGGCAAAGCTTGTCACTTACCAGTAGAACTGGAATACAAGGCTGTATGGGCAGTAAAGCAGATGAACTACGACATGAAGCCTGCGGCTGAGAGGAGAAAGATGCAGTTGCTGGAGTTGGACGAGATCAGGCACATGGCCTATGACAACTCGAAGATCTACAAGGAGCGAACTAAGGCTTATCATGACAAAATGATCCTGAAACGGAACTTTTCCCCAGGAGATCAAGTCTTATTGTTCAACTCTAGACTGAAGCTATTTCCTGGAAAGCTGAGGTCACGGTGGTCTGGACCATTCACCATCAAAGAGGTCAGACCATACGGAGCTAATGTTTTGTTGGACACCAAAGGGGGAGAGTTTGTTGTCAATGGCCAGAGGATCAAGTCATACCTTGCTGATTATGACATCACAGAGAGAGAATCCGTTCCTCTCTGTGATCCATCTCCAGCCTAACAGGCAACTCAAGTCAAGCTAGTGACTTAAACCAAGCGTTTGGTGGGAGGCAACCCACCGGTAAGTGTACATACTTTCTTCAATTTGATTTGTTATACTAATTTTTAGTTTTGTTTTTCTGTTTAAAAAAAAAAATACAGCCGACGCTCCCTTTCACTCGCGGGCCCAGGTAAGTCTACTTCACCACCCATTTCATCCCCTCACTCTCTTCCTCACTACTCATCTCATCCCCTCTTACTCTTTTTCACTCGATCACACTTCACTTTCTCACTCTTTCACTCTCAATCACTCACCTTCTCCAACTCTCTCACTCAACCATACCTTCATCTCTAACCATGTCACGTAGAAGGTATGAACCACTCACCCATACCTTCTTCTATCTTGTTTGTTTGAGCTGTGCATGTGCAGGTTTCGACCGAGCACAGCCGACCGAGCGCCAACCGGACGCTTCACTCATCCGCCGACGGGCGCCCTCTCGGGCCACCAGCCGAGCGCAGTCGCGGTCCACCGACCGGTCCACCGACCGAGCGCCACCGACCGAGCGGCGAACCGAGAACTACGTTGGTCTCCGTCCAAGCTCTGACTGAACGCTCCACCACCCGAGCATTCGATTCGGTCACACAGCCGACCGAGCGCTTGCCACGGTCACACGACCGAGTGATTTGACTTGTTTCTTCTTCATGTGCTTGAGCTGAAATTGCAATTGAACAGTTTATAAATGGAATTCGGAAAATAATTGTTGCAACTTAGCTCCCATTTTGCCTAATTATCGACCGCGAGTTGTTAGATGCCGGTTAGGAGTAATTTGTGTGAACCTTGCTAGGAACATGAGTATGAATGAACTTTGTTCTTTTATTTCCTGAATCCACTGGCGCAGAAACTTGTGGTTGGATATGATAAATTTGATAAAATCACTCGAGCTTAATCAATTTGTTTATCTTATATAATGATTTCAGGAACATAGGTCGGGGTAGCGGTGACGACTACTCTAGACAGAGAGACGACATATCGAGAGGAAAACGAGCTGTCTCGTCTGATAGCGATTTCGAATTGGACGATGAGATGGAAGATGTGGAATCGCCCAGAGATATGAGAGAGGAAGAGGGAGTTGATACAATCACCGCACAAGAGATGAACATACTACGCATTCTCCTCGACATGAAATATGGGGGGACGAAATACCCAGACCGAAGCACAATGGAAAAATTGGGCATCGCCGGCGATGTTGACGACATGTTAAACAATCTGGGTATTGGGGCGTTTCTGTACAGGAGGCACGAGTCATACAGGAAGGCGTCCTGCCTCTTTTTGGCTACGCTCCAACTCTATCTCTGCTCATCCGGCAAATTTACAGAAGACGGCAGTGACGGTTACATCAGCTTCTGGGCGAACGGAAGAAGACACAACCTGTCTTTTCGGGAAATCGATCGGGCACACTACCTGCCTCCTAGTAACCGCCACGGGCTTGCTGTTGACAAAAACGAGGTGAGAGCATTATGGAGCACCATCGCCACAGGCGAGTTCAAGTCATCTGACTCTAAGGCTTCCCAGATTCGAAGCCCGCCGATCCGATACCTCCACAAGTGCCTCGCTAATGTCCTTTTCGCTAGGCAGTCCACCGGTAACGTCAACCTGAACGAGTTGAACATGATCGATATGGCTCTAACAGGTATTCTGCCAAGATTGAACAACGGCTTACAACTGAAAGGGAGCTCGACGAAAGGGGGTATCACGCGCACAATGATAGACCAACTTCGATCCTATCAGAGCTGGGCAATATTGAACGAAAATAGTAGAGAACAATGTGAGTTGAAGATGGGTGGACTTATCACGCCTCTTTTATTCGCCGTGGGATTCGCTCCAGACATGACGGAGAATGTCGCACCACCGGAAGAGATAGACATCTCTTACTTGAAGAACTGTCATTTTCTGCAGAGGACACCGGAGGGCGGTGACCTAATATATCAGTTCAACCACTTGCAATTCGGGAATGCTAGGATGCTTCTACCTAACCCTGGTTATACGTCGCTGAGAGTAGGAACGAATGCTGATTTCAACCCGCCTTGATCCGTACTCCTGACAAGCTCGTCCGCCCGTGCTCAGACGACCACTCGAGGACCCGTGACCCCTTTGACCAACCAGAACCGTGAAGTACAACCTCCGGAAGAAGCTGCAGAGATAATGTACGATTTTGATCACTTTCATTTCCAGGAGTTCACTGCTCCGAAGACACAGAGCGCTGCTCTCAGAGCCGCTCACGAGCATATCAACGTGCTCCAACGGTGGAACAAAGGCCAAGACAAGCTCTCTAACAAGCTTGCCAGCAAATTCAGAAAGAAGATCAAGAGCTTGGCTGATCAAGTGAAGTTGCACCTCTTCAGCCGGAGTTCGGGGACGTGCAACACCAGTCACAGCACCTCCACCCGAAATCTCAGAAGACGAGCTCGAGCAAGACACCACCGGCGGTCCCCAGCCCCCTCCAGACCAGCCACGTCACTCTTCGGACGAACCACGACACAGGAAAAGACGCACCAGGGAGGCTCGTTCTGACCCCGACCAGCCTTTAAGGCGCTGTACCTCTGTTTCCAGACCGGCCGCACCAGCGGCTCCCTCGACGCCACATCCAAGCGCTCCGACAGACCACAGCACGCCTCACACTACCGCACGAGCAGGCTCGTCCACCATTCCTCCATACACTCAGGCAAGCATGGACGCCGATATCGATGCTCTTCTTCGTGGCCACCACTGAAGGTCTACTCACACTCTCTTATTCCATTGTACTATATCATCTCTGTTTTCACTTTTTATTGAGTCTGTTTCACTCTCTCCTTCATTTATTTTCACGCCGGGGACGGTGTGAAGTAAGTCCGGGGGAGGGTCTTTGTGTTTACTAACGTCATTTTCTTTCTTTTGTTTTGTTTTTCATCTTGAGTCATTTTGATGTTTTCTTTGAGTCAACGTTTTATTGAGTCAAAATTTGTAGGGAACAATGAACGAATCTGATGATGATCTACAACCTCTTATGCTCTTGAATTCTTTCGATCTAGTGACTAATTTTGCAGGGTTTGTTTGGTGCAAAAAGCTGGAACACCCTCTTGGTCAAACTTCCCCCAGGAATTTTCGTTTTGCAAAAATTTTGGTGAAGCATTTGGTTGACCCTAACGATATTGGACCTTTAATCTGCTTATTAAATACTTCTCATTAGGAATGTTATATCAGGGAAACGGATCATACACTCAGGACTTCTTATTCCTTTTACCATTCTCTGTTGATCCTGAGTGGCCAACCCATTTTTGGTTGGTACCCCACCATAAACCTTATCTCCTTTCAGAACTCATGCACTCTGTTCTTCTTTGTCATATATGCAGATACGTGCAAAAACGTCGGAGAGAAGGGTTCGACACAGTTTCCCAACCACATTTAAGACGAGTGTTCATCTTTAACACTGACAATGGGAAGAAATGGTCAAATATGGAGTCTGGACCGAAAAGATGGTCACTCCTTGGAGAAGCGCGACTACACGGTAATAATTTTGAGCTCATTGACACTAGTTCTCCTCAAAATAAAAAAAAAAATAAAAAAAATAAAAAATAAAAAAAACCGATTTGAGGAAAGGAACTAGTGCTTCAATAAAATGAGAAGCTCGGTGCAGAAATCTCCAAGGAACACCGTAGATAAATGCGAATTGAGAGTTAGAGCAGCTTAGAGTGAAGCCCAAATTACAAGGAGTTGAGATTTGAAGTGGTTGGGAACTGTGGCTATCAACAGAACCCTTCTCTCTTGCTGTTTTGCACGATATCATGCATCCTCCGGCGTATCTGGTAACCCTTAAACGCTTTAACCTCACCAATAAATAGACCTTTCGATACCCAACACCGTCTACCCCGTGCAATGTTCTTGATGAGAGGTCCACGCTCAATCTTAATGAATGTAGAGAGTTAACCAATGTGTAGCTAAAGTTCTGCAGGATGGAGGTTCATGAAGGGATCAGGATTGCGAGACCTTGAGGAGACTATAGTGATTATGCGCTGAGCAAGCTCTGTTTATTGAGGTCTAATGATTTTCCTTCGGAATACGGTTGCTGATGATTTGTGAGTTCCCGCGTTTTCAAACCTCTTCCCTTTATCTTGGTATTTATGTTTGCTTGAGGGCAAGCAAAAGACTAAGTCCGGGGGAGTTGATGTCTTGCGTTTTTAACGCTTTCTAACAGTTGTTTTCACCCGTTTTCCGGGTCTTTCTAGCTTTTATCGAGTCTTGTCAGGTCTAAAGACGTTCCAAGGAGAGTTTCGGTTACAAGGAGCAGCAAGATGAGAAAGAAGGCGAAAAAGAGTAAAAAGGCCTCATTCAAAGCCTGATCGAGTGTGCCAATAACCACTCGACCAACCCGCTCGGCCCATTAACGCTCGGTGGAGAGCCGCTCGACCAGAACGTTCGTACAAGACCGCTCGGACCATAACCGCTCGACCAGGATCGCTCGGACCATGACCGCTCGACCTTGATGCTCGACCGGACCGCTCGGACCATAACCGCTCGACCTGGATGCTCGACCGGACCGCTCGGACAAGACTGCACGACCGGACCACTCGGTCCACCAACCGAGCGCCCATCCAACCCGACTTCAAACCGGATTAAACCGTACTCGACTTCGAAGCTACTTAGACCTGATTTTCAGCCAATGTTCAGACACGCTTTCTTTTACGCTTTTTCTAGTTTTCGACATTGTTCATCGCTGTTTTCTGAGGGAGAAGATTCTGAACCTTTTTGACAGTTTGGAGAAGAATTCTGAACCCTCTTATTTACTATTCCTTATTTCAATGAAAACTATTTCATCTTTTGCTGTTGCTTGTTTGATCATGTCTGAGTAGTCGATTTGCTAGATCTAGGTTTTTCAAGGGAGTTTCGCAAGTTAGTTGATCGAATGCAGATATGACGTTTTATCTTTGAATCTAAAGATCATTTAGAGTGCGTCCATTAAGTTGGATACATACCTCAACAAGAACCCTAATCTTCGGATTATGGCACCTTCGACCCTCAACTAAGGTTGTCGTATCTTGGGATCTTTGTTTTCGCCCTTGATAATCGTAATGCTAAAATTGATTTGATCATTCGGTTTTAGATCTTAGGCTTCCTATTCATCAAAAGTGTTATAGGGTGCTAGATAAATCATTGGTGAGCGACCCGTCCTTAGCCTGCGAGAGTTGATGCTAAGGCGGATCGTGGACATATCGAACCTGATTTGCTTGCTTGCTTTTAACTGCTAGATTCAAACGAGAGTTTAGACATCTAGGTTGATTAGCAAAGTTGTTAAGATCTTGACAGTGGATTAGCATATTTTCGTGTTTGAGTTCGAAACTTATTTTGAACCATTGTCCTGAATAGTCATTCGGTCTCTTTCAGTGAGCTCCTGCGAATTGCCTTGATCTAGTGCTTGTTCATTATTAAATTTATATCATCATTTACATTTGTTTATTGTTACCAAATCACAACAAATCATTCTTGTCTTAGCTTTGTTTTAAGTCTCCTAAGTTCATAGTGCAACACTGGTCCTCTGGACTCGAATCTTTTTATACCACAATAAGAACCTTTTACCAAAAGCCAACCCTAAGCTCTCTTTCAGGAGTACAAATGTAGCCAACCCTCATGATCAAGTGTATCCACCTCAACAGCAGCAGAGTCAACCTCAGCAGCAAGTCTTTGTTCCAAAGAGTCAGTTTGTGCAAGGCCATCAGGGCGGTTATCAGCAGATAGAAGCACCACCTGGGTTTGTTCCACAGCAGAATCAAGCACCACAGGTTCAGGAACCTGATATGAGAGCCATGATACAACAGCTGTTGCAAGGCCATACAAATGGTGTTATGGAAACAAGCAAGAAGCTTGCAGAGATCAACAGTAAGATTGAATCATTGAACTCCAGAATGACCATTATTGGGAACAGAGGTGTCGCTTCTTCTTCAACCCAACAGGGTCAACTCCTTGGGAAAGCCGTTCAGAATCCCAAGGACTTTTGCCATGTCATCTACTCCAGTGATGATAAAGCACAAGCCGCTGAGAACGAACGAGCCATACAAGAGATCACACGGCTCCTTCATGGTCCTGATGTTGAGTGTACAACTATTTCTGAAGTCTCACTCGCTCAAGTTAAGCTACAGGATACAATCAAGCCGATTTCTGGATCAACTATTGGACTTGACCCGTTGCCTTGCTCGAGTACATCACCTGTTGGACTCGATCAGCTAACTCGATCGAGTCAATCATCACAGGATCCTAAACAGTACATCCCACCCGTTTACAAGCCCCCACTCCCATTTCCTAGTAGGTGCTAACAAAGGCTCAAAAGAAAGTCATCTCTAAGTTCATAACGGATATGAGTGGAATTGGTGTTGAGCTACCAAATATGGGAAGCATGCACGAAGCTTATCTCCAAATGAAGCTGATTAAAGTTGTTCTTGCAAACCAAGGGAAAGTAGCTGAGATCCTACAACTCTCCAGTGAACCCCAAATCACACCAACATCACTTCCCAAACTCAAGGATCAAGGAAAGTTTACTCTACCATGCTCCCTTGGTGTTTTGCAGATGGATGATGCACTTGTTGATTCTGGAGCTAGTGTCAACTTGATTTCGCTTGGTATGGTTCAGAGGCCGGATGCACAGAGTTTGATGATGCGGCCTGGTCCATCTATCATGTTTGGGGATGCTTCCTTAAAACCACCACTTGGTCTTATCCTAGATTACCCTATGAAGATTGGGAGTTGCACCATACCAACTGACCTTACAGTTTTGGATATGGTTGATTAAAAGGAGGTCCCTTTGATACTCGGAACCCCATTCCTCACTACAGCAGGAGCCTCCATCGATTTCCCCAACAAGATGGTGATCCTTCACAGTGTGAACAACAAGGTTTCATATCCACTCAAGACTTCTTTTGCAGCATATTGTGGAACTATCACAACGGCGGAGATAGATTCCAATGTGATTAGTTCTGGTGATATTGAACAAGGGAAAGCGCTGCATAGTGAATCTACACAGCCTGTTGAGAGTGAACCAGAGGTTTTTGATAGAGAAAGTCTTTTTGCACTGTTTACTGAGCCACTAGGAAGGGCTCAAAAGGAGGAGGTGAGAATGGCTTCACAAACTGATCTCAAGAACAAGACGAAAACCAATAAACCTCAGCCTTTTCCTCCCACCCCACCTCAGTCTACAGTGACTCTGTTGCCATTGAAACTTAAGGAAGGAAAGATTGAGTATAAGGTCAAGTTCAAAGGACGGTCTAAACCCTTCTCAAGAGCTAGAGCCAGCATCAGTCCCGAACTCCAGAATAACCTAATCAAGTTACAAGAGCTTCTCTCTAAGGTCTTGACCATCGCTCTTGAAGGCATGCCAGACTCCAAACCCCATTAGTAAATGGAAGAACGGTCAAGCTTAGTGACCTAAAACAAGCTCACTTGGGAGGAAGTCCCATGGATATCCTTGTAAATACTTTTTAATTTTTCCTATCTAATGTTATTTGCAGTGTTTCATGTTTTCTTATCATAAAAAGGGTTTGAGCAAAAAGATTCCAAACTTAGAGAGGAGCGTGAACTCGATCGAGTGTGGGACCAAGGGGAAATCAATTCGACCAAGTACAATCCTGACTCGATCGAGTAGACGTACGGACGTTGACCGAGCTCAAACATTTGAATTTCAAAATTTCAGTTGACTCGATCAACGGCTGTATTCACTCGAACGAGTCCAACGGTATGATCCCTCCCTTTTAATTTTTGAATTTTCGAAATCAGGACAAGTGTGAGGATGTCCCACTCTCCATTTTCGGTGTATTCACCCTGCCCTTTGCAGAGATCGAGTCTGCTTATCTCAGAACTAATGCAGTTTGGGTACATCTTTTCAGGGAATTAAGGAGGAACAAGAACTAGCGCCAACCAATAAGGGCAGAGCGGATTGCTGAACCGGTTGAGCGTGAGCCAATGGACATAGAGGAAGAACCGTTTGAGGCTGATGGTGAGCAGAGGAGGAGAACCGCAAAAGCAAGAGGCAACAGGCCAGTGCACTACAAGAAAAAAGTCATATTGCAACATAATTTTTGCAACGTTAGTTTTCGTTAAAATTTTGCAACAAATTTTGCAATTTTTTTGTAATGATATAGAAACGTTGTAATTTTATAACAAATTTGTTGCAAAACTACAACAAAACATTTGTTGCAGATTTTCATTACAAATTTACGATTTTTTTACGACTTATAAAGTTGTCTTGCAAAATTTGCAAAAAACATTCAACGAAAGTGAATCATGACTTTTTTTCAAGAAAAATCAAATAAAAAATATGTGACAAATTATGTGACACAATTGCCACAATACTTGCAATGTTTTAATAATTCTTTTGCAACAAATGTTCTACACAAAATTACATATTAAAAAAAAAAAACAAAAGGATTAAAAGTTTGTGTATATACTCGAATGAATATCTTAATGATGCTTCTTTTAAAATTATTTAAAATAAAACTTATTATAAGATAAATATGTAAGGTTCTCTTATCTAAACAATATAATACTTTAATAATTAATGGAAAAACAAAAGATTAACAGAAAAAAAGAAAAGTAGAAATCTTCGACTACCTTTTTCCAATTGAGTTGATTTGTCCCTGCATCTTCTTAAAACTTCTTCACCAGTTTGTTTTCTTTTTTGTTTTCAAACAATAATCTTAAGTTAGGTTTTTCTTTATAGTCTAATAAACAGTTCCATCAGTTATCTCAAAGTCATACTACACTATCTAAAACTCAGGTTTTTTTCCTCTAATCTCGACATCTTATTAATAAAGGAAATTAGTTACGTTACAGTTGATGCTTTATATATATTCGAGGAACGCTTACGTTGAAACCCTGTCAACTATTTAATGGTTTTTATATTGACTTTGTGGTGCAAGTGCTAATTGGGAGGCTGTTAAAGTCAAATAAGTGATCATATTGCTCAATCTGAGGTTAGTATTTGTTATTTAGCAAAAATCTATGGTATAATTGCTAATTTGAAAGAAATAATGGTATAGTTTTATGAATTATTATATTCTCCAATATGAAACGTAAAGGAATATGTTCCTATATCTTTGTAGTCTTATGCTAGGTTGATTGTTTTCTAAATCTTTCTAGTGGTATAATTGAAATTAGGGGGAATTGCCAAAAATAGACCACAAATTGATTTTTTCTATTCAACTAGACCACAATTTGAAACAATTGCAAAACTAACATTTTCTACAGTAACAGTACCTCACACTCTCTTATGAACAAATAAAAAAAACGCATACCACGATTACGATTTTAACCTCCAGACGCTGTGGTAGATAAACATGTAGATCTACCACATAATTAAATTTTAAATTTAAATTAAAAATTAAAAAAATTAATAATTTGACAAAAAAAATTGTATGAATAATTAACATCTACAAAAAATATGATTGCATACAAATGAATCATTTATAGATAAGCAAAGACATTTAGGTTAAAACCTATAAATGTGTGAGGTCTACCAGGTACGTCTACCATGTAGATCTACATGGTAGATCTACCACATAATTAAATCTTAAATTTAAATTAAAAATTTTTTAAAAAATATTTTGAAATATTTTTTTCACAAATAACGAAATAATAGACATTTAACATCTACTAAAATTATGATCTCAGAAAAATGCATGAATCTATAAATATCATGAATATATAGTTCATAAGGATAAGAGTTTGAGTAGATTGTTTATGGTTGAATGGTGTAAGTTGTAAGGTTTTGAAAATTTCTAGACCAATTGTTGTTTTTGGTTTGTTATACGATTCAATGTTCGTTTATTTGTTATCCAAACTGTAAAATGACAATAGGGCAAGCACATTGTTACAAAATTTTATCTAAATTATTCGATTTAGGGTTTAGGGTAAAGTAGATATACCATGTAGATCTACCAAATAATTAATTCTTAAATTAAAATTAAAAATTAAATAAAAAATAATTTGACAACGAAACCTGTATGAATAATTAAAAGATAGACATTATCATCTACAAAAATATGATTGAATACAAATGAATCATTTATAGATAAGCAAAGACATTTAGGTTAAAACATATAAATGTGTGAGGTCTACCGGGTACGTCTACCATGTAGATCTACCATGTCGATCTACCAGATAATTAAATCTTAAATTTAAATTAAAAATTTTAAAAAACATAATTTGACAAAAACACTTATATGAATAATTAAAAGATATACATTATAATCTACCAAAAATATGATTGCATACAAATGAATCATTTATAGATAAGCAAAGACATTTAGGTTATAACATATAAATGTGTGAGGTCTACCGGGTACGTCTACCATGTAGATCTACCAGGTAGATCTACCACATAATTAAATCTTAAATTTAAATTTAAAAGTAAAACAAAACTAATTTGACAAAAAAACTTGTATGAATAATTAAAAGATAGACATTATCATCTACCAAAAATATGATTGCATGCAAATGAATCATTTATAGATAAGCAAAGACATTTAGGTTAAAACCTATAAATGTGTGAGGTCTACCGGGTACGTCTACCATGTAGATCTACCATGTAGATCTACCATGTAGATCTACCACATAATTAAATCTTAAATTTAAATTAAAATTTAAAAAAAAAATATTTTGAAATATTTTTTTCACAAATAACGAAATAATAGACATTTAACATCTACTAAAAATATGATCTCAGGAAAATGCATGAATCTATAAATATCATGAATATATACTTCATAAGGATAAGAGTTTGAGTAGATTGTTTAGGGTTGAATGGTGTAAGTTGTAGGGTTTTGAAAATTTCTAGACCAATTATTGTTTTTGGTTTGTTATACGATTCAATGTTCGTTTATTTGTTATCCAAACTGTAAAATGACAATAGGGCAAGCACATTGTTACAAAATTTTATATAAATTATTCGATTTAGGGCTTAGGGTAAAGTAGATTTACCATGTAGATCTACCAAATAATTAATTCTTAAATTTAAATTAAAAATTAAATAAAAAATAATTTGACAACGAAACCTGTATGAATAATTAAAAGATAGACATTATCATCTACCAAAAATATGATTGCATACAAATGAATCATTTACGTCTACCATGTAGATCTACCATGTCGATCTACCATGTAGATCTACCATGTAGATCTACCAAATAATTAACCTAGCGGGAATCCCAAAATTTCAAATAGACGGGTGGATTTGGGGGGGATTTGAAACGTTTCGGTAATTTCGTGGTAGACCGTAGCGGTAGACCTCAATTATAAAATAACCGGAAAATAACCGGCTGAATTTGTTGTAATGAACCGTAAATTGAACACCTGAACCGAGATTAATTGAAATAACCGGTATTTGTTGCTTGAAACCGAAATAACCAACCGTACATATGAACCGTTGTATATAATTCGATTTTAACCTTGAACTGTAAATTTTTAGGGTTTGTTAGAATTTGAAGTCGGCGCTCTCGAGAGGCGATTTTCTTCGATTTTCGTTTGCTTCGACGCCGTTTGCTTCGACGCCGTTTGCTTCGACGCCGTTTGTTCCGCCGCCGTTTGCTCCGCCTCCGTTTGTTCACGCCGGTAATATCTCCGCCCTCTATCTAGTATCGTTAACATATATCATTTCAGTCGGGGCTAACGGTTTATTGTTCGCAATATGTAATATCTCCGCCCTCCGTTTGTTCACGCCGGTAATATCTCCGCCCTCTAGCGCTCCTGTCGATTCCCTTTCCCGGTAATAACTCAGTCACTCACTCTTCTTACCATTTCCACTTTGTATAACCACATATAATCTCACCGAACTCATGTGTCATTTTGTTTTTAGATCTCGTTTCAGACATAGTTTCCCGCTGATAATGGCTTAGGATCGTCGTTTTCGCAGAGATACAGGTATAATCTATAACTCATTCATGTCGTTTCTTCTTCGACATTTCGGCTGAAACATAGGTCAGTAGACGTTTGCAGTAGACCTTTGCAGTAGACCTTTGCAGTAGACCTTTGCAGTAGACGTTTTCAGTAGACCTTTGCAGTAGACCTTTGCAGTAGACCTTTTCAGTAGACCTTTTATGTAGACCTTTTACGTAGACCTTTACGTAGACCTTTTACGTAGACCTTTTACGTAGACCTTTTACGTAGACCGTTTCAGTAGACCGTTGTGAATGTACTGAGTTGGTCTTTCTCTGACTACTGTGTTATGTCTTGTGAATGTTACGTAGACCTTTCCAGTAGACCTTTTACGTAGACCTTTTACGTAGACCTTTTACGTAGACCTTTACGTAGACCTTTTACATAGACCTTTTACGTAGACCTTTTACGTAGACCGTTTCAGTAGACCGTTGTGAATGTACTGATTTGGTCTTTCTCTGACTACTGTGATATGTCTTGCAGAATGAAGAAGCCAATCTTGCAGAATGAAGAAGCCAACCTTTCCAAGAAGGTTTTACACAAGAGTAGATGAACCCGAACCCCAAAAAAGCATTGCCTACTACAGCAACGACAGAAAGCTGTTCACTGCCGTGAAGGGACTCTTGAGTACTGCCGAGTGGGAAACTGTGACACCCGCCTCTTACATAACCAAGACGGCATGTCCAGTGTATTAACTTCCGCCACAAGAAATCACTGGCTAGTTCAATACACTTTAATCCCACGGATCGTTTCTCAAAGATTATACAAAACCATCGTTTCCAAATCATCATGCAACATCCCTTTTATAAGAGTTTATAAAACCCGGATTAAAGTAACCGAATATGTTTCACAAAATACTTAACTTGACATATAAACACCGTTTCACATAAAACCGCATTTTAAATATATTTTAATAATATTTAATAAAACCTGTGATTTTCCCCAAAACCATCACCAAGCCAAGTCTACTCTGGTATGCCTCCACGCTCACCTGAAAGAAAAAGGGGTGAGTAATTGGAATTACTCAGTGAGTGCAGGTCCAACGGGACCCACGATATACATCTCGTATATTCAAAACCATCACAGACGAAAGTCTAAAGCTAATACACGCAGCACAAACAAGTCCGAAGACACTCATAGAACAAGAAATGACACCTCATCCTAATGGTGCATCCACGCCCAAAACCGGCGCACACCCCATGTCTTGCGTTTTAGCGCACTCTAACCACTGTTTTGACAGGTTTTATCGAATCTTTCTAGTCCTTATTGAGTCTTTTCAGGTCTAAAGACGTTCCAGGGAGAGTTTTGGTAACAAGTAGCAACAAGAGGCGAAAGGAGCTGAAAGCAGGAGAATAGAGTGAAGAAACCACTCGATCGAGTGAATCCAAGAAAACACTCGACCGAGTGTGTTCAAGGAAACACTCGATCGAGTGCCTGCCACAAAACACTCGATCGAGTGAATCCAAGAAAACATCCGTATTAGATCATTTTCCTCTTCCATTTATTGATCAAATGCTTGAGAGATTGGCTAACCATCCGTATTACTGCTTTTTAGATGGTTATTCAGGTTTCTTTCAGATCCCGATCCACCCAGACGACCAGGAGAAGACGACATTCACTTGTCCATACGGCACCTTTCCTTATCGCAGAATGCCGTTTGGGTTGTGCAATGCACCAGCGACCTTCCAGCGGTGCATGATGTCTATTTTTACTGACCTTATTGAGGACATAATGGAAGTTTTCATGGACGACTTCTCAGTCTATGGAAGCTCCTTCTCTGTTTGTTTGTCTAATCTGTGCAGGGTGCTGCAGCGTTGCGAGGAAAGACATCTCGTGCTGAACTGGGAGAAATGCCACTTCATGGTGAGAGATGGAATTGTACTAGGCCACAAAATCTCAGAGAAGGGGATTGAGGTTGACAGAGCGAAGATCGAGGTGATGATGAGTCTGCAGCCGCCTAACTCAGTGAAGGGGATCCGCAGTTTTCTGGGACATGCCGGGTTCTACAGACGTTTCATCAAGGACTTTTCGAAAATCACCAGGCCTTTGACGCAGCTGTTGTGCAAAGAAGTCAAGTTCGACTTTGACAGTGCATGCCTAGAGGCCTTTCATACAATCAAGGGAGCTCTAGTGAGTGCTCCAATTGTTCAGCCTCCAGATTGGAATCTCCCCTTCGAAGTGATGACAGATGCGAGTGACTATGCCGTGGGAGCAGTTCTGGGACAGAGGAAAGAGAAGAAGTTGCATGTGATCTACTATGCCAGCCGAACACTGGATGAAGCTCAGTGCAAGTATGCTACAACTGAGAAAGAGCTGCTTGCAGTGGTCTTTGCATTTGAGAAGTTTCGGTCCTACCTTGTTGGATCGAAGGTGATTGTTCACACAGACCATGCTGCGCTGAAGTACCTGCTAACGAAGAAGGATGCGAAGCCGAGACTCTTGAGGTGGATTCTTTTGCTTCAAGAGTTCGACCTGGAGATAAAAGATAAGAAGGGGATTGACAATGGTGTAGCAGACCATCTATCCAGATTGAAGGTCGATGAAGATGTCCCTCTCGATGACAGCCTACGTGAAGAGCATGTTTATGCGGTTGATGTGATTGATTATGGCGGAGCACCTGCTCACGTCATGAGCTGCGACATTGTTGGTCGAGTCGATGACATAAACCGTCGCAGTTTCCCGTGGTTCGGAGAGATAGCCAACTACCTTGCTGCTGAGCAAGAGCCTACAGGATTCGTAGGAAACAAGAAGAAGAGGTTCCTGAGAGATATCATGCATTATTTTTGGGACGAGCCGTACTTGTACAAGCACTGCACTGATGGAATCTACAGGAGATGTGTTGCTGATGAGGAGATACCAGGGATCTTGTTCCACTGTCACGGCTCTTCTTATGCAGGGCACTTCGCCACATACAAGACAGTGTCCAAAGCTCTACAAGCTGGCTACTGGTGGCCAACCATGTTCCGAGATGCGCAGAAGTTCGTTGCTAAATGTGATAGGTGCCAGAGAGAAGGAAACATCAGTAAGAGAAATGAGATGCCACAGAACTTCATCCTGGAGGTTGAAGTGTTCGATGTGTGGGGAGTAGACTTTATAGGACCATTTCCTTCTTCTTACAATAACCAATACATTTTGGTGGCTGTTGACTACGTGTCTAAGTGGGTAGAGGCCTTGGCCAGTCCCACGAATGATGCAAAGGTGGTGGTGAAGATGTTCAAGTCTGTGATCTTTCCGCGTTTTGGTGTGCCAAGAGTTGTCATAAGTGATGGAGGCTCACATTTCATTAACAAAACTTTTGATAATCTGCTGAAGCGACATGGGGTGAAGCATAAGGTGGCGACTCCTTATCACCCACAGACGAGTGGCCAAGTGGAGATATCTAACAGGGAGATTAAGAACATTCTGCGGAAGACATCAGGAACGACTGGGAAGGATTGGGCTACAAAGTTGGATGATGCTCTTTGGGCATATCGCACGGCCTACAAAACACCTCTGGGGACCACGCCATTCAACCTCATCTATGGCAAGGCTTGTCACTTACCAGTCGAGCTAGAGTACAAGGGTGCATGGGCTGTGAAGCAGATGAACTACGACATGAAGTCTGCAGCTGAGAGGAGAAAGATACAGTTGCTGGAGTTGGACGAGATCAGACACATGGCCTATGACAGCTCGAAGATCTACAAGGAGCGAACTAAGGCCTATCATGACAAAAAAATCCTGAAACGGAACTTTTCCCCTGGAGATCGAGTCTTACTGTTCAACTCTAGACTGAAATTATTTCCCGGGAAGCTGAAGTCACGGTGGTCTGGACCCTTCATCATCAAGGAAGTCAGACCATACGGAGCTGTGGTGTTGCTGGACACCAAAGGAGGGGAGTTTGTTGTCAACGGCCAGAGGATCAAGCCGTATCTAGCTGATTCCGACATCACAGAGAGAGAATTCGTTCCTCTCAGTGATCCATCTCCAGCCTAATTGGCGTACAAGTCAAGCTAGTGACTTTAACCAAGCGCTCGGTGGGAGGCAACCCACCGGTAAGAGTCTCTAACTTGAGTCAATTTTTCTTTTTGTTGCTAACTTTAAGTTTTGTTTTCCATCAAAAAAAAAAAAACGCTCGATCGAGTGCTTGACGGGAGCCGTTTGATCGAGTGCTTGCGGGCCCACAGGTAAGTGCCTCTGTCTCTTTCACACACACACATCTCTCACACACACCCACACTTTACTCTCTCTCACTCCAACCACACAACTCCACGAGCCTTGTCCTCCTCACCCACACAAATCACACTTCCACTTTCACTCCTTCTCACCACTCGTTCCCCCCCCCCCCCCCCCTCACTCTCTATCACTCAAACACAACACCAAGCACCTCACACTCTCTCTGCTACCCACACTTCCATTATCCAATCATGAGGCGGTATGCATTTTGTGCTCTCTCTCTCCTGGGTTTGCGTTTTGCAGGATTCCATGGTGGAAGAAGACGTTTTCCTTTCACGAGGAGCGCAACCGCTCGGTCGAGCGTGAGGTCAAGTCCGGTCGAGCGTGTTCCTCAATCCGCTCGGTCGACTGAACATCTCGATTGATTGTTTCGCTGAAATTTTCTGGGTTTGAGTTCTTGGTGTTCTTGACCTCGAATTGCATTTAAAGTCATATATGTTGATAAATTCGGATACCTTTAAGCAATTAGTCTCTCCCAAGTAACCTATTCGATCGCTTATTGCCAATTTCAAATTTGAGTGAATTGTGTTCTTGAGTGTTCTTCATGTTCTTGGTTGTTCTTCATGAAAAAGATAAAAACTAAGGCTGAATCTATTTTGAGCAATGATTTTTGTTGAAAACTGTTTAAATTGATTGGGACATTGCTTTGATTCATTCTGCCTGGATATAACAGGAGACAATCGACCATCGAACAAAACCGCTCGATCGAGCGGTGGGTTGCTCAACGTGGTCGAGCGGTCGTGTCTGCCAAATTGGACTAACTTCATGGCTCTTCTATGCATTTCAGGAACACAGGTCAAGGAGGTGGCGATGGGTACTCGAGGCGGAGAGCAGAAATCTCGAGAGGAAAACGGGTTGTCCAGTCTGATAGCGACTTTGAGTTGGACGACGAGATGGAGGATGTTGAATCACCAAGCGATTTGAGAGGAGACGACGCTGTTGACGCTTTGACAAACGCAGAGATGAAGATACTTCGCATAATCCTCGACATGAAACTTGGAGGGACGAAGTACCCAGACCGAGACACGATGGGAAGACTACGCATCACTGATGATGTGGATGAAATGTTCAACAATCTAGGCATCGGGGCGTTTATGTTCAAAAGGCACGACTCCTACCGGAAAGCGTCCTGTCTCTTCTTAGCCACACTCGAACTACATCTCTGCGCCCCAGGCAAATTCACACAAGACGGGAGTGACGGATATATCAGCTTTTGGGCGACAGGACGGAGTCACATTCTCTCTTTCCGAGAGATCGATCGGGCCCATTACCTTCCCCCCAGCAACCGTGACGGACTCGATGTAGACAAGACGGAGATTAAGGCTTTATGGGAGACTATCGCATCTGGAGAATACCAGTCCTCAAGCGCCAAATCTTCCCAGATTAGAAGCCCGCCGATTCGATATGTCCACAAAGCTCTCGCCAACGTACTATACCCGAGGCACTCGACGGGAAACGTCAACGCCAACGAGATGTGTTTGATCGCTGTAGCACTCACAGGGATTCTCCCAAGGTTGAACAATGGTATGCAGTTGAAAGGAAGTAAAACACGCGGAGGGATCACGCGCGCAATGATGGAGCAACTACGCTCCAACCAAAGTTGGGCACTTTTGAACGAGGGCAATCGACGCCAGTGTGAGCTACAGATGGGTGGACTTATTACCCCTCTCTTACTCGCCGTGGGATTCATTCCTGATATGACCGAAGATGTTGCGCCACCAGAAGAGCTCGATCTCGACTATTTGAAGAACTGCGGCTTCCTAAAGAAGACACCAGACGGTGGAGATCTTCTCTATCAGTTCACTCACCTTCAGTTCGGGAAGGCTCGGATATCGCTCCCTAACCCAGGATGGACAGCTATCAGAGGCGGATCCAATGTCGACTTCAACCCGCCTCAATCAGCTTTTAAACCCGCTCCAGCTCTACCACTCGAAGTTACGAAACCCCGCAGACAACCAGACACCTAGGCGATCAACCACGGGAAGAAGAGATCGCACCAATGTACGAGTTTGACCACTTCCATTTCCCGGATTACACTTCGACTTCGTCTAGGCAAGGCGCTGGGCTCAAGGCAGCTCACGAGCATATCAGCATCCTCCAACGATGGAACAAGGCCCAAGACAGAATGGGTGACAAATTGAGGAAGAAGGTCAAAAAGATGGCTGCTCAAATCCGTGCACTGCAGGATATGTTGAGATGCACTTCTTCTGCGGGAGTACGGAGAGGACCGGCACCAGTCACCGAACAGCCAATGGAGCTCTCCGAAGACGACCTCGACGACAACCCTGTCGATGGTCACCAACCTCATCCTGACCAACCACGTCACTCCTCTTTCGAGCCAAGACAGAGGAAGAGACGCACCCGCGAGCACCATACAGCAAGATCGTCAGAAGCACGTGCTGAGGGCGACCTGCCTTTCCGGCAATGTTCCTCTGCTGCAAGAACGACGGAACCTTCTGCTCATCAAACACCACCGTCGAGTGCTCCGATTGATCACTCTGTGCCACAGACCGCCGCACGAGCTGCATACACCACCATCCCTCCATACACTCAGGAGAGCATGAACGAGGAGATCGACGCGCTCATTCGTGGCCACCACTAGAGGTCCACTTCATCTCTCTTTCCCATTGTACTATACCATTTTTCCATTTTCTTTCTTTTGAGTCTGTTTAACTCTCTCTTTGGATTATTTTCACACCGGGGTCGGTGTGAAGTAAGTCCGGGGGAGGGTCTTTGTGTTTACTAACGTCATTTTCTTTCTTTTGTTTTCTTTTTCATCTTGAGTCATTTTGATGTTTTCCTTGAGTCTGAGTTTTATTGAGTCAAAACTTGTAGGGAATAATGAACGAATCATATGATGATCTTCAACCACTCTTGTTCTTGAATATTTTCGATCTTGTGACCAATTTTGCAGGGTTTGTTAGGTGCAAAAAGCTGAAATGCCCTTTTGGTCGGACTTCCCCCAGGAATTTTTCATTTTGCAGGAACTTTTGGTGAAGCATTTGGTTAACTCTATTTTATCTGGACTAAACTGAACTTTAAATACTTCTTGTTTTGGGCACTAGATAGTAGAGCGAGTTACACCATACATATTCAGGACTTCTTTTCCTTTTATACCACTCTTGCTGATCCTGAATAGCCTAACCACTTCTCGACCCATGTTTTTATCTCTCTCTTATATGCAGATGTGTGCAAAAGGGTCGGAGAGAACAGGGCTGACGCAACCTCTAACTCACTCTTGCTGAAGAACCGTGAGTATAGGAATAGAATGGACCGAGCACCTGCTCTCGAATCAGGAGCACCAGCTCCGAGCAGACCATCAAGGAAATTCAAGCGGTCCAGTTGTTTGGGGTATGTCATCTATTGTCTCATTCTTAGTGTTTTAAGGGACATACTTATGTATAGAGCCCCCTACATTCAAAAAAAAAAAAAAAAAAAAAAAAAAAAAAAAAAAAAAAAAAAAATTTTGTATTTCGAAGGATCTAGGAAAGGGTCTCAAAAAACTCAAAGACATATGTCCCTTAGCACGAGACAAACCCCGAAGAAGAAGAAGTGGAGTCTGGAGTTTGTTAGTCAAGAAAAGAGGAGAGTGATCAGAGGTTGTGGACATCAACAAGTCCATTCTCTCTTGCCATTTTGTGTAACATCCTGCATCTCTCTACAGGAATAATGGTAACTCCCTAAACATTTAAACACTTCAGTCACTTTCATATGAGATGGTCTACCCTTACAAAATTCGTTCCTTTTAGATAGTGCCCCAAATGAGAAGTTTACGCCAACCTTTAATGAATGTAGAGAGTTGACCAATGTGTAGCTAGAGTTTCAGCAGGATAAGAGTTCCCGAAGGGATCAGGATTGCGAGACCTTGAGGGTACAACAGTTATTATGCGCTGATCAAGCGTTGTTTATTGAGGTCTAATAGTTTTCCTTCGGGGTATAGTTGCTGATGACTTGTGAGTTCCCGCGTTTTCAAACCTCTTCTCCGCTCTTAGAACCTATGTTTGCTTGAGGGCAAGCAAAAGACTAAGTCTGGGGGAGTTGATGTCTTGCGTTTTAGCGCACTCTAACCACTGTTTTGACAGGTTTTATCGAATCTTTCTAGTCCTTATTGAGTCTTTTCAGGTCTAAAGACGTTCCAGGGAGAGTTTTGGTAACAAGTAGCAACAAGAGGCGAAAGGAGCTGAAAGCAGGAGAATAGAGTGAAGAAACCACTCGATCGAGTGAATCCAAGAAAACACTCGACCGAGTGTGTTCAAGGAAACACTCGATCGAGTGCCTGCCACAAAACACTCGATCGAGTGAATCCAAGAAAACACTCGACCGAGTGTGTTCAAGGAAACACTCGATCGACTGAGAGCTACGAAACACTCGGTCGAGTGCATGCAAGCAACCACTCGATCGAGTGCCTGCTACAAAACACTCGATCGAGTGCATGCAAGCAACCACTCGGTCGAGTGCCTGCACGACGTCGTTCGATCGAGCGCCTCCACGACGTCGTTCCGTCGAGTGCTTTCAAGACGCTATCACACCGTTCGATCACGTGCTTCCATCTGAGCCGTCCGACCGAACAGGCTCAACCCCGACTACTTAGACCTATTTTGAGCTATTGTTTCGGAGGTTGTTTTTCTTTGACGCTTTTTTTTGGAGTTTTTCATTGTGGATCTGAGGGAGAAGATCTCTGAATCCTTTGTGACAGTTTGGAGAAGATTTCTGAACCCTCTTGTTTACTATTCCTTATTTCAATGAAAACTGTTTCGTCTTTTGCCGTTGCTTGTTTGATCATGTCTGAGTAGTCGATTTGCTAGATCTAGGTTTTTCAAGGGAGTTTCGCAAGTTAGTCAATCGAATGCAGATATGACGTTTTATCTTTGAATCTAAAGATCATTTAGAGTGCGTCGATTAAGTTGGATACATACCTCAACAAGAACCCTAATCTTCGGATTATGGCACCTTCGACCCTCAACTAAGGTTGTCGTATCTTGGGATCTTTGTTTTCGCCATTGATAGTCGTAATGCTAAAATTGATTTGATCACTCGGTTTTAGATCTCAGGCTTACTATTCATCAAAAGTGCTATAGGGCGCTAGATAAATCATTGGTGAGCGACCCGTCCTTAGGCTGCGAGAGTTGATGCTAAGGCAGATCGTGAACATATCGAACCTGATTTTATTGCTTGCTTTTAACTGCTAGATTCAAACGAGAGTTTAGACATCTAGGTTGATTAGCAAAGTTGTTAAGATCACGAGAGTGGATTAGCATATTTTCGTGTTTGAGTTCGAAACTTATTTTGAACCATTGTCCTGAATAGTCATTCGGTCTCTTTCTGTGAGCTCCTGAGAATTGCCTTGATCTAGTGCTTGTTCCATATTGAATTTATATCATCATTTACATTTGTTTACTGTTACCAAATCACAACCAATCATTCTCGTCTTAGCTCCGTTTTAAGTCTCCTAAGTTCATAGTGCAACGCTGGTCCTCTGGAGTCGAATCTTTTATACCACAATAAGAACCTTTTATCACACATTTGCAGAAACAACATATATCTCCATGCGGGAGTGACACCGGTAATGATTCGGAGCTCGTTTTTGTTAAGGCGCATATGCCATCAAAAGAAGAGCAAAGGGAGGACACCAAGAAGCAGCAACTAAAACAACAAGCACCAATACTTGTTGCACATGCAAACGTAGATCGTCAGCGACAGCTTGCCGCATCTCAACGGTCTCCGTATGTGGGAAATAAAACAGTGAAGGATATCATTGGTAACAAGCAACGGTTTGGGTACGATCCGTTCACGCCAGTAGATAAGGATAGGCTCTCAGCACTTAGGAAGGAGTTTAAAGGCATTTTGTAAGTAGTTTCTTAAAATTCCTCTTAATAATTATATTTATCCTGATGGTTTGATTAGTAACTGAGTGTTTTCTGTCTTCTATCCAGTGGCCCTAAGAAACCTCTTTGGGACACTGACCCTCAACTCCATTGGTGGTGGGAATTAGTCACCCAGACAGAATGGCTTGCGGATACGGTATACATGTTCTTTTACTCAGTAGACCTTTGCAGTAGACCTTTGCAGTAGACCTTTGCAGTAGACCTTTCCAGTAGACCGATTACATAGATCTTTGCAGTAGACGTTTGTAGTAGACAGATCCGGTAGACCTTTATTCTTATGCTTTTCATGCGCTTAGACCTTTCCAGTAGACCTTTGCAGTAGACCTTTCCAGTAGACCTTTCCAGTAGACCTTTCCAGTAGACCGATTACATAGACCTTTGCAGTAGACGTTTGCAGTAGACAGATCCGGTAGACCTTTATTCTTATGTTTTTCATGCGCTTAGACATTTCCAGTAGACCTTTGCAGTAGACCTTTCCAGTAGACCGTTTACGTAGACCTTTGCAGTAGACCTTTTCAGTAGACCTTTCCTGTAGACCTTTTCAGTAGACCTTTTCAGTAGACCTTTTCAGTAGACCTTTCCTGTAGACCTTTATTCTTATACTTTTCATGTCTTCAGCGTTCTAACATGGATGCAGTCTTGGACTTGTTTCGTCAGCGCATGAAATTGCACCCTGAATGGTTTAGGAGTGAGCGAATCTGCTTTGCTGATAGTGGTCCTAGTATGTTGTGGACGAAAGACAAGTATAAGAGGTTTAAGGATTCTGAGCCGGATCGACATGGATTAGGAAGATTGCTACCAGGAGGTGCTTATGATTACTTTGAAGGGAAGAAACCAACATTCTGCCAAACGCTCAAGAAATGGGAAGTAGATATTGATGAAATCTACATGCCATGGAACGTGAAAGAGAATCATTGGGTTGCCTTGATGATTTCGATACCCATAAGGCATATTACTGTGTGGGACAGCTTACCTGGTTATCTCAGTGAGGCTGTGTTGTCTCACTCCCTCGAGCCAATTGCTATGATCATGCCTTATCTTCTTCAGCTCATGGCTGACATCAATGATAGAGAGAGGTACCCGTTGGAGCGTTTCACACACGAGTATCTGTCTGGAAAGGATGTGCCTGCGCAAGACAATTGCAGTGACTGTGGAGTCTTCTGTCTAAAGTTCATCGAGTACCATAGCCTTGGGAGGCTTTTTCGGAAGACGCTATGTGGTAAGAACATGAAAGCTATAAGAGCAAAGCTTGCAGCGGACATATTCATTGAGCTCAACTGTCGCGGACCACCAGAACGTGATTGGGATGATCTAGAGATATAACTAGCTAGATATCTTTGCATATTAACTGGGTTTAATTTGGAAAAGCGCTATTGAAACAACCAAGCATTTTTTTTTTTTTAATAATTATGATACATTATCAATGCGGAAGTTCTCAGAAAGAAATCAATAATATTAAATCATAATAAATCCGTTCAACAAATAACCAATAGCCAATAAAACCAATAAAACCAATAAAGAATAAGCAACCTAAACACCAGGTTTGCTACATTATTAAATAAAGACTAACACCCTAGAATCAGGAATTCCCTGTCAACCACAACAAGAAAGCCAATATCAAATTCCTAAGCTCATCATCCTCTTCTCTCGGTCTCTTTCCGCGGAAGAACATTACTGTTACCTTCATCACATTGGAATAGAGATGCGTAAGTATTATCATAAATACTTAGTGAGTGGATCATCCTGCCTACAGGCCAATTACGTCAAACACTAGACAATACGTCACAATAATCAACAACCATAACAATGCTCAACAATAATCAACAATATAAACCATCCCTGTCAGGAAACACCCACGTTTCCTGACACCCAGGTCGGTGTCGACCGACACCTCTATGTGTCAATCGACGCCAGCCTCCTGAGTGTCGATCGACACTCATCGAGTGTCGGTCGACACCAGCTCGACGCCCAGACACCAACATCAATGAAAATCGCACAAAACATATAAAATCGTGGGATTCAACCCCCACATCGATCAAACAACAAAATAACTCAACCCTACTCAAGAACAACTCGAAAAACTCAATAACAATATCAAAATCAAACAATCTCCAATGCTAACGGACCTACAGTCACGCACTCACCTTAAAAACGGATTGGAAGGAAGGAAAGGAAATGAAACAACAACCACAAGCCTCAGAAACTCTACAAAACTCCTCCAAACTCTCAAAATCACCTATGGAACTTGCTTTTCTCGAAAAAGTGACTTCTCCACGCGGCCACAAGCTTTTTATTCGAGAAATAGGGTTTCCACGCCCTAAACCAGACAAAACCAGCCGACTTGAATCAAACCGGTCGATTTCACCATAACCGGTGTCGATCGACACCCTTCCTTGGTGTCGGTCGACACCCATCGACCAAACCAACTCCAATTGCAAATCGATCGACTTAAACCGGAATCAATTACGATAACCGGTGTCGATCGACACCCTTAGGGTGTTGATCGATACTAGTCGTTCAGAAGGATTTAACACACTTTCTTCGCGATGCTTGAATCTTGAATCGACTGCACAACAATCAAACAAGAACATGTACAGCCAATCCTCAATTCACACCTCTAAGAGCATGTGCCAACTACTCCTGAACCCCTAGCATCGTCCAACACCACTCCCAAAACAACTTTCTGGTTCACGGATGTTACAATTCTCCCCCACTAAACTGGATTCGTCCTCGAATCCCAACACAAACCTCTCTCCAAGATCTCAAAACTCACATTTTCAGTCTTATGTTATACGCATGTTTCCAAGATATTATTACTCTCAATACCGTAACCCACCGTCACGATATCTATATTGCGGCCCACCGCCACAATATCCATACTGCGGCCCACCGCCACAGTATCCAAACCGTGACCCACCGTCACGAAAACAACCCATATCGAGGTAGCGACCGCCAATATAAGTCTGTCGGGCACCCACCGTCCCAACAAAAGTAGACCCACCGTCTACTCTAAAGGCCCACCGCCTCTAGATAAAACGAGTAATAAAATCTGAAACGCGTACCAACATATGACCAAAAACTTTCAAGGACCCCACCGGCCAAAGAAACTTGTAACATCCAAAACGCGAAACCAAAATATGAGGCAAAACTCCATCTCATATAACACCAAAATGTATATCGTACAACGAAACGAAAATACATAAGTCCAAACCAACAACAACAAAACCAAAAACAAGACTAGAACCACAAAGATGAAGAAGCTCACTCCACAGCCTGCTTGTCGAACCACTTTCCGAACTTCAGCTTCATCTTTGCCTCTGGCTCCCAAGTCTGCTCCTCTGTGCCACTACAGTCCCACAAGACTCTCAACAATGGCACCCTCTTGTTCCGCAGAACCTTGAATCTCCTCTCAAGAATCCTCACAGGCACTGCCGGAACTGTCATATCTGGCTGAAGATTCTCTGGAATCTCTGCCACTAACTCCTCTGAAGGATGCAAACACCTCCTCAACATAGAAACATGAAACACCTTATGAAAGGCGCTCATAATCGGTGGCAACTCCAACCGATAAGCCACTGGCCCAACTCGCTCCACCACTGGAAACGGACCCATAAAACGCGGACTGAGCTTGTTCTCTACTATGGACCTGTTAGGGCCCCTCAACATAGCCATCTTGAGTTAAACTCTATCTCCCACCTGAAACTCAAGCTCACGTCGCCGTCTATCTGCGTAACTCCTCTGTCTATCCTGAGCCTCATTCATGTTCAACCTCAAAACACGGATCTTCTCCGTCGTCTCCTGAACAAAAGTAGCTCCAAACATGCTGCGCTCCCCCACTTGGGTCCAGCATAAGGGTGTCCTGCATGGCCTCCCATACAAAGCCTCATAAGGAGCCATACCAATACGAGACTGAAAACTGTTGTTGTAAGCAAACTATGCCAAACACAGATGATTAGCCCAATGACCACCCCAATCCAGTAAACACATCCTCAGCAGATCCTCCAAAGTCTGAATAGTACTCTTTGACTGCCCATCTGTCTGCGGATGATACGCTGTACTCATATGCACCTTAGTGCCCATCTCAGTCTGAAATGCCCTCCAAAACTCTGAAGCAAACCTCGGATCTCTATCCGACACAATACTGGCTGGCACTCCATGCAGCCTCACAATCTCTCGCACTAACTTCCTAGCCAAGACAGCTGCTCCATCTGTCTTCTTGATGGCCAAGAAATGTGCTGATTTGGTCAAGCGATCCACAATGACCCAAATAGCATCGAATGTCCGTGAGATAGGCAATCCCACAACAAAATCCATAGTGATCATATCCCACTTCCACTCTGGAATGGGTAAACTCTGCAGAAGACCACTAGGCACCTGATGCTCTGCCTTGACCAAAGAACAAGTGTTGCACCTCGCAACCCAATCTGCCACATCTCTCTTCATCCCGACCCAGTGATAATACCGTTTGAGGTCACGGTACATCTTGGTCGCACCCGGATGAATCGAAATCTTGCTCGAATGAGCCTCTCTCAAAACCTCCTGTCTCAACTCCACATCCTTGGGCACACAAACTCGCCCACGAACCAAGATAGTCCCATTCGAAGAGACCTGATACTCAGAACCAACCGCCTGCGAAGCATCAATCAAACCCTGATCACTCTGCTGCGCCACTCTGATCCTACTGAGTAAATCTGCCTGATCAGCTGCCTCTAAACCCAAAGGGTCCTCTGAAATAGCACAAAGACGCAATGTACTAATCTCGCTGACCAAAGCCTCAACACCACGCTCTCTATCTGAATCAACCCTCCGTCGACTCAAAGCGTCTGCCACCAAATTGGCCTTGCTCGGATGATAAACAATATCCAGGTCATAGTCTGCCAGAAACTCCACCCAACGCGTCTGCCTCGCATTCAGCAAAGGCTGAGTAAAGATATGCTGTAGACTCTTGTGATCTGTAAAGATCTGCACTCTGCCACCATAAAGATAAGACCTCCAAATCTTGAGTGCAAAAACCACTGCTCCCAACTCAAGATCATGCGTAGGACGGTTACGCTCACTGCCCTGCAACTGCCTCGAAGCATAGGCAATCACTCTGCCCTCCTGCATCAAAACACCACCAAGTCCAACACCTGAAGCATCTGTGTACAGTACATATGGCTTCCGCGGATCGGGTAATGCCAACACTGGTGTACTAGTCAACATCTCCTTGAGCTTCCCAAAGCTCTCCTCGCACTCATGCGACCACACAAACGGCACATCCTTGCCAGTCAACCTCGTCATCGGCTGAGACATACTCGCAAACCCCTTGACGAACCTCCTGTAGTAGCCTGCTAAACCCAGAAAACTCCTGATCTCGGTAGCACTACTCGGTCTAGGCTAATCTCTGATAGCCTCAATCTTAGCCGGATCCATAGAAACTCCCTCTGCAGAAACAATGTGGCCAAGAAAACCCATCTCTCGCTGCCAAAAACTGCATTTGCTCAACTTAGCAAACAGCTTCTGCTCTCGAAGCTTCTCCAAAACAAGCCTCAAATGCGTCGCATGCTCCTCTGGACTCCTCGAATACACCAAAATATCATCTATGAATATAATGACGAACACATCCAGAAACTCCCTGAACACGTCGTTCATCAACCTCATAAAAGCATTCGGCGCATTAGTCAAACCAAAAGGCATGACCACAAACTCAAAATGCCCATACCTCGTCCGAAAAGCCGTCTTCCGAACATCTGCCTCATCTATCGGAATCTGGTGATATCCCGATGCCAAGTCAATCTTAGAGAACCAAGTAGCACCTCTCAACTGATCCAACAACTCATCGATCCTCGGAAGTGGGTACCTGTTCTTCACTGTGACTCAGTTAAGTCCCCGGTAATCAATACACAACCGAAAACTGCCATCCTTCTTCTTAACAAACAAAACTGGTGCTTCCCACGGCGAAGCACTAGGTCTGATGAACCCTTTACTCAAAAGGTCCTCTAGCTGCTTCTTCAGCTCTGCCATCTCTGCTGGAGCCATCCTGTAAGGTGTCTTCGATATCGGAGCTGTCCCGGGCTCTAATTCAATCGTGAAAGGATCTGACCGAGATGGTGGCAATCCCTTCAGCGACCGAAATACATCCTCAAACTCCTGGACAACCTGAATATCCTGCAAAACCACCTCACCACTAGCCTCTGCCATAGTAATCGTCGCCAAATAGGCTTCGCAGCCCCGCTCTAACAACTGCTCTGCCTGAATAGCTGAGATCACTATACTCCCTGAAGTCGGTCTCACTCCCTGATAAACCAACTTCCCTGCATCCTGCTCAAACACCACTGTACCTCTGTAGCAATCCAGATGAACTCGGTAAGAAGATAACCAGTCCATCCCCAAAATCACGTCATACAGCTCCACTGGACTGATGACTAAATCTGCTGGCATAGACTGCCCCGCAATCCGCACATCCACTGCTCTAGCTCTGCCCGAAGTAGCCAGAAAACCACCACCAGCCACCTTGACAAAGCCTGAAGCCTCGCCATCGCTACTCTGAATACCACTACTCTCAGCTCTCTCCGGAGTAATGAAGCAGTTAGATGCTCCCGAGTCAAACAACACGTGAGACTCAAATCCACCAACTAACAAGGTCCCTACACAATTCCACAAGTGTTGAGAACCTCCAAACTCTATCACAGTAAAATAACAGAAACAGACAACACCAATAATTCTACCTTAAGAATTTACAAGTCTGAGTCAAGATTTTACCTGTGATCTGGCCTGACTGACTGGTCTGGCCCACCTCTGCTGGAGTATAAACTCGCGGCGCTCCACCTGACTGCAACGCTGCAACCTAAGCTGCTGACTGAATAGCCAACGGCTGAATCGCTGCTGCCACTGCTCTCTGCTGCAACTTGGGACACATAGTCTTGATATGCCCCGGCTCCCTTGATGTGTTGTCAGGTTTTACCGACTTTTTAAAATCCTGCAAGTGCACAGATCGTAGAAGTACGGGTTATCGAACACAAGGACTGGCTAAAATGAATACACTTTAAATCTATGGAGTTCGGATCAAGCTAGAATAAGATAAAGGATGATTGGTTGGTTGTCTAATAACTAAATACTAAAGCTAAGAAATCGAAGTTGTAAAGCAATGAGGGAAAAGCGTTAGGTCTCTAGGGGCTAATTTGCAGAGAAGCAAGCAATGATCAGTTCGATGATAGATATAAATCAATTTAGGGATGATGGGATGATAGATCCGTCTAGAACACAAAACACGAAAATAAGTCTTTCCACTTCCGTGGCTCCGACTCCTATGATAACTTATCTAATCGCTAAACTTTTGGTATGTCCTTAGATAGTTAATCAAGCATTAAATCGATCAAGTTCGGATACAGTTCACTAGGCTTAGTAAATCAACTTCCGCAGTCTAAGAAACCTAGCTTGTCAAAGAATAGGTCCGGCGAATGATACAGCACTTCCGTGGCTCAAATCAACCTAGGATCAGATTGCTAGATGCGCGGTAAAGCAATCAGCATTAATTAGTGAACAAAACGAGACAAAGACTCTAATGATATCCCTAACAGTTCATCGAAATCATAGATCAAGCAAACAACTCATTGAATTAGTAACCCTAGCAACCTAACAAGTGAATTACTCAGACATGATCAAAGTAACAACACAGAGGGATGAAGAAAGCATGATAATAGATAAAGGTTCAGAAATCTTCTCCAAATTGTAGTGAGGAGGAGAGATCCTCTCCTTGAAATCTCTAGAACAAAAGTAGATCTATAAAACTGAAATACAATGCGGCTATGTGTTTCTCTCCTTTCTAAAGAGGCTAAAAAGGTGTATTTATAGTGTTAGGTCTTCCAGGGGTCGAGATTAGGTAAACGGGCCGAGTAAATCGTGAAAACGTGAAAAACGGGCTTTAGTCGGTTAAGGCGGGTCGAGCGGGACGGCGGCGGTCGAGCGGGGCAGTCGACCGGTCGGTCGGGCTGGTGCTCGGGTCGAGCTGGGGGTCGAACGGTCGCACGGGATGATGGTCGGGCGGACACGGAATGGTGAAAAGAAGTCGGGTCGGACGGGAGCCTTGGAGGCCCTGTCCGACCGGCTCGGTCGACCGGATCGTGAAGGAAGGTCGGGTCGGACGGGGGCCTTGGAGGCCCTGTCCGACCGGCTTGGTCGAGCGGCGTCAATGTGCAGCTAAGGACGGTCGGGTCGGACGGGAGCCTTGGAGGCCCTGTCCGACCGGCTCGGTCGAGCGGATGGTGTCGACTTCCGGTTTTCGGTTGATTTGACACTCTTTACTAGAATGATAATATCTTCCATTCTACACGTCCAAATTGCATGATTCCAATTGCGTTGGAAAGCTAACTCATGTGAGCATCACGGCGAACTGGTTTTGGTGAGATCCATTGCGTAGAATGCTTTTGGGGCTCTTTCAAAGTTGATGCTGTGTCGTGGAGCGGTGTAAAGTTCAAATCCTGTGGTTTTGCTCCAAAATGCATCTTTCGACCTGTTTAGACTCTTAGTACTATAAATCCACAAAAACTACCTTTTTAGATCGAAAAGCCTTTAAAAACCTTATAAAAAGCGTAGTAAAACCATATAAAAAGGGTACAAAATAGAGGTATATCAACTCCCCCAGACTTAGATCTTTGCTTGTCCTCAAGCAAATAGAATCCAAATCAGAGAAAGAGGTTTGAAAACGTAGAAACTCCTTATCCTTTTGAGAAACCTGTGGCGGCTTCCTCTCCTGTATTCCACTAAAAACATGACCAATGTTAGACTAGCTTCACATAATGCTCGGCAAGCTTAGCGAACCATACCAAACTCAACTAGTCTCATCTAGTATTCCAGACTTTCCATTGTTAACTCCTTGCATAAATTTAAAACGTGCGGTCTTTATCAAGGGAATATCGATCATTAAGCACTTGTTCTTACCCACTTGAGTCTCTCCAGGATAGTCCTTTTTGAAGCTTTTGAGTTCTTTTCCTCTCTCTTTTCTTTTGAAGGATCGATCTTTCCCTACTTTTCTAGGGTATCATTTTATTTTTTCTATCGATCCTTCTTCCCTTTCTTTTCTTTTGGGGAATAACATAGGATAGGCTTTTGCTTTTTCCTTGTTTTTGGTAGGTCTCCATAAGACAAGAAGGTGCAGACGTATGCATTCCTCTTGCTTACAGGTTTTCCTTGTGCTTAAAAGCTTTAGATTTTTATTTTTCTGAGAGAGAGGAGAACTGCACTTTGTATTGGACACACCCTTTTGAGATCAAGTGAGGAACGACTCATATGTATGCCAAGTCCCTTGACAAGAAAAACTAGATTGGTTAGGGTGGAGTTAACGTTAGATTGTTCGGGTACCTTAGAAATGTTGCCAAGTCAGTAGGTCGATCCACCGTTAGAGGTTCTGTTAGGCTTATGTCTGCAACTGATGTCCGCTCTAGGGTCATAGATTGTTAGCACAACACCGGAGAATCATAGAGATAAATCATAATTTCCAACTAAAGTTTTGACTCAATAAAACATGAAAACATAAGAAAATAACATAAAAATATAAGAAAAGAAAAAGAATACATTAGTAAAGGATAAAACTCCCCCCAGACTTAACTTGCACCGTCCCGGTGAAAACAAATTAAATTAAGGGTGAGAGGAAACAGACTCAATAAAGAAAAATAAAAAGAAATTCATTAAACTAAGATAAGGATAGAAAATGGAGTTAGGTGTCCATTGCACCGGATACCGAGTGAAGTGTGGGTGCCTAGGTGGAGGCGTAAGGGCTGGCCGCGCTCTCCTCCTCGTCGGTAGAGTCTTCATCAGAGTCAAGTGCAGAGGCGAGTGAGAACTCTCCTAGGTCTGGCTCATGGGTTGATGTAGAAGGGCGGAAAAGGCGATCGGGAGCAATGTGGCGAACAACACGGATGAGGCGCGAGATGAAGCGGGATTGGCACTGGACGGTTCTCTCCAGATGGTTAAGGCGGTCTAAGGCCTGGTTGGCAGCTTGGCCGGCTGTCATTACGTTGATGTTCCGAATGGGGCGCCATGCCTTGATGGTCTTCTGCGTGAGATAGTAGGTGTTTATCTGGTAGCGCGGTGTTTCAGGGGTTTCAATGAAGTACTTTTCTGGTGGTGGTGAGAATGTAACAGTACCGGAGCGGAGGAGCGGGAGGTCGTCACAAGGCAGTTGCACAAGCGCGGTGTCAGACGTTCCGATGGGGCATACATAGCAAAACTGGGTTGGGTTCTTGGTCCAGCCATTGAGGAAACGAATATGTTGAAGGGCTGTGAGGTCTAAAGGAGCGGTGTTGTTACTGGGCCGGTAATGTGAGATGTCAATCTTGCAATGGTTGACAATTGCTGTGATAAGTCGCCCAAAACGCACAACAACCTTCTTGTTGTCGGTGTGCCGTGCCAAAAGCTTTACATTGACAAGTGTTTTTGCAAACAAAAGGCCAAAGTTTGCATTGTATTTGTAGCGGAAGAAGGACGTTGTCAGGATGTAGAACTCGTCTGCTGTGACTTTGCTGGTTTCCTGTTTGCACTGTAGAGTAGTGGTGATGAGGCGGTGTACATAGCGGATTACCGGATGAGAGATTCGTGAAACCTTTGATCGGGAAGCGAGGAACGGTTCATCAGCGAAGTGGGTCCAGTTGGAGAAATCATCATCACGAGTGAGGTGGTTCTCCTTGAAATCATGAACTGATTCCTAGTGCTTGTTAGTGTGGATTTCGCCATGAGAGTGGGTCTGAAACACACACTAACTTGATAGCTTTTGTCACGAGAATGGATTAGCTAGCTGTCGAGTTCGCAGCTGAGGGATTAGCTCTGTTTGAGTTTTGTTGAACACCCTGGTGTTCATCATGGAGATTCATTAGTCAATAACACCCATTCTTAGGATCCTTTGCTTTATTTGATTTTAATCTTGAGTTCTGTTATTTAAGCTTTTATCTTTTTATCTTGTTGCATTTGTTCATTCTAGCTTCTGGTTCATAGTTTATCATCTTGCATTTCACCTTTGTTCATTTCATAACTTATGCGCCTGGACGCCTTGATGTACCATTGCATTTCATTATGTAATTTGCATTTTAAGTTCTGTTTTTAAGTTGATAGATTACTGTTCCATCTTTACAATTGGCTTGACTTAGCTTTCCTTGATTGCATCCTGATTGCATAGCATCCCACTCAATTCGGATTTGACTCCTTCTTTACACTGCAACGACATGATAGTGTAGATAGGATAATTGCTTAGTAAAATCCTACTATCAATTTGGCGCCGTTGCCGATTGGGTGTTTGTTTGCTACATTTAGGATTTAAGGAAACTTAAGATCAAGTTCCTGTTTCGGTTACTCATTTACTGATTTCTCTACTTCTCTCTTTGTCTCTGTTTCTCAGGTACCTTACAGTGCGAACTCGACGTGACAGACTCGACTGTCCCACATCGAGTTGGTAGTTTCTGGTTGCATGCGAACTCGATCGCAGGGCAGTGACAGCTTGTTTCCTTTGATTGACAACATCAACCGCCGGAACAGTATTGACAGGGTCCTACGTGGACGGGTCAGAGCGGAGAATCAGGCAGAACAGACAGAAGCTGTGCAGTGTAGAGACTATCAGGGTAATGGCGGGGCTGAAGCTCGAGCGGTCAGACCCATTGGAGCGGGTGATGCTCCAAACGCACATACGCAGAGGCAGGGGATTGTTCCTCCACCGGTGCATAACAACAATTTCGAGATCAAGCTCGGAATGATCCACTTGGTGCAAAATAAGATGTTCCATGGCTCCCTACGAAGATTCTATAGACCACCTCGACGAGTTCGACCGGCTCTGTAACCTATCTCGGGTTAATGGTGTTTCTGAGGATGCCATCAAGTTGCGCCTCTTCCCTCTATCACTTGGGGAGAAAGCACACCAGTGGGAGAAGAACTTGCCCCACAACTCTATCACAACCTGGAACGACTGCAAGAAGGCGTTCCTTGCGAAGTTTTTCTCCACGGGAAGGACAGCTAAGCTCCGTAGCGACATCTCGAGCTTCCACCAGAAGAACGGTGAAACGTTTTCTGAGGCTTGGGAACGTTTCAAGTGCTATACGAGTCAGTGCCCACACCACGGTTCCGGTAATGAGTCCCTGCTCAGCACTATGTATAGAGGAGTTCTCCCGAAGTACAGGCAGATGCTCGATACCGCGAGCAACAGAGACTTCCTGAACCAAGACGTTGAGGACGGCTGGTAGCTTGTGGAGAACATAGCTTGATCAGATGGCAACAACAACGAAGAGTACGACCGCACGAATCGCAGCTCTGTCGAGTCTGATGACAAGTTGAAAAAGGAAGTGAAGGGCTTGAATGAAAAGTTGGATAAGCTACTTCAGGCTCAGTCCACTATGAAGCATGTTCACTTCATCTCTGAAGACGAATTTGTTCCTGTCCAAGAAGGGGAGGTTGACCAGCAGACTGAGGAGATCAGTTACATCCAAAACAACCAGGGTGGCTACAACAAAGGCTATTACATGTACAAAGCCAACCCGAACTTGTCCTACAGAAGTACGAATGTCGCCAATCCTCAGGATCAGGTCTATCCTCCACAGACACCGCAGAGTCAGCCTACACAGCAGCAGCGCCAACCTCAGCAGCAGCAAGTGGTCGTTCCGCGAGGTCAGTTTGTGAGCCAACAGGGCAGCTATCAACCTAGACAGCAGCAGGGAGCACCACCAGGGTTTGCTCCTCAGCAGGTACAAGCGCCACAGCTTCAGGAACCCGACATGAAGGCGATGTTACAACAGCTTCTTCAAGGTCAAGCGAATGGTGCTATGGAGTTGAGTAAGAACCTGGCGGACATGAACAACAAAATTGAGACGCTGAGCTCCAGAGTCCAACACGTGGAAATCAATGCCACTTCTACTTCTTCTGCACAGCAGGGACATTCCAGGGAAAGCTGTCCAAAACCCGAAGGAGTACGCCCATGCTATTACTTTGCGAAGTGGGAAAGAGTTGCCAGGTCGCTCAGGTAAACAAACAGCCAATGAGGACATTGCGGTTCAAGAAGGGGAGGATTACACTGAAGACTTGACTAAGGAAACTCACCCAGAAGATGAACTCGACGAGCAGACTCGACGTGCAGATATGCCGAGTGGTCGAGTTCGTCAGACGAACCCCATCAAGCCAGTAGAAACCTGGAGGAAAGAGACACTGTTTGTCCCACCTCCTTACAAACCGCCACTTCCTTTCCCAGGCAGGTTCAAGAAGCATCTAGTCGAAAAGTATAAGGCACTGTTCGACAAGCAAATGAAGGAGATAGAGGTGCGAATGCCTATCATTGATGCCTTCATGCTAGTCCCTCCTTATCAGAAGTTTCTGATGGATGCTGTGATGGAAAGAACCAAGGAGCTACAGGGATGGTGGTGTTGTCACATGAGTGTAATGCCATTATACAGAGAAAGGTGATACAAGAGAAACTTGGAGATCCTGGTAGCTTCAGCCTACCATGTTCCTTGGGACCCCTGGCTTTTAACAACTGTTTATGTGATCTTGGAGCGTCAGTGAGCCTGATGCCACTTTCTGTTGCTAAGAGGTTGGGATTTGAGAAGTTCAAACCGTGCAAAATCTCTCTGGTTATAGCAGACAGATCGGTGAGGTTACCAACTGGGCTGTTAGAAGACTTACCTATCAGGATAGGCAATGTAGAGGTACCGACGGACTTCATAGTGCTCGAGATGGACGAAGAACCGAAAGACCCGTTAATTCTGGGCAGACCTTTCTTAGCCACGGTTGGTGCAGTGATTGATGTCAGAAAGGGGAAGATCGACCTGAATCTGGGTAAGGATTTCACCATGAAATTCGACATTAAAGACGCCATGAGGAAACCAACAATTGAGGGTCAGATCTTCTACATAGAGGAAATGGATCAGCTCGCTGATGAGTTGCTGGAAGAGTTAGCTCGTACAGATAACCTTCAGATTGCTTTGACAAAGAGTGGAAAATCTGGTTTGCTCCATGAAGAGAGTCTGGGTTATGTGCAACTTTTAGACTCACATGTGGCAGTGACAGAGTCTAAACCGTTTGAAGAGCTGGAATGGTCAGGAACAGAGGTTATGGCGTCAAGTAGTCCAGTTTCAGATGAGGACTTGACGGAGTCGATGTCGGAGTCGATGTCGGACTCGACGTCTTACTCTACGTACAAGTCGAGTCAGCACAATCTCCAATCCGGAAACGCAGACGCTATCAAGTTGCTAGACAGAGCTATCGAGCTGAGTAGTGCTGAACTCGATGATTGGTCTGAGCTCAAAGCGCCAAAGGTGGACCTTAAGCCATTGCCAGAAGGTCTCAGGTACGCGTTTCTTGGTCCTAATTCGACATATCCCGTCATCATAAACGCATCCCTTAGCCCTGATCAATTGCATTCATTCTTGACTGAATTGAAATAGTTTAGAAAGGCTATAGGATATTCTCTTGATGACATTAAGGGGATCTCACCTACTCTGTGCATGCATCGCATTCATTTAGAGGATGAGACTAAGTCTAGCACTGAACCTCAGAGAAGGCTTAACCCCAATCTAAAGGAAGTAGTGAAGAAGGAGATACTTAAGTTGCTAGATGCTGGGATTATCTATCCTATTAGTGACAGCACTTGGATATCTCCTGTTCATTGCGTCCTAAAGAAAGGGGGGATCACTGTGATTAAGAATGATAAAGATGAACTCATCCCCACTAGAACAATAACTGGACATAGGATGTGCATAGACTATAGGAAGTTAAATGCAGCATCCCGCAAAGACCATTTCCCGCTCCCTTTTATCGACCAGATGCTGGAGAGGCTTGCTAACCATCCATACTATTGTTTTCTGGATGGATTGATATATCCATATTTTGCATGATTTTACTTAGTATTTATCTATGTTTTCAAGTGTTTTCAATAAGGTTTTACGCCTTTGGAGGTAGTTTTCTTGTATTTGTTGGTTTTGGAGTCTTAACAGGTTAAAACATCAAAAAGGATTCAAAAAGGAGCAAAAGAGCCTCAAACCATAATCCATGCAAGTTTCCAAGTCAAGAGCCTCAACAAAACTCCATTTGTCCAATTCTCGCATTTGGACAGAACCGGAGCATCCGAAAGATGGCCGCGGTTGAAGGTCTTCCCGACGTCCAAAAATCATGATCTTGGTCTTGCTGGATAGATATTTGAGTTATGCATCACGGCGAAGTGGATTCAAGCCATTTGGATCAACCATCAGGGAGAAACTCGTTTTCTCCCGAGACGTATCCGCCAGGCGAGGAAACGAAGCCCATGGAGATTTGGTGCCACGAACAGCCCGGGATTCCGCGGCATGGACCTTGTCTCGACTCAGCATAGGCCTAGCCTAATCCTGGTGGTTTTCTTGGCCTTATCTCGGCCCATACATGTCGCTAAAGTCTTGATCCAGCTCACCAGAAACTTTCCTTTTCCGGCACTTCAATAACCTAGCGACTTCTACCCTATAAATACAAGCTTTTAACCTTTGGAGAGGCAGAGCCGCGAGTGTCTTGTGTAAGAGAGAGCAGCCGTCAAGGAGGAGAATCCCTAGGTGGTGCGCAGTCCAGAAGGAAGAAGGAGGCGCCGCTCTACTCATTGCACTCACATCTCATTGTTTACATTTCTATCTTTTCCTTTTCTCCTTTGTACTTTGGATCGAAAGTTATCAAGGGATTCGACTTGTTCTTCATCAGAGAAGCCTCTTTCAATCCCTTATCTCTCTTCATACTTGCATAATGATATCAATCTCGCCTTGCTTGTTTGATTTTAGTATGTCCGAGTAGATCCCTTGTTAGGCCGAGGGAGATCGATGGACTCATGACATGTTTTTACTTGTTTGATTGCATAAAACGGGATTTACTCTTTTAGTTCTTCATCTTTACTTGTTCTTAATGCTTGTTGTTAGGAAAGCGCGCCTAAACAACTTGAACCTAGGTTGATACACTCTCCAAAAGCTTGTTGTATTGCCGAAACTAGTATTTGATGAGCTAAGTATTTTAGGCTTCCAAAAGTCGACCTAAGGAACTTAGTGAACAATCACAACTTGAACATTGATTAATGCATGCTTATAACTTGTAATAACCATCGAACGTTGAGTCTATTAGGTTGTTTAAGCATAGTGGCCGGAGCCACGAAAGTGGAAAGGCTATACCTTAGTGTTGTGAGTTCAAGGCGGTTTATAATCTATCCCATGCAATCTTGTCATTTCATTGAGTGTTTCCATTGATCATCCTTTGCTTAACACTTTTCTCATCTTGTTTACAATCTCATTTACTTGCTCACTTGCTTTCATTTGATCACCACAAACTATATTCTCCGTTCTAGCTACTCATCACTCAACATAGACTTGAAACGAGATCACTCTTCCTTGTGTTCGATAACCCTACTACACTACGATCCGTGCACTTGCGGTATCTAGTTAGGAGTGGTAGAACCTGATACACCACACCCCACATCAAGTTTTTGGCGCCGTTGCCGGGGAAGAGTTGCATTTCTTTCAAGTTTCTTGATTGATTTTTAGTCTAGTTCTTTTTATTCTTGCATTTCACTTTCTGTTTTTCATAAAACCCTTAAAAAATCATAAAATTTTTACTTAACACTCTTTCTTTGTGTCTCTTAGGTGCATGACAAGAAGGTCCAATCCAGATAATACCATAGAGGAAGATCTTGACATTGACCAACTTGAAAGAACACTTAGGCGGCAAAGGAGAGAAAGAATGAATCAAGGCGGAGAAACCGAGGCACAAGGTGGCCAATAACAAGCCGCTGATCAAGAACATCAACCGCAAGGCCTTCATGTCCCACCAGGAGCCGGAGCTGACCAGCCAGCACAAGGAGCCGTGCCTCAACATGATCAAAACGCTCCCGGTGTAGCCGATCAGCCGCAGCCGCAACAACAACATCAACCGGAGCCACAAGACGCCGGCCAACAACAAAACCAGCATCATCAAAACCCCCATGGCGGTCACCAAGGGATGCCTAAACCTCAACCATATGTGCCTCCAAGGAGAGCACAATTCGCTCAGCATCCAAGGCATCCAACTATGGGAGATTTTGATTCATCCGATGCCTTCTTCTTAGATCGGAATCCAATCCGACCACCTCAGCCTCCAAGGAACGACTTTGAGATCAAGCCACAAATCATTGCCTTGGTGAAACAAAACCAATTCCATGGATTGTCCACCGAGCACCCGCTTGACCATGTCGACACCTTTGAGGAGATATGTAGCACTACTCGGATCAATGGAGTGTCACCGGACTACTTCAAGTGCAAGTTGTTTACCTTCTCTCTAAGTGACAAGGCACTTAGGTGGGTAAAGTCTCTGCCACCTCAATCCATTACAACATGGAATGAATACAAGGGAGCTTTCTTAAACCAATTCTACACCAAGCAAAGATCAAACTCTATAAGGAGTAAGATATCCGGGTTTAAGCAAGCACCAATGGAGTCTTTCTATGAAGCTTTGGAGCGCTTCAAGGAGTATGCAAGGGACTGCCCTAACCATGGCTTCTCAGAAGGTAACCTTTGGAATATCTTCTACAATGGAATTGATCACAAGTACAAGCTTTCACTTGACACCGCAAGCAATGGTAATTTCATGACCAAATCGGTGCCGGAGGCCAAGCTTTTGATAGAGAATCTTGCTGCAAGTGATTCCAATGCCTGCCCCGAATACAATAGAGGAGTGAGAACCACAAGCTCATCATCAGAATCAGCTCAAATCTTGGAGTTGAGGAACATGGTCTCACAACTACTAAAGAGCAACCGAGGAGTGCATGCCATTGATGATGTTTTGGCTACTAATGAAGAGCCTCTCATGGAATTTATGAGAGATGGAGCTGAAGAGAATCAAGAGGAAGTCAACTACATAGGAGGTAGCTATGGTAATAGAGGATACAACCAGCCATTCCGCCCCCATCCCAACCTCTCTTACCGAAGCACCAATGTGGAGAACCCGAATGATCAAACCTATCCGAGCCAAAATACTTATCAAGGAGGCCAAAACCCTTACCAAGGAGGTCAATACCAGCCTAAGCAACAATTATATCCTAAGGGAGTCTACCAAGTGAAGCAGCCATTCACTTTCCCTCAAGGAGTTGCACCGGCTCAACAAGAAGAGAAAGTAGACGTGGCAGTCGAGAAATACATGGAGGAGCAAAGACAAGCCACCAAGAGCTTACATGAGAAGATGGATCACATGTTTGGCGATCTAAATACTAAGTTTGGGGCATTGTCAACCCATGTCCAGAAGCTGGAAGTGCAAATCGCTCAAACGGCCGAAGCGGCCAAGAAGCAACATAAGATGAATCCGCAGAAATTTTGTAGTGTTGTTTCATCCAAGGAGGATCCACCAGCCATCATCTCCGTACCATCTCAAGAAGAAGAAAAGGAAGACAAGCCTAAGGAGAGGCACAAACCAGAGAGGTACACATGGGAGTCAAGGCGAGCTTACAAGAGAAGGCTTGAGAACAAGCCGTTGCTGAAACAAGAAGATCCGGGCAAGTTTGTGATCCCAGCTTGTGTCAATGGGTACCAACTCACGGATTGCTTATGTGATAGTGGAGCAAACGTGAACATCATGTCTCTGGCCTTAGCCAAAGATTTGGGGTTCAAATATTTCAAGGAGCCTAAGGTGAGAGTGGAGTTTGCGGATCTATCAAGTATGAAGCCTTATGGAGTGCTCGAAGATGTTATGCTAGAGATTGGAGAAAGACATGTTCCCACTGATTTCCAAATCATGGTATGGGAAGGATGAAAGAGAAATCAGCTGATTCTTGGAACCCCATTCTTAGCCACAGCCGGGGCGATCATCAATTACATGAGAAACCAACTAACACTTGGTCATGTCCGGCAAGATGTCTTTTTCCCAAGCATCAACTTCAAACAAGCTCCAAGTGCTGTCAAACTACCACCAGAAAGAAGCACACTCATGCCAAGAGAAGGAGCCGAGCAGCCTAGAAGCACCAAGAAAGGCGAGCCCTATCCAAAACCGAAGGAAGCGATGAAACCATTGAAGCCGAAGCATGAGAATGTCTTCAAGGATATTCACTCGGTCTTGTCACCACCCTTTGACGATCAAGGAGCTGAAGAAGAACCTGACGGTGTACCCAAGTCATTTGCCAGCATAAGAGTCCTCCTTCCAAAGGATCCGGATCCCAAAGATGAGCAAACCGCAAAGGAGAGACTCGGAAAAACCCTAAAACTTTTTCCGAGAGCTTTGGTCTTCAAAGATGACATGTACGATGATCATGGAGAGCCCAAACCACCTCATGAGCCACCTGAACCAGAGCGTGACGACACCAAAGGGATCCCAAACCCTTTGGCCGATCACATCCGCACCTAAACCAAAAAAGGGAGTCAAGCTAGATGACTTTAAAACAAGCGCTTTGTGGGAGGCAACCCACACGGTATCTTTTTATTTCTCATTTTCATTTTCGATTTTCACATCATTATTGCATGCATACTGTAGGATGAAGACCCAAGAGGAGACCGAACAAGAACATGTCCCACCCATTAATCCCACCCTTGTCCAAGACGACATCAAGAGGACGGGGATGACCTGGGAATGATAAAGAAGGGCAAAAGATTGATATAGGTTGAAGAACATCACAAAACGGTCGAGTAGATTTCAAGATATTCCATCCGGCGAGATTTTCTCGGCCAAACGGGTGAAACGGAGGACCAACATCAACCATCTCCCAAACCATGTGACCGATGTCCACCAAACTTCACAGAAGGCTAAAAAACACCATGTTGGTCGGCAAATCCAAAAGATAGGACGGAGGAATGTGAACGGATGAGGAGATAAGAACAAATGTCACATCCGGTCGATAGCGGTGCAGCCAAAGGCCGGCAAAACCGAAATCACGGCATGGAAGATACCACCAGCTGGAGATGGATCCTTGGAGCTTCAACATCATTATTCCAGAAGAAAATCAAGGAATGAACGAGCCAATCACAAAGAAGTCAAGAAAACTCTTCCCGGAGCCGAATTGACCACTTTATGAAGGAACTCTCAATCCGCTCGTTCGTTTGGCACCAAACTTCACCAGTTGCCATAAAATATGAGGTTGGTCGATAGAATTTCAAGATAGGTCAGAGAATTCTTCATCATTCGAGCTGTGGTCTATTGCACTATCATCCGGTCGACCGAATAGACCACCAAATGAAGAATCTCCGAAACCACTCGTTCGTTTGCCCTCATACTTGACCAGGAGCTCTAAATCATCAACTTGGACAGTAAAATTTCGATATGGTACATGAAATTCTTAACGGTTTGTTCTGTAGTTCATAGCACTCATTTCGGGTCGACCAAATGAACCATACTCGACCAAAATGCAAACCGGCGAGAATCAGACCTGGAAACTCAAAATTCACCGAAAAATCATTCCTAAAGAGGAGCCCAAATCCGTTATATGACCCTGATCTTCATCACAAATGGTCAACACTTGGTAACATCATCCTAACCTTTCCCTTTTCAAATTTATTACATATTTTACCTCTCTTAATCTGATTTTTCTTACACCGGGACGGTGCAAGTTAAGTCTGGGGGGATTATACTAATAAGTTTGTTCATTTTGGCATTTCATCTTGCATCATTTTTCTTTTCATCGAGTCGTTTTTTTTTTTTTTGAGTCAAAACTTTTGTCGAGAATTATGACTTTATCTTGGACCTAACCATTGTTGTGCCTATGTTTAAGTGACCATTTATCAGTATTTGGCAGCCTACTTCATCACATGTGCACCATGAGTGGATCGATCTACCAAAAATGTCCACATCTCCAAAGGCTTAAGAAGGATACATCTTTGACTCCGCACCTTAATGAACTTAACCTTCTCGGCTAGGGACTTGGTTTTACAAAGGGGCACGACTCCTCATTCTCACCAAATAATGAAAGTCTATGTGAGTTCGGTTTCCCCTCTCTCTCCCCTTCAAGTTTAAGAAAAAGCACAATGGTCCAAGTAACCGGGGATTAGGTGGCAACCACCATCAATACTCGCGTCTATGGAAGACCTTTTGATCAAAGTAACCGGGGATTAGGTGGCTACAACCATCAATACTCGCGTCTATGGAAGATCCATCAAAGACCTCCACAAAGAGGAGAAGGAGTCGAATGAAAAAAAATACCTTGCTACCCTAAAAAAGGGATGAATCGACTTAAGAAGTGAGAAGAGAGAGAGGTGAAACAAGAGCCAAGACATGTGTTTTATAAAAAGAGGACGGGTAAGAGTCTATAACCCCTTTGATCGATATTCCCTAGTTGAGACCACACCTTTAGAAACTAAAGGAGTCAAAGGTGGAGAATTTGGATGGCCTAAAGAGAAGTGGATTGCTTTGGGATGATTGCAAAACTCATGGTATGTACTTTCTTGTTCTTAATCCTAAATGTCATTGCTGTTTTATGTGGATCACTAAGATAAATGTCGACATGGATTTCCAAAAAGATTTAAGAGTTCTCATGTTTTCAAACCTCTTTTCCTTTCTTAGTTTGCTTGGGGACAAGCAAAAGGTAAGTCTGGGGGAGTTGATATATCCATATTTTGCATGATTTTACTTAGTATTTATCTATGTTTTCAAGTGTTTTCAATAAGGTTTTACGCCTTTGGAGGTAGTTTTCTTGTATTTGTTGGTTTTGGAGTCTTAACAGGTTAAAACATTAAAAAGGATTCAAAAAGGAGCAAAAGAGCCTCAAACCATAATCCATGCAAGTTTCCAAGTCAAGAGCCTCAACAAAACTCCATTTGTCCAATTCTCGCATTTGGACAGAACCGGAGCATCCGAAAGATGGCCGCGGTTGAAGGTCTTCCCGACGTCAAAAAATCATGATCTTGGTTTTGCTGGATAGATATTTGAGTTATGCATCACGGCGAAGTAGATTCAAGCCATTTTGATCAACCATCAGGGAGAAACTCTTTTTCTCCCGAGACGTATCCGCCAGGCGAGGAAACGAAGCCCATGGAGATTTGGTGCCACGAACAGCCCGGGATTCCGCGGCATGGACCTTGTCTCGACTCATCATAGGCCTAGCCTAATACTGGTGGTTTCCTTGGCCTTATCTCGGCCCATACATGTCGCTAAAGTCTTGATCCAGCTCACCGGAAACTTTCCTTTTCCGGCACTTCAATAACCTAGCGATTTCTACCCTATAAATACAAGCTTTTAGCCTTTGGAGAGGCAGAGCCGCGAGTGTCTTGTGTAAGAGAGAGCAGCCGTCAAGGAGGAGAAGCCCTAGGTGGTGCGCAGTCCAGAAGGAAGAAGGAGGCGCCGCTCTACTCATTGCACTCACATCTCATTGTTTACATTTCTATCTTTTCCTTTTCTCCTTTGTACTTTGGTGATATATCCATATTTTGCATGATTTTACTTAGTATTTATCTATGTTTTCAAGTGTTTTCAATAAGGTTTTATGCCTTTAGAGGTAGTTTTCTTGTATTTGTTGGTTTTGGAGTCTTAACAGGTCAAAACATCAAAAAGGATTCAAAAAGGAGCAAAAGAGCCTCAAAACATAATCCATGCAAGTTTCCAAGTCAAGAGCCTCAACAAAACTCCATTTGTCCAATTCTCGCATTTGGACAGAACCGGAGCATCCGAAAGATGGCCGCGGTTGAAGGTCTTTCCGACGTCCAAAAATCATGATCTTGGTCTTGATGGATAGATATTTGAGTCATGCATCACGGCGAAGTGAATTCAAGTCATTTGTATCAACCATCAGGGAGAAACTCGTTTTTCCCCAAGACGTGTCCGCCAGGCGAGGAAACGAAGCCCATGGAGACTTGGCGCCATAAACAGCCCGGGATTCCGCGGCATGGACCTTGTCTCGACTTAACATAGGCCTAGCCTGTTCCTGGTGGTTTCCTTGGCCTTATCTCGGCCCATTCATGTCGCAAAAGTCTTGATCCACCTCACCGGAAACTTTCCTTTTCCGGCACTTCATAACCCTAGCGACTTCTACCCTATAAATACAAGCTTTTAGCCTTTGGAGAGCAGAGAGCCGCGAGTGTATTGTGCAAGAGAGAGAGCAGCCGTCAAGGAGGAGAAGCCCTAGGTGGTGCGCCGTCCAGAAGGAAGAAGGAGGCGCCGTTCTACTCATTGCACTCACATCTCATCTTTGTTCTTTCATCTTTTCCTTTTCTCTTTTGTACTTTGGATCGAAAGTTATCAAGGGATTCGACTTGTTCTTCATCAGAGAAGCCTCTTTCAATCCCTTATCTCTTTTCATACTTGCATAATGATATCAATCTTGCCTTGCTTGTTTGATTTTAGTATGTCCGAGTAGATCCCCTTGTTAGGCCGAGGGAGATCAATGAACTCATGACATGATTTGACTTGTTTGATTGCATAAAACGGGATTTACTCTTTTGGTTCTTCATCTTTACTTGTTCTTAATGCTTGTTGTTAGGACAGCGCGCCTAAACAACTTGAACCTAGGTTGATACACTCTCCAAAAGCTTGTTGTATTGCCGAAACTAGTATTTGATGAGCTAAGTATCTTAGGCTTCCAAAAGTCGACCTAAGGAACTTAGTGAACAATCACAACTTGAACATTGATTAATGCATGCTTATAACTTGTAATAACCATCGAAAGTTGAGTCCATTAGGTTGTTTAAGCATAGTGGCCGGAGCCACGAAAGTGGAAAGGCTATACCTTAGTGTTGTGAGTTCAAGGCGGTTCATAATCCATCCCATGCAATCTTGTCATTTCATTGAGTGTTTCCATTGATTATCCTTTGCCTAACACCTTTCTCATATTGTTTACAATCTCATTCACTTACTCACTTGCACTCATTTGATCACTACAAATCATATTTTCCGTTCTAGCTACTCATCACTCAACATAGACTTGAAACGAGATCACTCTTCCTTGTGTTCGATAACCCTACTACACTACGATCCGTGCACTTGCGGTATCTAGTTAGGAGTGGTAAAACCTGATACACCACACCCCACATCATTTGGATCGAAAGTTATCAAGGGATTCGACTTGTTCTTCATCAGAGAAGCCTCTTTCAATCCCTTATCTCTTTTCATACTTGCATAATGATATCAATCTCGCCTTGCTTGTTTGATTTTAGTATGTCCGAGTAGATCCCCTTGTTAGGCCGAGGGAGATCGATGGACTCATGACATGTTTTTACTTGTTTGATTGCATAAAACGGGATTTACTCTTTTAGTTCTTCATCTTTACTTGTTCTTAATGCTTGTTGTTAGGAAAGCGCGCCTAAACAACTTGAACCTAGGTTGATACACTCTCCAAAAGCTTGTTGTATTGCCGAAACTAGTATTTGATGAGCTAAGTATTTTAGGCTTCCAAAAGTCGACCTAAGGAACTTAGTGAACAATCACAACTTGAACATTGATTAATGCATGCTTATAACTTGTAATAACCATCGAAAGTTGAGTCTATTAGGTTGTTTAAGCATAGTGGCCGGAGCCACGAAAGTGGAAAGGCTATACCTTAGTGTTGTGAGTTCAAGGCGGTTTATAATCTATCCCATGCAATCTTGTCATTTCATTGAGTGTTTCCATTGATCATCCTTTGCTTAACACTTTTCTCATCTTGTTTACAATCTCATTTACTTGCTCACTTGCTTTCATTTGATCACCACAAACTATATTCTCCGTTCTAGCTACTCATCACTCAACATAGACTTGAAACGAGATCACTCTTCCTTGTGTTCGATAACCCTACTACACTACGATCCGTGCACTTGCGGTATCTAGTTAGGAGTGGTAAAACCTGATACACCACACCCCACATCATGGATATAGTGGCTTTTTCCAGATCCCCATTCACCCTAACGATCAGGAAAAGACAACGTTTACTTGTCCTTACGGCACTTTTGCATATAGGCGCATGCCATTTGGCCTTTGTAACACTCCCGCCACATTTCAAAGATGCATGACCTCTATATTCTCTGACTTGATTGAGGACACTGTTGAAGTCTTTATGGATGATTTCTCTTTATATGGTGGCTCTTTTGTTTCTTGTTTATCAAACTTGCGCATGGTCCTTAAGCGCTGCGAAGATACCAACCTCGTCCTCAACTGGGAGAAATGCCATTTCATGGTACAAAAGGGGATCGTGTTGGGACACATGATATCAGAGAAAGGCATAGAAGTGGATCAAGCTAAGATTGAGGTGATGGTTCAGCTAGCACCACCAAAGTCAGTCAGGGATATAAGAAGTTTCTTGGGACATGCTGGGTTCTACAGAAGGTTTATCAAGGACTTCTCGAAGATCGCCCGACCGCTAACACGTCTGTTGTGCAAGGAGACCGAGTTCTTGTTTGATGAAAGCTGCCTAAAAGCTTTTAACCTGATCAAAGAAGCTCTGGTCACTGCTCCAATAGTGCAAGCACCGAACTGGGATCACCCCTTTGAGATAATTTGCGATGCCAGTGATTACGCTGTAGGTGCTGTGCTTGGGCAGAGGATTGACAAACGACTGAATGTCATATACTACGCTAGTCGCACACTTGATGATGCTCAGGTGAAGTATGCTACAACACAAAAGGAATTACTAACTGTGGTTTTTGCCTTTGAGAAGTTCAGGAGTTACTTGGTGGGTTCGAAAGTCATTGTATACACTGATCATGCAGCTCTTAGACACATCTATGCTAAGAAGGACACCAAGCCTAGACTACTTAGGTGGATACTTCTTCTCCAAGAGTTTGACATGGAGATTGTTGACAAGAAGGGTATTGAGAATGGAGTGGCTGACCATCTTTCCAGAATGAGGGTTGATGATCCTGTACCAATCGATGACTCAATGCCTGAAGAGCAGCTCATGGCAGTGAAGGTTCTACGCAGCTACGAAGTTAAGACCAAACTCGATGAAGTCAGTGCTCTACAGGATGAGGATTTGCCTTGGTATACTGACATGGTGAACTACTTGGTGTGTGGGGATGTGCCAAAGGATTTGGATCCTTACAAGAAGAAGAAACTCTTCAGGGAAGCCTCACACTACTTTTGGGATGAGCCCTACCTGTACAAGAGAGGGTCCAATGGTCTTTTCAGGCGCTGTATAGCTGAACAAGAGGTTAATGGTGTTCTTGAGCATAGCCACGGTTCTGCTTATGGTGGACATTTTTCAGCCTTCAAGACAGTTCAGAAGATACTTTAAGCTGGGTTATGGTGGCCGAGTCTCTTCAAGGACGCTCAAGCGTTTATATCAAGGTGTGATTCATGCCAGCGAATGGGGAACATCAGCAAGAGGAATGAAATGCCTCAGAACCCCATTCTTGAAGTTGAAATATTTGATGTCTGGGGCGTTGATTTCATGGGACCTTTTAACCCAGCTTCACATGGGAACAGTTACATCTTAGTGGCTGTGGACTATGTTTCGAAGTGGGTGATATATCCATATTTTGCATGATTTTACTTAGTATTTATCTATGTTTTCAAGTGTTTTCAATAAGGTTTTATGCCTTTGGAGGTAGTTTTCTTGTATTTGTTGGTCTTGGAGTCTTAACAGGTTAAAACATTAAAAAGGATTCAAAAAGAAGCAAAAAAAGCCTCAAACCATGATCCATGCAAGTTTCCAAACCAAGAGCCTCAACAAAACTCCATTTGTCCGATTCTCGCATTTGGACAGAACCGGAGAATCTGAAAGATGGCCGCGGTTGAAGGTTTTCCCGACGTCCAAAAATCATGATCTTGGTCTTGTTGGATAGATATTTGAGTTATGCTTCACGGCGAAGTGGATTCAAGTCATTTGGATCAACCATCAGGGAGAAATTATTTTTCTCCCAAGACATGTCCGCCAGGCGAGGAAACGAAGCCCATGGAGATTTGGTGCCACAAGCAGCCCGGGATTCCGCGGCATGGACCTTGTCTCGACTTAACATAGGCCTAGCCTATTTCTGGTGGTTTTCTTGGCCTCATCCCGGCCCACTCACGTCGCAAAAGAAAGAGTCCAGCTCACCGGAAACTTTCCTTTTCCGGCACTTCAATAACCTAGGCGACCCCTTACCTATTTATACGAGTTTTTAGCCTCAAGAAAAAGAGAGAGCAGCTGCGCCGTCAAGAGAAGGAGAGAAAGCCATCCTGGAGGCAGAGAGAAGAGGTTTCTCCCAAGATCGAAGGCGCACACACTCTTGCATTCATCAAATCCTTACACTTGTTCTTTTCTCTTTTCTCTTGTATTGAATCCGAGAGTTTATTGTGGAGAGGCCGACTTGTTCTTCAATATAGAGAAGCTTTCTTCACCCTTTACCTCTTTTCATTACTTATCATGTCCATCCTCATCATGCTTTGTGTTAACCGCGCCATGATTGAGTAGTTTCCAGCTAGGTTAAGGGCTAGGCCGAAAGGCTCATGAAATCGTTAACTTGATCTTTTGAGTTGGGATAATTCGTTTGGTTTCATCACCTTTACTTGAGCATAATGCCGCTTGCTTTTCTGATCTACTAGCATCGGATCTAGGGTTAATATACTCTCCAAAAGCTTGTTATATTACCGGACTTAGTATTTGGTGAGCGATGATTCACAACCACCGAAAGATGAGTTGTGAATCATTGTGAACGATCATAACTTGAACACCTTTAATGCATGTTTTCAACTTGTAATAACCATCGAAAGTTGAGTATATTAGGTTGATTTAGCATAGTAGTTTGATCCACGAAAGTGGGATAACTATACCTTTGTGTTATGAGTTCATGAACGGTTTCTATCATATCCCTTCCATTCGATTAACTTGTTAATGATTTATGATGCCTTGAGGTCAGCCCAATGCCTAGTATCTCCACTTATTGATTTCCATTTTCTCTACTTGTTTACCACTTTCATTTTCGTTAAAATCCGAACCAAACACCGTTTTGTTTTAGCTTGATTCAACCTCCTTACAATTTGTAGCACAACCGATAGGTCCTTGTGGATTCGATCCCATCTATACTTACCTCGTTGCTGTGCACTTGCAGGTAGTTCTAGTGGGTAAAACTTGAAGCAATCCCACGCTCACATCAAGTTTTTGGCGCCGTTGCCGGGGACCTTCTTGTCTACAAGTTTGGACTAGAATCTAGACTAAAACGTTTTTCTTTTGTTTTGTCATTTCACATTTTTCCTTTAGTTTGTTTTCAAGCTCTTGTAGGTACAACTTGAGCTGAGCTATGGATCAGGAAGCACATGATCAAGGGCCGCCGCTTGGTGTTTTTCTTGGAGCAAATCGCATTGATGACCACCCTTTGATTGGAGTTCAAAACCGTTTACCGCAAAACGGCAATGAACCGGAGCTTGACATTGGCAGCCCGGCGCATCAAGCACCCCAAGACGACCACCGAGAGGGACCAAATCAAGAGTACATTGGAGATAGTGACTCCAGACCAGAGCTTCTCCAAAGCCGTAGCCCCATCCGGACACAAGACGGCCAACAATATGAGATTAAACCCCGGGTTATCGCATTGGTGAAGCAAAGTCAATACCATGGACTTCTTGAGGAGGATCCCTTGGATCATGTTGATTCTTTTGAGGAGTTGTGCAGCACTACAAGCGCAAATGGAGTTCCAGAAGATTACCGGAGGTGCCGGCTCTTTGTTTTCACTTTGGCGGGCAAGGCACTCAAGTGGCTAAAATCTTTGCCGTCTCGCTCAATCACTACTTGGATGCAATTCAAGAAGGCATTTCTTGGGCAGTTCTATACCAAACAGAGAGCAAGCTTAATGAGAAGCAGGATCTCAGGTTTCCAGCAAGGTCCTATAGAGCCATACCATGAAGCTCTAGGGCGTTTCAAAGAGTACATAAGAGATTGCCCTCGGATGTCAATCTATGGAACACATTCTATGAAGGGATTAGGCATGAGTATAAGCTATGCCTTGACATAGCTAGCAATGGGAACTTCATGAGCAAGTCCATAGAAGAGGCAAAGATATTAATAGACAACTTGGCGGCCAGTGATAGCAAGAACCAGCCTAGCTATGAGGAAACCATTAAAGCGATCAACACAAGATCGGAGCAAACCGAATTCAAGGAGATCAAGTCCATGATCTCTAAACTTTTGGAAAGGCAACCGAGGCAATGTCAAGTTTTTGAAGATAATCAAACCGTAAATGAGGAGATAGGCCGGGAGATCTTTGGCAATCTTGAAAGAAACGTGAACTTCATCAGCAAACATGAACCCGGAGAAAGAAGTATTATGCCGTTTCTCAACACTCAAAACCGTTACTATGGTGAGAAGAATGCTCCAAACTATCCTCACCCGCAGTCCAATCAGCAGCCTATGCACGTCCCTCAAGTAACCTTATCCACCCCGAGACACCAGCAAATGCAGAAGGATGATCAAGAAGGTGAACTCAAGTCCTATATCTATGAATTCATACATGAGCAAAGGCAAGCCAACAAGGAGATTCATGAGAAGATACCCCACATATACTATGACTTGAGTAGTAAGTTTGATTCTCTTGAATCCCACGTTAAGCGACTTGATCTTCAAATAGCTCACATAGCCTGTTCAATCAAGAAGCCGTTTGGAGTCCTTCCCGGCCAACCCGAGGTAAATCCCAAAAAGGAGCACATCGCCGCCATCACTCTTAGGAGTGGGACACAGCTGGATGAGGTGCTGATGCCGGAGGAAGTCGAGAAAGTGCCGACCCAACACACGGTCGAGATAGAGGAGAATGAGCCGAAGGACAACAATGCGGCCGATGGAGAATTAGAGGAGGAAATCATCCCACCGTTGATACCTCGGGTGTACAAGCTGAAAGCACCCTTCCCTAGGGTTGTGAAGAAGCCTCAGAAGGAGAAGGAGCAAGCAAAGCTAAAAGATCTTGTGAGCCAGCTAAGTGTTAGGCTGCCGTTTGTTGACGCTTGCATGATCATACCGTCTTTAAAAAAGTACATGAAGAGTATCTTGACAAGCAACCTAAGCTTGGAAGAAGGCGTGATGCTGATAACTCAAGAATGCAGTGATGTGCTTCAAAACCAAACCCCAGAGAAGTTAGATGATCCGGGCAGCTTTGTGCTATCTTGTCAAGTCGGAGGTACGACTTTCAAGCGATGCCTTTGTGACTTGGGCTCTAGTGTGAATTTGATGCCTTACACGGTTGCCAGACGTCTTGGGATTACTAATTTTAGACCAACAAAGATTCAATTGGTTTTTGCGGATCGATCCGTTAGAAGACCGGTTGGAATTGTAACCGATGTTCAAGTCATGATCGGTAAATGTTCCATTCCGGCCGATTTTGTGGTTTTAGAGCTTGATCAAGAACCTAGGGATCCCCTGATCCTTGGACGCCCATTCCTAGCTACTGCCGGTGCTATAATAGATGTCAAAGGAGGAAAGAGTGACTTGCACTTGGGCGATCTTGTAATGAAGTTCCAAGTGGACAAATCACTCGGCAAGCCCACAATCGATGGCCATTCATTCTTGGTGGACAATATGAGTGAAGTTTCTGAAGGAATATACCGAGAGCTCATAATGAATGACCCATTGGGAATAGCATTAACCGGGAGCGAAGGAGACGACTACTACTTGAACAAAGAAGCACACCGGCTGACCAAGATTCTTGATGGCGCGGCGACATATGACAAGCTGGTAGCCCACATCGGACTAGGAGAGGAAAAAGAGAGGCCAGGTCAGCACAAGACCCCCACCGTAGAATCAAATGACCCTTGGAGTGAGGCGAGAGCACCTAAAGTTGTACTAAAAGAACTTCCAGTTGGATTAAGGTACGCCTTTCTCGGACCTCATAACACATATCCAGTCATTATCAATTCAAACCTAACCAATGTGGAAACGGCTCTATTACTTTGTGAGTTGAGGAAACACCGTAAAGCCCTTGGGTATACCCTTGAGGATATCACGGGGATATCCCCAAACCTTTGTATGCACAGGATACATCTCGAGGATGAATCTATGTCCTCGGTAGAGCACCAAAGGAGGCTGAATCCGAACCTAAAAGATGTTGTGAAGAAAGAGATAATGAAGCTTTTGGAAGCGGGAATCATATATCCGATCTCGGACAGTACATGGGTAAGTCCGGTGCACGTAGTACCTAAAAAGGGCGGTGTCACTGTGGTAAAGAACGAAAATGAGGATCTAATTCCCACAAGGACAGTCACCGGCCACCGAATGTGCATCGACTACCGCAAGCTCAATACCGCTACCCGGAAGGATCATTTCCCTCTACCATTCATCGACCAAATGCTAGAAAGGCTGGCTAACCACCCATACTATTGCTTCCTAGATGGTTATTCAGGTTTCCTTCAAATCCCGATCCATCCGGATGATCAAGAGAAGACAACATTTACATGTCCTTATGGCACATTCGCTTACCGACGGATGCCATTTGGATTATGCAATGCCCCGGCCACATTCCAAAGATGCATGATGTCCATCTTTACCGACTACATAGAAGACATAATGGAGGTATTCATGGATGATTTTTCAGTTTATGGCTCATCCTTTGATGTTTGTTTGTCAAATCTTAGCAAGGTTCTCAAGAGATGCGAAGAAAAACATCTTGTGCTCAACTGGGAGAAATGTCATTTCATGGTGAGAGATGGGATAGTCCTTGGCCACAGGATATCAGAGAGAGGGATTGAAGTAGATAAAGCAAAGATAGAAGTCATGGTAAGCTTAGATCCGCCAAAGAATGTCAAGGGTGTAAGGAGCTTCCTCGGACACGCCGGCTTCTATAGGAGATTCATTCAAGATTTCTCCAAGATCGCACGACCATTGACTCAACTCTTATGCAAGGAAGTCCCGTTTGAGTTCGACAATGATTGCCTCACCGCTTTCAAGAAGATCAAGGCGGCATTAATCAGCGCACCGGTTGTACAATCACCGGATTGGGAGCTCCCGTTTGAGATCATGTGCGATGCAAGTGACTATGCTGTTGGTGCCGTGCTGGGACAAAGAAAGGAGAAGAAACTTCATGTCATATACTATGCAAGCCGAACCCTAGATGAAGCACAATGCAACTACGCCACCACTGAGAAGGAGCTGCTCGCAATTGTCTTTGCATTTGAGAAATTCCGGTCCTACCTTGTCGGATCTAAAGTGATCGTTCACACCTGATATACCTCTATTTTGTACCCTTTTTATATGGTTTTACTATGCTTTTTATAAGGTTTTTAAAGGCTTTCTGATCTAAAAAAGGTAGTTTTTATGGATTTATAGTACTTAGAGTCTAAACAGGTCAAAAGATGCATTTTGGAGCAAAACACAGGATTTGGACTTCAAGACCGCTCCAGGACGTAGCATCAACTTTGGAAGGGCCTTAAAGACATTATACTCAATGGAATTCATCAAATCCACTTCGCTGCGATGCCTACATGAGTTAGCTTTGCAATGCAACTGGGATCACTCAGTTTGGTCGAGTAGATTGGGAGATATCTCTATTTCCGTGAGACATATATGAAAGAGCTTTCTCGGACTGCATCAGTACATCAAACGGGAAGCAACGGCATGGAACCTTAAACTCAACGGATATAAATGAAACTCGGCACCAAGATAGCCAGTTGAGTTAGTGTTCAAATGCAGTTGTAATTATGCAATTTGGATGAGCAGTTTAGAAGATATCACGTTTTGACCGAAGAGTGGTCTAGACAGCCGAAAACCGGACACATCAGCCATCCACATCCGCTCGACCGAGCCGGTCGGACAGGGACTCCATGGCCCTCGTCCGACCCGACATTCCTTCATGATGATGACCATCCGGTCGACCGAAGCCGGTCAGACAGGGCCTCCAAGGCTCCCGTCCGACCCAACCTTTCTTCACCATTCCACGCGCGCTCGACCGCCCCGCTCGACCCAGACGCCATCCCGACCGACCGGTCGACCGCCCGCTCGACCCAGACGCCATCCCGACCGACCGGTCGACCGCCCCGCTCGACCACGACTCTCCCGGTCGACCCGATCCTGCGAACACAAGCCCAATTATGCAGTTTCAACAATTCTCAGCCCGTTTCACCTAAACCGACCTTGGAAGACCTAGGGCACTATAAATACACTTTTTTAGCCTCATTAGAAGAGAGACACAAGAGAGCCACATAGAGAGACACAACAGAGCCGCACAGGAGAGGAGCCACAAGAGAGGGCCGCACTAGGGAGATCCCCTTAGAGGGATTCTCCATTGTTTTACTTCCTTCTCATTGTTTTCCTTAGGGAGAAGATCCCTTCTTTGTATCTCAACATATAGAAGATTCCTAAACCCTGTTCTCCTTATAATAATATGATTTCTTTCTCAGATTTGTGCTTGTTTACTTGCATCATGATTGAGTAGATTTCTAGTTAGGTTTTAGGGTTTCAAAGAGTTCATATGCTGATTGTGATTTGATGAATTAACTAGGGATATCATTAGAGTCTTTGTCTCGTTTTGTTCACTTATTAATGCTGATTGCTTTACCGCGCATCTAGCAATCCGATCCTAGGTTGATTTGAGCCACGGAAGTGCTGTATCATTCGCCGGACCTATTCTTTGACAAGCTAGGTTTCTTAGACTGCGGAAGTTGATTTACTAAGCCTAGTGAACTGTATCCGAACTTGATTGATTTAATGCTTGATTAACTATCTAAGGACATACCAAAAGTTTAGCGATTAGATAAGTTATCATAGGAGTCTGAGCCACGGAAGTGGAAAGACTTATTTTCGTGTTTTGTGTTCTAGACGGATCTTACATCCCATATCCCTACATAGATAGAAATCAATCATCAAACTTATCATCTATGAATCTCTGCGAATTACCTATTGCCTAGCGTCTCTTTCATATTGAACTTACACCGTTTTACTTTGCTTTCATTTAGTTTAGTTAATTAGCATCTTAAAACCCGAAATCCCCTCATTTTTCCTAGCTTGATTAGACTCGCATAGCTCGTAGTGCACTTATCTGCTCCTTGTGTTCGATACCCGTTACTACTCTCGATCTGTGCACTTGCAGAATTAGGGGTAGAAATTGGGAAAAGTTTAATCCCCATCAAGCTTTTTGGCGCCGTTGCCGGGGAGCAATACAGCTGCCTACGAGTTCCCGAGAATTGCCTAGTCTAGGATTTTCAATTTTAGTAGTTTTTGCATCATCATCATATATAGTTTTGCATCATAGTTTTATTATCATCATCATCATTATAGTTTTGCATCATCATAATCATCCTAGTTTCTGCATTAATCACTTGTTTTAGTTTTTGTTTAAATTTTTCTTTAAGCCTTTATCTTTGTGTGTTTCAGGTGCGAACTTGAGTAAAAGATGAAAGCTATGATCTATGGCCAGACCCAAGATTATGTCCTCCTAAGGCGTGCCCCTCACTACCAAGAAAACATTGGAGATTTTGAAAAGGAGCAGTCACAAGAAGTTAACTATCTTGATGATTTCATTTACCCTCCTGACTTCCAGCAGCAAGCACCACGTTTTCAACAGCAAGGGAATCAATTCCAGACTATGCAGCAGTATAATCAACAAGGCATGTACCCCATGGATCAACCTTACAACTTTCATCCAACCGGACCCCACCCGGGTCAGCAAGACAACATGTTTGAAGGATCTCTTCAACAAATCTTAAACAGCCAAGAGAGGGTTAACAAGGTGTTGAATGAGCAGATAGACTTCATTTACAACGACCTTACTACAAAGTACGAGTCTGTAATTACTCAACTCAAGAAGACGGAGGTCCACATTGATCAAATTAATGAAGAATTGAAAAGACAAGAGATGAAAGAACAAAATAGCAAGATTCAAGCAATGCTTCAGCATATCGTGGATGATCTAATACAGAGCACTAAGGACCTGAATGAGAGGATGGAAATATTGGTCAACAGTTTCATTGTCAAGAACGAGTCTCTCGCTGGTCGAATCGAGAAGCTACACACCCAAATTGCTCAAACCGAAGAGTTAAAAAGACAAGAGATGGAGGAAAAGAAAGCTTTTTGTAAAGTCATCCCTACAAGAGAAGCTGAGTTCGTGCCCACCCATACACCACCCCAAACTGCTGTTAACATGGCTACAAGACCAGAACAAGAGCATTTCTCCTTGGACTCAACCGGAGGTTACAAGCCGAAGCCACTCAAGTGGAAGCTTGGATTACCTTGCATCATTAATGGAGTTTTGTTCAAGGATTCCTTATGTGACACAGAATCTCACATTAACATCATGTCTAAAGGAATAGCAAAGAAGATTGGGATTGAAGAAATGAAACCCTCTAAGACACCCATGCCGTTTGGAGAGGATCCATCTATTATCTCACATGGTTTCATCTCGGATCTTCCACTATCCATCGGAGATCATGTCTTCAAGGCTGATTTCCACATCTTAGAGATGAAAGATGACCCTCACAAGCCACTGATATTTGGTTCATCATTTCTTCATGCCAATAGAGCTTTCGTGGAGCATTTGAATCAAAGAGTTTATCTCCCCAAACCCAAAAAAGACAACTATCCGGTGGTTCCTATCAAAAGCACTCATTCTGCAGATGTATGTGCTAGAAAGGAGCCAATATCAGAACCTAATAATGACCAAGAGGAGTTCATAGACGTCATATCAGCAACCCCTCTCATCATACCTAAGGAAGTTGTTATACCAGCAAAGGCCAAGTGCATTGAGGTTTCAAGTCCAAGCAAAATTTTGACACCAAGGGAGTATAAGGAGGACGTGATTGATGCCACACCACAGCCTACAAGGTCTTCAAGATGCTTCTGTAAGTTCAGAATCAGTTCCTCAAATAAGGAAAACGAAGAACCCAACAAAGATAAGCTACACAAGAGGAGGAATCTCTTCCCCGGTATGATTGTTTCTTGCAACTACATTCAAGAACTTCAAGATGTCAATAGGAGGATTTTCAAACCGTCGGGTCCGGAATGTAGAGAAGCTAAAGGAGCCTCAACTCTTCTAGTTGATCCATTGGATAACTAGAAAGAGAAAGCGTCCAGCTAAAAGACTATAAACAAGCGCTATATGGGAGGCAACCCATAAGGTCATTTCTCTCCCTTTTTACTTTTTTGTTTTAGTTTAATGGTTTTTGTTTTGTTTTTGAAGTTTTGGATACAGAGATTTGAGAATCTAGCATGAAAATTTGAGAAGAAACCTAGAAAATGAAGAAAGGAGCAATCGAGTGGCCGGACCAATAGAGTAGAAGCAACACAGCCAAGCTCGGTCGACTAAACTCGGTCGATCAGGGGATCCAAGGACCTCGCTCGACTGGCCAGCCAAGCTACCTGGTCGACCAAGCACGTTCGAGCAGGAGCTCCAAGAGATTCGGTCGATTGGTCGACCAAAACATTCAAGGTCGACCAAACCAATCGATCGAACTACCATCCATTCCGTCCCATCATCCCATTCCACCATACCATCCCATACCACCCATTCCGTCCCATCATCCCATCCCACCATCCCACTAATCCCATCACACCATCCCATCCTATCCCACTTATCCCATCCCACCTCGCCACCACCTATCCCACTTCACCCTTTGTCCAGCATCCATTCCAAAGCCCCAAAAACACAGCAACAATGATTGTGGCATGATATCACCATGATCACTCATCCGTTTGCTTCAAGTCCAAGGCTAATCCCACCTATGCCTCACCTTAGGCGGTACTTAAAGAGATTTTACCGTGGACGCATGGTACTTGATCATCTTAGCCGGGATACAAGCCATTATTTGGAGTTCATTTAAACGCAACGTGGGCGAAAGTTTGCCATGCTTATCTCAAAGGACAAGGACAGCCACATACCACCAATGAGTCGTTTCTTCATGGACTTACTGTCTAACCAGGTTACATCTTTCCTCTCATTCACAAACGCCTTACTACCTCTTTCTTTTACCTCCCTTAATCGGATTTGCTTTCACCGGGACGGTGCAAGTTAAGTCTGGGGGGATTGTCGGTACTAATGCGTTTGTTCATGTCTTTTCTTCATCTTATATCTATTTCTCTTTTCCACATTTTTCAAAACTTCTGTTTTATTGAGTCAAAATAAGTTAGGAAACTATGATCTATCCTAGGAGCTTACTTATCATGCCAAAGCTCTTGTGATCACAAAGGCGAATATTGACACCGAACAATGCCCAACGGAACCTCTGAGGGTGGATCGACCTACTGATTTGGCAAGATTTCTAAGGTACCCGGACAATCTAAAGTTAACTCCACCACCTAATTGAACTTTTAATTTTTCTTGTCAAGGGGCTTGAGATACATATGAGCCGATTCCTCATCCCGGTCTAGTTGAGACATGTCCACCAAAGATACAGTCCACCTCTCTCTCATCTGCAAAATAAATCAAAAGCTTTTAAGCATAAGGAAAACGTGTAAGCAAGAGGAATGCATACGTCTGCACCTTCTTGTCTTATGGAGACCTACTCAAACAAGGAAAAGCAAAAGCCTATCCTATGATATTCCCACAAAAGAAAAAGATTCAAAGGGAAGAAGGATCGATAGAAAAAATAAAATGATACCCTAGAAAAGTAGGGAAAGATCGATCCTTCAAAAGAAAAAGAGAGAAAGAGAGAGGAATGGAACTGGATGTGCTAAAAAGGACTGTCTTGGCAAACACTTGGATGGGTAAGATCAATGCTCTGTGATCAATACTCCCTTGATAAATACCGCACGTTTTAAATACTGCAAGGAGTTGACAATGGAAAGTTTGGAGTGCTGGATGAGATTTGTTGGGTCCGGTATGGTTCGCTAAGCTTAAGGTCATTACGGGAAAGCTAGATTCACAGTTGGTTTTGCTCCAAATGAAAGCAGAGCAATGGTAGATACAAGTTCTAAAGGATAAGTGAGTTTTCATGTTTTCAAAACCTCTTCACTAGTTTGGATTTGATTTGCTTGAGGACAAGCAAAGATCTAAGTCTGGGGGAGTTGATATACCTCTATTTTGTACCCTTTTTATATGGTTTTACTATGATTTTTATAAGGTTTTTAAAGGATTTCTGATCTAAAAAGGTAGTTTTTATGGATTTATAGTACTTAGAGTCTAAACAGGTCAAAAGATGCATTTTGGAGCAAAACACAGGATTTGGACTTCAAGACCGCTCCAGGACGTAGCATCAACTTTGGAAGGGCCTTAAAGACATTATGCTCAATGGAATTCATCAAATCCACTTCGCTGCGATGCCTACATGAGTTAGCTTTGCAATGCAACTGGGATCACTCAGTTTGGTCGAGTAGATTGGGAGATATCTCTATTTCCGTGAGACATATATGAAAGAGCTTTCTCGGACTGCATCAGTACATCAAACGGGAAGCAACGGCATGGAACCTTAAACTCAACGGATATAAATGAAACTCGGCACCAAGATAGCCAGTTGAGTTAGTGTTCCAATGCAGTTGGAATTATGCAATTTGGATGAGCAGTTTAGAAGATATCACGTTTTGACCGAAGAGTGGTCTAGACAGCCGAAAACCGGACACATCAGCCATCCACATCCGCTCGACCGAGCCGGTCGGACAGGGACTCCATGGCCCTCGTCCGACCCGACATTCCTTCATGATGATGACCATCCGGTCGACCGAAGCCGGTCGGACAGGGCCTCCAAGGCTCCCGTCCGACCCAACCTTTCTTCACCATTCCACGCGCGCTCGACCGCCCCGCTCGACCCAGACGCCATCCCGACCGACCGGTCGACCGCCCGCTCGACCCAGACGCCATCCCGACCAACCGGTCGACCGCCCCGCTCGACCACGACTCTCCCGGTCGACCCGATCCTGCGAACACAAGCCCAATTATGCAGTTTCAACAATTCTCAGCCCGTTTCACCTAAACCGACCTTGGAAGACCTAGGGCACTATAAATACACTTTTTTAGCCTCATTAGAAGAGAGACACAAGAGAGCCACATAGAGAGACACAACAGAGCCGCACAGGAGAGGAGCCACAAGAGAGGGCCGCACTAGGGAGATCCCCTTAGAGGGATTCTCCATTGTTTTACTTCCTTCTCATTGTTTTCCTTAGGGAGAAGATCCCTTCTTTGTATCTCAACATAGAGAAGATTCCTAAACCCTGTTCTCCTTATAATAATATGATTTCTTTCTCAGATTTGTGCTTGTTTACTTGCATCATGATTGAGTAGATTTCTAGTTAGGTTTTAGGGTTTCAAAGAGTTCATATGCTGATTGTGATTTTATGAATTAACTAGGGATATCATTAGAGTATTTGTCTCGTTTTGTTCACTTATTAATGCTGATTGCTTTACCGCGCATCTAGCAATCCGATCCTAGGTTGATTTGAGCCACGGAAGTGTTGTATCATTCGCCGGACCTATTCTTTGACAAGCTAGGTTTCTTAGACTGCGGAAGTTGATTTACTAAGCCTAGTAGTGAACTGTATCCGAACTTGATCGATTTAATGCTTGATTAACTATCTAAGGACATACGAAAAGTTTAGCGATTAGATAAGTTATCATAGGAGTCGGAGCCACGGAAGTGGAAAGACTTATTTTCGTGTTTTGTGTTCTAGACGGATCTTACATCCCATATCCCTACATAGATAGAAATCAATCATCAAACTTATCATCTATGAATCTCTGCGAATTACCTATTGCCTAGCGTCTCTTTCATATTGAACTTACACCGTTTTACTTTGCTTTCATTTAGTTTAGTTAATTAGCATCTTAAAACCCGAAATCCCCTCATTTTTCCTAGCTTGATTAGACTCGCATAGCTCGTAGTGTACTTATCTGCTCCTTGTGTTCGATACCCGTTACTACTCTCGATCTGTGCACTTGCAGAATTAGGGGTAGAAATTGGGAAAAGTTTAATCCCCATCAAGCTTTTTGGCGCCGTTGCCGGGGAGCAATACAGCTGCCTACGAGTTCCCGAGAATTGCCTAGTCTAGGATTTTCAATTTTAGTAGTTTTTGCATCATCATCATATATAGTTTTGCATCATAGTTTTATTATCATCATCATCATTATAGTTTTGCATCATCATAATCATCCTAGATTCTGCATTAATCACTTGTTTTAGTTTTTGTTTAAATTTTTCTTTAAGCCTTTATCTTTGTGTGTTTCAGGTGCGAACTTGAGTAAAAGATGAAAGCTATGATCTATGGCCAGACCCAAGATTATGTCCTCCTAAGGCGTGCCCCTCACTACCAAGAAACCATTGGAGATTTTGAAAAGGAGCAGTCACAAGAAGTTAACTATCTTGATGATTTCATTTACCCTCCTGACTTCCAGCAGCAAGCACCACGTTTTCAACAGCAAGGGAATCAATTCCAGACTATGCAGCAGTACAATCAACAAGGCATGTACCCCATGGATCAACCTTACAACTTTCATCCAACCGGACCCCACCCGGGTCAGCAAGACAACATGTTTGAAGGATCTCTTCAACAAATCTTAAACAGCCAAGAGAGGGTTAACAAGGTGTTGAATGAGCAGATAGACTTCATTTACAACGACCTTACTACAAAGTACGAGTCTGTAATTACTCAACTCAAGAAGATGGAGGTCCACATTGATCAAATTAATGAAGAATTGAAAAGACAAGAGATGAAAGAACAAAATAGCAAGATTCAAGCAATGCTTCAGCATATCGTGGATGATCTAATACAGAGCACTAAGGACCTGAATGAGAGGATGGAAATATTGGTCAACAGTTTCATTGTCAAGAACGAGTCTCTCGCTGGTCGAATCGAGAAGCTACACACCCAAATTGCTCAAACCGAAGAGTTAAAAAGACAAGAGATGGAGGAAAAGAAAGCTTTTTGTAAAGTCATCCCTACAAGAGAAGCTGAGTTCGTGCCCACCCATACACCACCCCAAACTGCTGTTAACATGGCTACAAGACCAGAACAAGAGCATTTCTCCTTGGACTCAACCGGAGGTTACAAGCCGAAGCCACTCAAGTGGAAGCTTGGATTACCTTGCATCATTAATGGAGTTTTGTAGGCGGCATTAATCAGCGCACCGGTTGTACAATCACCGGATTGGGAGCTCCCGTTTGAGATCATGTGCGATGCAAGTGACTATGCTGTTGGTGCCGTGCTAGGACAAAGAAAGGAGAAGAAACTTCATGTCATATACTATGCAAGCCGAACCTTAGATGAAGCACAATGCAACTACGCCACCACTGAGAAGGAGCTGCTCGCAATTGTCTTTGCGTTTGAGAAGTTCCGATCCTACCTTGTCGGATCTAAAGTGATCGTTCACACCGACCATGCAGCCCTCAAATATCTCCTAGCCAAGAAAGACGCTAAGCCACGTCTCATCCGGTGGATTCTCCTACTACAAGAGTTTGATTTAAAGATCATCGACAGAAAAGGTGCGGAGAATAGTGTGGCGGATCACCTCTCCCGGATGAGAATAGAGGAGCAGCTCCCCATAAACGACTCGTTGCCAGAACAAACGGTCTATTCCGTCAGCGCCATACCAATAACAAGGGTCACCAGCACACCACCACTCGTACCGGACAAGAGAATCACCTTCGGTACACCTTGGTATAGCCACATTGCCAATTACCTTGCAGCCGACATTGAACCGCCGCAATTTTACGGTTACAAGAAGAAGAAATTCTTGAAAGACATAAGGTGCTACTTTTGGGACGAGCCTTACCTTTACAAGAAATGCCAAGATGGGATGTTCAGAAAATGTGTCCCAGAGGAAGAAATCCCGGGAATACTTCATGGCTGTCATGGATCAGCTTATGCCGGCCATTTTGCCACATTCAAGACGGTTTCAAAGGTTTTACAGGCCGGTTTCTGGTGGCCAACTATGTTCAAAGATGCCTAGGTATTCATTTCCAAATGTGATGCTTGTCAAAGGATGGGAAACATTAGCAAAAGGAATGAGATGCCCCAAAACTTTATCTTGGAGGTAGAAGTCTTTGACGTGTGGGGGATTGATTTCATGTGACCCTTTCCCACATCTTTTGGAGACCAATACATCCTTGTAGCTGTTGACTATGTGTCAAAATGGGTGGAAGCCATTGCCGCTCCAACGAATGATTCTAGTGTTGTCATCAAGCTGTTCAAATCAGTCATTTTCCCGAGGTTTGGGGTGCCGCGAGTTGTGATTAGTGATGGAGGTTCGCACTTCATAAACCGAGTATTTACCAACCTACTGAAGAAATATGGGGTTCGACACAAGGTTGCAAGCCCATATCACCCACAAACCAGCGGACAAGTGGAGATATCGAATAGAGAGCTCAAGAGTATTCTACAAAAGACAACCGGGAAAACAAGGAAGGATTGGTCAGCTAAGTTAGATGACGCTCTTTGGGCTTACAGGACAGCCTTCAAGACACCATTGGGAACAACACCTTTCCACCTCGTTTACGGGAAAGCATGCCACTTGCCAGTCGAGCTGGAATATAAGGCGGCTTGGGCAGTCAAGGAGCTTAACTATAATCTCAAAACCGCGGCTGAGAGGCGTTTGATTCAACTGAATGAATTGGAAGAGATAAGACATCTGGCATATGAGAACACAAAGATTTACAAAGAAAGGACTAAAGCGTTTCATGACCGGAAGATAGTGCCTAAGTCCTTTGCTCCAAACAACCAGGTTTTACTCTTTATTTCACGACTTAAACTCTTTCCCGAAAAACTCCGCTCAAGATGGTCCGGCCCGTTCAAGATTAAAGAAGTGAAACCATATGGAGCTGTGGTTCTTTGGGACCCTAGTGGAGGAGACTTCACTGTCAGCGGACAGAGGCTAAAGCCTTACCTAGCAAACGCGGAAAAGGGAGAAAAAATAATCATCCCCTTAGCAGATGCACCTCAGGCCTAGGAAGGACAAAGAGTCAAGCTAGATGACTTTAAAACAAGCGCTTTGTGGGAGGCAACCCACACGGTATCTTTTTATCTCTCATTTTCATTTTCAATTTACACATCATTATTGCATGCATACTGTAGGATGAAGACCCAAGAGGAGACCGAACAAGAACATGTCCCACCCATTCACCCCACCCTTGTCCAAGACGACACCAAGAGGACGGGCACGACCTGGAAATGAATAAAAAGGGCATAAGATTCACATTGGTCGAAGAAAGTCACAAAACGGTCGAGTAGCTTTCAAGATATTCCATCCGGCGAGATTCTCTCGGCCAAACGGGTGCAAAGGAGGCCAAACATCAACCATCTCCCAAACCACGTGACCGATGTCCACCAAACTTCCCAGACGGCTAAACAACACCATGTTGGTCGGCAAATCCAAAAGATAGGACGGAGGAATGTGAACGGATGAGGAGATAAGAACCAATGCCACATCTGGTCGATAGCGGTGCACCCAAGGGCCGGCAAGACCGAAATCACGGCATGGAGAAACCACCAGCTGGAAATGGATCCTTGGAGCTTCAAAATCATCATTCCAGAAGAAAATCAAGGAACGAACGAGCCGATCACAAAGAAGTCAAGAAAACTCTTCCCGGAGCCGAATTGACCACCTTGTGAAGGACCTCTCAATCCGCTCGTTCGTTTGGCGCCAAACTTCACCAGTGCCCATAAAATATGAGGTTGGTCGATGGAATTTCAAGATAGGTCCGAGAATTCTTCATCATTCGAGCTGTGGTCCATTGCACTATCATCCGGTCGACCGAATGGACCACCAAATGAAGAATCTCCCGAACCGCTCATCCGTTTGACCTCAAACTTCACCAGGAGCTCTAAAACATCAACTTGGACGGTAAAATTTCAATATGGTACATGAAATTCTTAACGGTTTGTTCTGTGGTTCATAGCACTCATTTCGGGTCGACCAAATGAGCCATACTCGACCAAAATGCAACCCGGCGAGAATCAGACCTGGAAATTCAAAACTCACCGACCAATCATGCCTAAAGAGCAGCCCCAATCCATTATCTCACCCTGATCTTCATCACAACTGGTCAACACTTGGTAACATCATCCTAACCTTTCCCTTTTCAAAATTTATTACATATTTTACCTCTCTTAATCTGATTTTTCTTACACCGGGACGGTGCAAGTTAAGTCTAAGGGGATTATACTAATAAGTTTGTTCATTTTGGCATTTCATCTTGCATCATTTCCCTTTTCATCGAGTCGTTTTTATTGAGTCAAAACTTTTGTCGAGAATTATGACTTTATCTTGGACCTAACCATTGTTGTGCCTATGTTTAAGTGACCATTGATCAGTATTTGGCAGTCTACTTCATCACATGTGCACCATGAGTGGATCGATCTACCAAAAATGTCCACATCTCCAAAGGCTTAAGAAGGATACATCTTTGACTCCGCACCTTAATGAACTTAACCTTCTCGGCTAGGGACTTGGCTTTACAAAGGGCACGACTCCTCATCCTCACCAATTAGTGAAAGTCTATGTGAGTTCAGTTTCCCCTCTCTCTCCCCTTCAAATTTAAGAAAAAGCACTATGGTCCAAGTAACCGGGGATTAGGTGGCAACCACCATCAATACTCGCGTCTATGGAAGACCTTCTGATCCAAGTAACCGGGGATTAGGTGGCTACAACCATCAATACTCGCGTCTATGGAAGATCCATCAAAAACCTCCACAAAGAGGAGAAGGAGTCAAATAAAAAAAATACCTTGCTACCCTAAAAAAGGGATGAATCGACTTAAGAAGTGAGAAGAGAGAGAGGTGAAACAAGAGCCAAGACATGTGTTTTATAAAAAGAGGATGGGTAAGAGTCTATAATCCCTTTGATCGATATTCCCTAGTTGAGACCACACCTTTAGAAACTAAAGGAGTCAAAGGTGGAGAATTTGGATGGCCTAAAGAGAAGTGGATTGCTTTGGGATGATTGCAAAACTCAAGGTATGTACTCTCTTGTTCTTAATTCTAAATGCCATTGCTGTTTTATGTGGATCACTAAAATAAAGGTCAATATGGATTTCCAAAAGGATTTAAGAGTTCTCATGTTTTCAAACCTCTTTTCCATGCTTAGTTTGCTTGGGGACAAGCAAAAGATAAGTCTGGGGGAGTTGATATATCCATATTTTGTATGATTTTACTTAGTATTTATCTATGTTTTCAAGTGTTTTCAATAAGGTTTTATGCCTTTGGAGGTAGTTTTCTTGTATTTGTTGGTCTTGGAGTCTTAACAGGTTAAAAAATCAAAAAGGATTCAAAAAGAAGCAAAAAAAGCCTCAAACCATGATCCATGCAAGTTTCCAAACCAAGAGCCTCAACAAAACTCCATTTGTCCGATTCTCGCATTTGGACAGAACCGGAGCATCCGAAAGATGGCCGCGGTTGAAGGTTTTCCCGACGTCCAAAAATCATGATCGTGGTCTTGTTGGATAGATATTTGAGTTATGCTTCACGGCGAAGTGGATTCAAGTCATTTGGATCAACCATCAGGGAGAAATTATTTTTCTCCCAAGACATGTCCGCCAGGCGAGGAAACGAAGCCCATGGAGATTTGGTGCCACAAGCAGCCCGGGATTCCGCGGCATGGACCTTGTCTCGACTTAACATAGGCCTAGCCTATTTCTGGTGGTTTTCTTGGCCTCATCCCGGCCCACTCACGTCGCAAAAGAAAGAGTCCAGCTCACCGGAAACTTTCCTTTTCCGGCACTTCAATAACCTAGGCGACCCCTTACCTATTTATACGAGTTTTTAGCCTCAAGAAAAAGAGAGAGCAGCTGCGCCGTCAAGAGAAGGAGAGAAAGCCATCCTGGAGGCAGAGAGAAGAGGTTTCTCCCAAGATCGAAGGCGCACACACTCTTGCATTCATCAAATCCTTACACTTGTTCTTTTCTCTTTTCTCTTGTATTGAATCCGAGAGTTTATTGTGGAGAGGCCGACTTGTTCTTCAATATAGAGAAGCTTTCTTCACCCTTTACCTCTTTTCATTACTTATCATGTCCATCCTCATCATGCTTTGTGTTAACCGCGCCATGATTGAGTAGTTTCCAGCTAGGTTAAGGGCTGGAAACTTGATCTTTTGAGTTGGGATAATTCGTTTGGTTTCATCACCTTTACTTGAGCATAATGCCGCTTGCTTTTCTGATCTACTAGCATCGGATCTAGGGTTAATATACTCTCCAAAAGCTTGTTATATTACCGGACTTAGTATTTGGTGAGCGATGATTCACAACCACCGAAAGATGAGTTGTGAATCATTGTGAACGATCATAACTTGAACACCTTTAATGCATGTTTTCAACTTGTAATAACCATCGAAAGTTGAGTATATTAGGTTGATTTAGCATAGTAGTTTGATCCACGAAAGTGGGATAACTATACCTTTGTGTTATGAGTTCATGAACGGTTTCTATCATATCCCTTCCATTCGATTAACTTTTTAATGATTTATGATGCCTTGAGGTCAGCCCAATGCCTAGTATCTCCACTTATTGATTTCCATTTTCTCTACTTGTTTACCACTTTCATTTTCGTTAAAATCCGAACCAAACACCGTTTTGTTTTAGCTTGATTCAACCTCCTTACAATTTGTAGCACAACCGATAGGTCCTTGTGGATTCGATCCCATCTATACTTACCTCGTTGCTGTGCACTTGCAGGTAGTTCTAGTGGGTAAAACTTGAAGCAATCCCACGCTCACATCAGTGGGTCGAAGCCATAGCGTGCGTAACCAACGATCACAAGCTGGTGATCAAGCTCTTTAAGAACATCATATTTCCACGCTATGGAGTGCCCAGAGTTGTGATAAGCGACGGTGGATCTCATTTCATCAACAAGGTCTTTGAGAGCCTACTCAAGAAGTATGGTGTTAAGCACAAGGTAGCCACACCCTATCATCCGCAGACAAGTGGACAGGTTGAAGTCTCTAACAAGCAGATAAAGGCTATCTTGAACAAGGTTGTAGGAGTTTCAAGGAGAGACTGGGCAGTCAAGCTTGATGAAGCTCTATGGGCTTACAGAACCGCGTATAAGGCTCCTATAGGACGGACCCCGTTTCAGCTGCTGTATGGAAAATCTTGCCACTTACCAGTCGAGATAGAGTACAAGGCAGTCTGGGCTACACGGTTTCTAAACTTTGATCTGAAGACAGCGCAGGAGAAAAGAATGACTGACATGCACGAGTTAGAGGAGATCAGACTTGATGCGTTTGAAAACTCCAGGATCTATAAGGAGAGAACAAAAGCCTTTCATGATAAGAAGATCCTTCAAAGAGAGCTCAAGTCTGGTGATGATGTGTTGCTTTTCAACTCCAGGCTAAAGTTGTTTCCCGGGAAACTGAAATCACGTTGGTCTGGACCGTTCAAGATCAGAGAAGTTCTGCCTTATGGAGCTGTCACTTTGGTCAGAAACGATGGGGTTGAATTCACAGTAAACGGTCAGAGGGTTAAGCGCTACATGGCTGATCAAACCTTACCAGAGGGGATCTCTATTTCTCTCCATGAAGCAACCCAAGCCTAAACGGTAAAAGGTCAAGCTTAGAGACCTAAAACAAGCTCACTTGGAAGGAATTCCCATGACTATCTCTGTATATATTCTTTAAATTATGTTTTGTTTTTGCTTTTTAGTGTTTCTGGGGGCAGGAAAAAGAGTTTGAGAATGATGTTGTCAACAAAACAAAGGGTTGAAAAGATTTTTGGGCAAACTCGATAAACGAACTCGACGTGTCATGTCAACTTTATCACGTGGGACGAGTCAACTCGAGTCCATACGACGAGTCAACTCGGTTTCCTCTAAAATTCAGTTTCTGAATTTTCTCCACCACTCATCTTTTATCCTTTTTCACTTCTTTTATTTTATCCCTTCTCCCTTCACCATAAATCACTTTCACTTCTCCTTTAATTCATTTAGAAACAGTCGCCCCCTTCTGTCTCTTGTTAACATCAAAGCTCTCTCTTTCATATCGAACTCGTTAGCTTTCAACCCCTACTCGATCGATTTCTGCCGTTTTTCTATGCAAATTCGTGAAAATGTTGAGCACACTTGATCGGTTATTGAAAAAGGCAGCGTAAGTATCTCAATTTCATCCCTTGAGTTTGATTTTGCCACATTTTTTTTTCGGATTGAAATTTTTGATTGAGTTTACTATGTGATAAAAGGAAGCTGTCGAATTTGTTCAACTGTTGCGACTTCATAGCTCTCTGATTGGGCTTATTGATTTGCGCTCTCTGTTTTAATTTGATTAACTTGTTCTCGTTCTTGTTCTAACTCGACGGCTACACTCTATCACTCGGTCGAGTTTGCTATTCCACGGCATATTATTCAATAAACTCGACTTGAACTTCGAGCGACGCTGACGAGTGTGTAGTATGGCGACTGATTTTTCCTTTGTCATCCTTTCAGGAAAAAGAAGCCTAAGCGCCCTACAACAGAGCAAGTGGCCAGGCGACTCGCGTGAACCACGATTAAGAGCAACAGAGACGATATTGCGCAGGGGAAGAGACCATTGGGAACAGTGGTAAATGACAGTGACGAAGAGAACTCTGTAGAGTCTGATCACGAAACTGAGGAACAGAGCCACTCTGCAGAGTCAGACCAGGAGACAGAGGATGTTGATGATCAGAGTTCTGAGGATGAAGAGGATGAGCTTGAAATCCGTGAAGTGGAAATTGCGCAGCCTGTCAGAAAGCAAACCCGCACTCCGGCTTTATTAAAGCCGAGCCAAAGACAATTGCTGAAGATCTTCAGGTGGATGCGGTTTGCTGGAACACGATTTCATCACCAAGACACGCTGCGAGAGCTGGGATTAAAGAGAGATGTTGAGTATCTCATGGAGTTGTGCGGTGTGGCTACAATGATGAGCCAGTCATGCGGTGCCTTCAAGGACGAAACCTGTCAGTTCCTCGCATCGCTTGTCTTGCACTTCTACGAGGATGAGGGCGTTATTGTTGATCCAAGTGCTGGACTTGGATATATTACTTTCACAGTAAACGGTGCAGAGTATTCGCTCACAATGAACCAGCTAGACACACTGTATGGTTTCCCGAGAGGACGCGGGCGCTGTCCAGAGTTCAAAAGAGACGAGCTGTTGTCGCTCTGGAAGACAATTGGAGACAAGAAGGAGTATGCCTCTGCGAGTTCCAAGAGCGCTCAAATCAGGAGTCCGGTGATCAGGTACTTGCACAAGTCCATTGCTCACACATTCTTTGCGAGAAAGATCACTGGAAACGTCAATGAAGGAGAGCTCCAATTTCTAGACACAGCCATTGGCCATGTCATTGACTTCACATCTGATAGAGTAGCATTGATAGGAGACACGTCTGACACGGGACTCACAGTGTTGCTTCTTGATTAGTTCTTATACTACAGGAGCTGGGCATCTAAGCTGTTTAAAAGAAAGGTACAAGGAGAGTTGAGCATTGGTGGGTTGGTAACTCCAATATTGGTAGCTGCTGGTATTAATCTGATGGGAAAAGAATTCAAGCCGAAGTGGATGGACATAGATTACCTCACCAAGACGGGTTTCCTTGACAAGGAACCGATAGATGGATGTCACGCCTAGAAGTTCTACCATCCTTTGACTAGCACCGAAGTTTTATTGCCATTGCCGTGTGTTGAGTACACCAGGATCAGAGATGGGAAGAATATTGACTTCCGCCCACCGCCAGAGATGTGCTATGACACCTACATTCTGCGAACACCGCAGCTCCAGCAGTCAGCTTCTGAAGAAGAGATAGAAGCCAACAGCTCTGATCAGTTTGATTTTGAGGATTACACAGCACCAAGGCAAGGTGCTGCTGTAAAGGCTGCGAACAAAAACATTGGCCTTCTCAAGCTGTGGAACAAGTATCAGGGCAAGGCTATCAAGTCCTTAAAGGAGACGGTCAGCGACCTGGCAGAGCAGATAAAAGAGCTCCAGCGCAAGGTGAATAGCCCTTTAAGCAGAGCTGCAGAGGATGAAGGCGCAAGACCTGCAGTGATAGAGAGAAGCCGCTCTCTTGTACAAGACAAAAGTGCCATGAGACAACATCATCCAACAGCTCCTCCACGGGCATCTTCCTTTGAGCCTAGAGAACGAAGCAGGAAAAGGAGAGCTGTGCCGTTTCAGACTGACATTGGCGCGAGCTCAAGCTACAGAGTTGACCCACACGTCGAGTTGGGAACCGAACACGACCAACACTCGCTCCCAGCTTACACACGCGAGAGTATGGAGGCGTCAGTAGACTCCTTCTTCTCTCAGCATTGAGGTTACAACTCCAAACCATTCTATATACCGTTGTATCTCTGTTTTGTTGGTTTTTGCTTCTTGAACTCTTCTCCTCTCTTTTGTTACACAAGGGACTGTGTAATTCAAGTTTGGGGGAGGGGTTGAGATGTATTTAACTTTGTTTTCTGTTTTCTTAAATCAAATTTTTGCATCATGTAAGGCATAGAAAAAAACCATAAAAATTTGAAATTTTTTCGAAAAATCCAAAAATATTCATGTAGTTGCATTCACATTTGTTAGATTAAGTCTCCATTGCATCACATAGCTTCAAAATCATGCTGCATTGTTGATACAACCTTGTAAAATAACCATCTCATGCGATATGATTTGTGCCTTGGTTTTTGATTCTCTGATGCATTAGGGTGAGAATGAAGCATTTAAAACGAAACCGTGTTTAACTTGATCACATCATGACATGCACATCTCACTTGATCACTGCTGCGAATTGAGGCCTATCCCTGTTTATCTGAACCTTAATCTTGACTTTTAAATATCATTTCATGCATTGAAAGCAACTCATGGATAGCATACATATCTGGACAATCTTTTCCCATCTTTTTATCTTCTTTGTTTGTCCAGGTAGTTTTTTCCCCACACCCTGAACACTATAGCCTTTTCCTTCAAACCCGCATTACTCTTGTGTGTGCTTGTGAGGCCTTGTTTCAATCATGCTTAGCAGAACGTGTTGAGTTTAAACCGGCAAGAGTAGGATGCCTAGGTACCTAGTTCGATCTTGGGTTTATTTTCAGGCTAAGTTTGGGGGTGACGTCTTGAACGCTACGGTTTCATATTCGAAAAGTGATATACCTCTATTTTGTACCCTTTTTATATGGTTTTACTATGCTTTTTATAAGGTTTTTAAAGGATTTCTGATCTAAAAAGGTAGTTTTTATGGATTTATAGTACTTAGAGTCTAAACAGGTCAAAAGATGCATTTTGGAGCAAAACACAGGATTTGGACTTCAAGACCGCTCCAGGACGTAGCATCAACTTTGGAAGGGCCTTAAAGACATTATACTCAATAGAATTCATCAAATACACTTCGCTGCGATGCCTACATGAGTTAGGTTTGCAATGCAACTGGGATCACTCAGTTTGGTCGAGTAGATTGGGAGATATCTCTATTTCCGTGAGACATATATGAAAGAGCTTTCTCGGACTGCATCAGTACATCAAACGGGAAGCAACGGCATGGAACCTTAAACTCAACGGATATAAATGAAACTCGGCACCAAGATAGCCAGATGAGTTAGTGTTCCAATGCAGTTGGAATTATGCAATTTGGATGAGCAGTTTAGAAGATATCACGTTTTGACCGAAGAGTGGTCTAGACAGCCGAAAACCGGACACATCAGCCATCCACATCCGCTCGACCGAGCCGGTCGGACAGGGACTCCATGGCCCTCGTCCGACCCGACATTCCTTCATGATGATGACCATCCGGTCGACCGAAGCCGGTCGGACAGGGCCTCCAAGGCTCCCGTCCGACCCAACCTTTCTTCACCATTCCACGCGCGCTCGACCGCCCCGCTCGACCCAGACGCCATCCCGACCGACCGGTCGACCGCCCGCTCGACCCAGACGCCATCCCGACCGACCGGTCGACCGCCCCGCTCGACCACGACTCTCCCGGTCGACCCGATCCTGCGAACACAAGCCCAATTATGCAGTTTCAACAATTCTCAGCCCGTTTCACCTAAACCGACCTTGGAAGACCTAGAGCACTATAAATACACTTTTTTAGCCTCATTAGAAGAGAGACACAAGAGAGCCACATAGAGAGACACAACAGAGCCGCACAGGAGAGGAGCCACAAGAGAGGGCCGCACTAGGGAGATCCCCTTAGAGGGATTCTCCATTGTTTTACTTCCTTCTCATTGTTTTCCTTAGGGAGAAGATCCCTTCTTTGTATCTCAACATAGAGAAGATTCCTAAACCCTGTTCTCCTTATAATAATATGATTTCTTTCTCAGATTTGTGCTTGTTTACTTGCATCATGATTGAGTAGATTTCTAGTTAGGTTGTAGGGTTTCAAAGAGTTCATATGCTGATTGTGATTTTATGAATTAACTAGGGATATCATTAGAGTATTTGTCTCGTTTTGTTCACTTATTAATGCTGATTGCTTTACCGCGCATCTAGCAATCCGATCCTAGGTTGATTTGAGCCACGGAAGTGTTGTATCATTCGCCGGACCTATTCTTTGACAAGCTAGGTTTCTTAGACTGCGGAAGTTGATTTACTAAGCCTAGTAGTGAACTGTATCCGAACTTGATCGATTTAATGCTTGATTAACTATCTAAGGACATACCAAAAGTTTAGCGATTAGATAAGTTATCATAGGAGTCGGAGCCACGGAAGTGGAAAGACTTATTTTCGTGTTTTGTGTTCTAGACGGATCTTACATCCCATATCCCTACATAGATAGAAATCAATCATCAAACTTATCATCTATGAATCTCTGCGAATTACCTATTGCCTAGCGTCTCTTTCATATTGAACTTACACCGTTTTACTTTGCTTTCATTTAGTTTAGTTAATTAGCATCTTAAAACCCGAAATCCCCTCATTTTTCCTAGCTTGATTAGACTCGCATAGCTCGTAGTGTACTTATCTGCTCCTTGTGTTCGATACCCGTTACTACTCTCGATCTGTGCACTTGCAGAATTAGGGGTAGAAATTGGGAAAAGTTTAATCCCCATCAAGCTTTTTGGCGCCGTTGCCGGGGAGCAATACAGCTGCCTACGAGTTCCCGAGAATTGCCTAGTCTAGGATTTTCAATTTTAGTAGTTTTTGCATCATCATCATATATAGTTTTGCATCATAGTTTTATTATCATCATCATCATTATAGTTTTGCATCATCATAATCATCCTAGATTCTGCATTAATCACTTGTTTTAGTTTTTGTTTAAATTTTTCTTTAAGCCTTTATCTTTGTGTGTTTCAGGTGCGAACTTGAGTAAAAGATGAAAGCTATGATCTATGGCCAGACCCAAGATTATGTCCTCCTAAGGCGTGCCCCTCACTACCAAGAAACCATTGGAGATTTTGAAAAGGAGCAGTCACAAGAAGTTAACTATCTTGATGATTTCATTTACCCTCCTGACTTCCAGCAGCAAGCACCACGTTTTCAACAGCAAGGGAATCAATTCCAGACTATGCAGCAGTACAATCAACAAGGCATGTACCCCATGGATCAACCTTACAACTTTCATCCAACCGGACCCCACCCGGGTCAGCAAGACAACATGTTTGAAGGATCTCTTCAACAAATCTTAAACAGCCAAGAGAGGGTTAACAAGGTGTTGAATGAGCAGATAGACTTCATTTACAACGACCTTACTACAAAGTACGAGTCTGTAATTACTCAACTCAAGAAGATGGAGGTCCACATTGATCAAATTAATGAAGAATTGAAAAGACAAGAGATGAAAGAACAAAATAGCAAGATTCAAGCAATGCTTCAGCATATCGTGGATGATCTAATACAGAGCACTAAGGACCTGAATGAGAGGATGGAAATATTGGTCAACAGTTTCATTGTCAAGAACGAGTCTCTCGCTGGTCGAATCGAGAAGCTACACACCCAAATTGCTCAAACCGAAGAGTTAAAAAGACAAGAGATGGAGGAAAAGAAAGCTTTTTGTAAAGTCATCCCTACAAGAGAAGCTGAGTTCGTGCCCACCCATACACCACCCCAAACTGCTGTTAACATGGCTACAAGACCAGAACAAGAGCATTTCTCCTTGGACTCAACCGGAGGTTACAAGCCGAAGCCACTCAAGTGGAAGCTTGGATTACCTTGCATCATTAATGGAGTTTTGTTCAAGGATTCCTTATGTGACACAGAATCTCACATTAACATCATGTCTAAAGGAATAGCAAAGAAGATTGGGATTGAAGAAATGAAACCCTCTAAGACACCCATGCCGTTTGGAGAGGATCCATCTATTATCTCACATGGTTTCATCTCGGATCTTCCACAATCCATCGGAGATCATGTCTTCAAGGCTGATTTCCACATCTTAGAGATGAAAGATGACCCTCACAAGCCACTGATATTTGGTTCATCATTTCTTCATGCCAATAGAGCTTTCGTGGAGCATTTGAATCAAAGAGTTTATCTCCCCAAACCCAAAAAAGACAACTATCCGGTGGTTCCTATCAAAAGCACTCATTCTGCAGATGTATGTGCTAGAAAGGAGCCAATATCAGAACCTAATAATGACCAAGAGGAGTTCATAGACGTCATATCAGCAACCCCTCTCATCATACCTAAGGAAGTTGTTATACCAGCAAAGGCCAAGTGCATTGAGGTTTCAAGTCCAAGCAAAATTTTGACACCAAGGGAGTATAAGGAGGACGTGATTGATGCCACACCACAGCCTACAAGGTCTTCAAGATGCTTCTGTAAGTTCAGAATCAGTTCCTCAAATAAGGAAAACGAAGAACCCAACAAAGATAAGCTACACAAGAGGAGGAATCTCTTCCCCGGTATGATTGTTTCTTGCAACTACATTCAAGAACTTCAAGATGTCAATAGGAGGATTTTCAAACCGTCGGGTCCGGAATGTAGAGAAGCTAAAGGAGCCTCAACTCTTCTAGTTGATCCATTGGATAACTAGAAAGAGAAAGAGTCCAGCTAAAAGACTATAAACAAGCGCTATATGGGAGGCAACCCATAAGGTCATTTCTCTCCCTTTTTACTTTTTTGTTTTAGTTTAATGGTTTTTGTTTTGTTTTTGAAGTTTTGGATACAGAGATTTGAGAATCTAGCATGAAAATTTGAGAAGAAACCTAGAAAATGAAGAAAGGAGCAATCGAGTGGCCGGACCAATAGAGTAGAAGCAACACAGCCAAGCTCGGTCGACCAAACTCGGTCGATCAGGGGATCCAAGGACCTCGCTCGACCGGCCAGCCAAGCTACCTGGTCGACCAAGCACGTTCGAGCAGGAGCTCCAAGAGATTCGGTCGATTGGTCGACCAAAACATTCAAGGTCGACCAAACCAATCGATCGAACTACCATCCATTCCGTCCCATCATCCCATTCCACCATACCATCCCATACCACCCATTCCGTCCCATCATCCCATCCCACCATCCCACTAATCCCATCACACCATCCCATCCTATCCCACTTATCCCATCCCACCTCGCCACCACCTATCCCACTTCACCCTTTGTCCAGCATCCATTCCAAAGCCCCAAAAACACACCAACAATGATTGTGGCATGATATCACCATGATCACTCATCCGTTTGCTTCAAGTCCAAGGCTAATCCCACCTATGCCTCACCTTAGGCGGTACTTAAAGAGATTTTACCGTGGACGCATGGTACTTGATCATCTTAGCCGGGATACAAGCCATTATTTGGAGTTCATTCAAACGCAACGTGGGCGAAAGTTTGCCATGCTTATCTCAAAGGACAAGGACAGCCACATACCACCAATGAGTCGTTTCTTCATGGACTTACTGTCTAACCAGGTTACATCTTTCCTCTCATTCACAAACGCCTTACTACCTCTTTCTTTTACCTCCCTTAATCGGATTTGCTTTCACCGGGACGGTGCAAGTTAAGTCTGGGGGGATTGTCGGTACTAATGCGTTTGTTCATGTCTTTTCTTCATCTTATATCTATTTCTCTTTTCCACATTTTTCAAAACTTCTGTTTTATTGAGTCAAAATAAGTTAGGAAACTATGATCTATCCTAGGAGCTTACTTATCATGCCAAAGCTCTTGTGATCACAAAGGCGAATATTGACACCGAACAATGCCCAACGGAACCTCTGAGGGTGGATCGACCTACTGATTTGGCAAGATTTCTAAGGTACCCGGACAATCTAAAGTTAACTCCACCACCTAATTGAACTTTTAATTTTTCTTGTCAAGGGGCTTGAGATACATATGAGCCGATTCCTCATCCCGGTCTAGTTGAGACATGTCCACCAAAGATACAGTCCACCTCTCTCTCATCTGCAAAATAAATCAAAAGCTTTTAAGCATAAGGAAAACGTGTAAGCAAGAGGAATGCATACGTCTGCACCTTCTTGTCTTATGGAGACCTACTCAAACAAGGAAAAGCAAAAGCCTATCCTATGATATTCCCACAAAAGAAAAAGATTCAAAGGGAAGAAGGATCGATAGAAAAAATAAAATGATACCCTAGAAAAGTAGGGAAAGATCGATCCTTCAAAAGAAAAAGAGAGAAAGAGAGAGGAATGGAACTGGATGTGCTAAAAAGGACTGTCTTGGCAAACACTTGGATGGGTAAGATCAATGCTCTGTGATCAATACTCCCTTGATAAATACCGCACGTTTTAAATACTGCAAGGAGTTGACAATGGAAAGTTTGGAGTGCTGGATGAGATTTGTTGGGTCCGGTATGGTTCGCTAAGCTTAAGGTCATTACGGGAAAGCTAGATTCACAGTTGGTTTTGCTCCAAATGAAAGCAGAGCAATGGTAGATACAAGTTCTAAAGGATAAGTGAGTTTTCATGTTTTCAAAACCTCTTCACTAGTTTGGATTTGATTTGCTTGAGGACAAGCAAAGATCTAAGTCTGGGGGAGTTGATATACCTCTATTTTGTACCCTTTTTATATGGTTTTACTATGATTTTTATAAGGTTTTTAAAGGCTTTCTGATCTAAAAAGGTAGTTTTTATGGATTTATAGTACTTAGAGTCTAAACAGGTCAAAAGATGCATTTTGGAGCAAAACACAGGATTTGGACTTCAAGACCGCTCCAGGACGTAGCATCAACTTTGGAAGGGCCTTAAAGACATTATACTCAATGGAATTCATCAAATCCACTTCGCTGCGATGCCTACATGAGTTAGCTTTGCAATGCAACTGGGATCACTCAGTTTGGTCGAGTAGATTGGGAGATATCTCTATTTCCGTGAGACATATATGAAAGAGCTTTCTCGGACTGCATCAGTACATCAAACGGGAAGCAACGGCATGGAACCTTAAACTCAACGGATATAAATGAAACTCGGCACCAAGATAGCCAGTTGAGTTAGTGTTCCAATGCCTCTGGAATTATGCAATTTGGATGAGCAGTTTAGAAGATATCACGTTTTGACCGAAGAGTGGTCTAGACAGCCGAAAACCGGACACATCAGCCATCCACATCCGCTCGACCGAGCCGGTCGGACAGGGACTCCATGGCCCTCGTCCGACCCGACATTCCTTCATGATGATGACCATCCGGTCGACCGAAGCCGGTCGGACAGGGCCTCCAAGGCTCCCGTCCGACCCAACCTTTCTTCACCATTCCACGCGCGCTCGACCGCCCCGCTCGACCCAGACGCCATCCCGACCGACCGGTCGACCGCCCGCTCGACCCAGACGCCATCCCGACCGACCGGTCGACCGCCCCGCTCGACCACGACTCTCCCGGTCGACCCGATCCTGCGAACACAAGCCCAATTATGCAGTTTCAACAATTCTCAGCCCGTTTCACCTAAACCGACCTTGGAAGACCTAGGGCACTATAAATACACTTTTTTAGCCTCATTAGAAGAGAGACACAAGAGAGCCACATAGAGAGACACAACAGAGCCGCACAGGAGAGGAGCCACAAGAGAGGGCCGCACTAGGGAGATCCCCTTAGAGGGATTCTCCATTGTTTTACTTCCTTCTCATTGTTTTCCTTAGGGAGAAGATCCCTTCTTTGTATCTCAACATAGAGAAGATTCCTAAACCCTGTTCTCCTTATAATAATATGATTTCTTTCTCAGATTTGTGCTTGTTTACTTGCATCATGATTGAGTAGATTTCTAGTTAGGTTTTAGGGTTTCAAAGAGTTCATATGCTGATTGTGATTTGATGAATTAACTAGAGATATCATTAGAGTCTTTGTCTCGTTTTGTTCACTTATTAATGCTGATTGCTTTACCGCGCATCTAGCAATCCGATCCTAGGTTGATTTGAGCCACGGAAGTGCTGTATCATTCGCCGGACCTATTCTTTGACAAGCTAGGTTTCTTAGACTGCGGAAGTTGATTTACTAAGCCTAGTGAACTGTATCCGAACTTGATCGATTTAATGCTTGATTAACTATCTAAGGACATACCAAAAGTTTAGCGATTAGATAAGTTATCATAGGAGTCGGAGCCACGGAAGTGGAAAGACTTATTTTCGTGTTTTGTGTTCTAGACGGATCTTACATCCCATATCCCTACATAGATAGAAATCAATCATCAAACTTATCATCTATGAATCTCTGTGAATTACCTATTGCCTAGCGTCTCTTTCATATTGAACTTACACCGTTTTACTTTGCTTTCATTTAGTTTAGTTAATTAGCATCTTAAAACCCGAAATCCCCTCATTTTTCCTAGCTTGATTAGACTCGCATAGCTCGTAGTGCACTTATCTGCTCCTTGTGTTCGATACCCGTTACTACTCTCGATCTGTGCACTTGCAGAATTAGGGGTAGAAATTGGGAAAAATTTAATCCCCATCAAAAAGCGGGAAAAGAAAGTTACCATTTTAAAGCAAGGGAGTTGATTTGTGTTTCAAAAAGGGGCTAGTAAAGGTTTGGGAACTGTTTAAGAAAAGAAAAAGGGTTCTAAGTGTGAAAGAAAAGAAGGCAATTGCCTCAATTAGTTAAAAGAAAGAAAAATGTTCCCTTAGTGATAGAATTCCCAAACCGCTAGATGTTACCATAAGATCACCTCTCCCTTGGCTAGTTTACAAAAGAAAAAGAAGAAAAGAGCAAATTGCTCCACATAAGGGCGCAAAGCCCAAAGGGTAGTAAGGAGTTGTTCTTCGTTTCTAATGGGGTTTGGGTATTGACGCTGTCGAGTCGATGCTAGGTAGCTAGAGGTTCTGCTCTTGCATCATCCTTGGTTATAACTCTTAGCATTCTGCCAAAACATTGTCATTTTATTGAGAGATCCCTGTTCTTTAAACCGTTTTATGACTTTAAGAAACCATCTTTTTCTCTTGACCTTTACCTTGAGCCAAATGAGTTGCTAATTTGCATGTTTATGATTCATTGTTCACCTTAATAAATGTTAAAGGGATTTGCTGATAAGAATGCATTGTTTGAGTGACTGTGAAGTTGGATAGATCTTGTTAAACATGAAACTGATTTTCAAAGAAGTAGCTCTCACCTTACTGCATTTTAGAACCGTGAACTTAGACATATATCAAATCGTTTTTGCTTGTTATTTTTGGCTGTATCAACTCGTTTTCAAACCTCATCCTTTTCGCTATTCTTGTTTGTTTGCTTGAGGGCAAGCAAAAGATAAGTTTGGGGGTGTTGATGTACACATATTTTGCCTTGTTTTAGCATCCTTTATTCATCACTTTTGCATTCATATCACACTACATCATCACGTTTCACCTCCATTTGCATTCACTTTCCACACTTTGTAGCATTTGCATTAGCATTGCACGTTTCGTCGCATTTGGAGTTGTTATCAGGTATATTTGGAGCTTTGGAGGATGCCTTGAAGATGGAGGATGATTGCCTGATCAAAAAGTGATGAAGAGGAGAAAGGAAACGATAGCTTGGAGAAAAAGGAACAGCGAACTCGACCTAGTCCAGACATGCACGTCGAGTGGCACATCGAGTCAGTAATAAAGGAGTCGCCTTTACGCGAACTCGACGTGAGCCAGACTTGCACGTCGAGTTGGTGGTCGAGTCCGCACGCGCGTGACAACTTTTACTTTTCTGTAACCTAATTATAAAAACCTTGTGATGTCACTTTTTGCAAGAATCTTACTTTTTAGCTTTGAGAGACACAAAATCGCCTTTGTTTGTTCTTGGCTTGTAATCCAGATTTCCTTCTTAGTTCTAATTAATTTGCACTTGCTTCCTTCTTTGAACTTGATTATCTTCTTAGTCTCTATCTTTTGATGCAAGTTTTACAGTTTTCTTGGTCGGATTTCATGAAGTCGGATGCTGAGTAGTGTTCTTAGAATCTGAAGGATGGGTTAGATTAGTGAAGACACATGATTACCTAGGGTGTTTGAGCTTTAATTTACTGTTTTCCCTTCTTGATTAGTGAGTTTAATGCTGATTCCTTTCTGATCATTTGGAATCTGAAGCTAGGCATTTCAGCACCCAGAAGGTGTTTGATGAAATGCCTGAACCAGTTTTTCCAAGAGATTTGCATATCATACCTAGGATACTAGCTTTTTTTATTGCACTTTAGCATTTGCGAACTGATTCCTAGTGCTTGTTAGTGTGGATTTCGCCATGAGAGTGGGTCAGAAACACACACTAACTCGATAGCTTTTGTCACGAGAGTGGACTAGCTAGCTGTCGAGTTCGCAGCTGAGGGATTAGCTCTGTTTGAGTTTTGTTGAACACCCTGGTGTTCATCATGGAGATTCATTAGTCAATAATACCCATTCTTAGGATCCTTTGCTTTATTTGATTTTCATCTTGAGTTCTGTTATTTAAGCTTTTATCTTTTTATCTTGTTGCATTTGTTCATTCTAGCTTCTGGTTTATAGTTTATCATCTTGCATTTCACCTTTGTTCATTTCATAACTTATGCGTGATGGGGATTAAACTTTTCCCAATTTCTACCCCTTTTCTGCAAGTGCATAGATCGAGAGTAGCAACGGGTATATCGAACACAAGGACCAGTTAGTGCACTACAAGGTATGAGATTGAGATTTAGCTAGGAAAGCAATATGAGTTTGGTTGTTGTCACGTTGAAAGCAAGTAAAGAAAGCAAGTAAATCAATGGATGGAAAGCGCTAAGCAATAGGATAATCTCGGGATGAGTGATTCAAGCAAGCAAGTTCGATTTGTTACGGATTTAAGAATGTGTACCACCTAGAACTCAAGACACTAATTTAGATCTTTCCACTTCCGTGGCTCCGACCCCTATGTTGATCTATCTAATCGCTAAACTTTTGGTATGTCCTTAGATAATCAAACAAGCATTAATTCGATCAAGTCTCAATTGTTCACAACCTCTAGTAAATCAACTTCCGCAGTCTAAGAGAGATTGCCCACCAAATACTAGTTCAGGCGAATGATTCATCACTTCCGTGGCTCAAATCTACCTAGGATCATATGTTGATTGGCCAGATCAACACCAAGCAATGAACACAAGCAAAGGTGAAGAGTTTATGTAAACCCTAATTCTAGATATCGATTATCAAGCAAGCATGAATACTATCCTTTGATTTCCTATCACTTAACAAGGTAACTACTCAGACATAGAGAAGGAAATCGAATTCATGTTCATAAGAACAGAGATCCGAGATCCTCTCTTGAAGGAGACAATGAAAGAAAGCAAAAACTATAATAACTTTTATTGAATAATATGTTTTGTATCTCTATGTGTGGCTCTCTATTTTACAAGGCTAAAAAGATGTATTTACAATGCTTCAGAAGTTGAAGGGCGGCTTGACCTAGGTCTTGGTCGAAACATAAGAGGCGGTGTAAGTTTGGGCTTGAAAACGTGCAAAACGGGCTTCGGAAATGAGCCGGGTCGAGCGGGGCGTTTCGTGGTCGAGCGGGGCGGTCGAACGGTCGCACAGGATGATGGTCGGGCGTGCACGGGATGGTGAAAGGAGGTCGGGTCGGACGAGGGCCATGGAGTCCCTGTCCGACCGGCTCGGTCGACCGGATGGGTCGTAGTCTTGAAGGAGGGTCGGGTCGGACGGGAGCCTTGGAGTCCCTGTCCGACCGGCTCGGTCGAGCGGTTTCTTTGTGCAATGAAGGGTGGTCGGGTCGGACGGGAGCCTTGGAGGCCCTGTCCAACCGGCTCGGTCGAGCGGTTGGTGTAGACGTCCGGTTTTCGGCTGTTTTGACACTCTTCACTAAAATGATAATATCTTCCATTCTACACGTCCAAATTGCATGATTCCAGTTGCGTTGGAAAGCTAACTCATGTAGGCATCGCGGCGAACTGGTTTTGATGAAATCCATTGAGTATAATGTTTTTGGGGCTCTTTCAAAGTTGATGCTATGTCGTGGAGCGACGTAAAGTCCAAATCCTGTGGTTTTGCTCCAAAATGCATCTTTTGACCTGAAATGACTCTTGGCACTATATATGCATAAAAACTACCTTTTAAAGCAAAAAGCCACGGTAAAACCATGCATAAAGTATATAAAAACGATGTAAAAAGGGTGTAAAATAGAGGTATATCAATGCGCCTGGACGCCTTGATGTACCTTTGCATTTCATTATGTTATTTGCATTTTAAGTTCTGTTTTTAAGTTGATAGATTACTATTCCATCTTTACAATTGGCTTGACTTAGCTTTCCTTGATTGCATCCTGATTGCATAGCAACACACCCAATTCGGATTGGACTCCATCTTTACACTGCAACGACATGATAGTGTAGATAGGATAATTGCTTAGTAAAATCGTACTATCAATTAGTGGTCAAGCACGGGTCAACATCCTCCCCTTGGTCAACGCTCCGCTTTTCTTCGGCAAACGGGTTCTTCATCCTGTTTCACATCCCGTTTGCTATCCAATCCCCATGCTCCAGTTTCTTGATTCCAATTCTCCTCCTCTTACGCTCATAAGCACATGATACAACTCCCAAATGCACGAAATATGCAATGCAGGTCCTAAATGCTAAGTATTTGCACAATGCATGAGATCTATACTAAAATGCTAAAGATATGAGCTAAAATGGAGGGGAAAAGAGAAGGAAACATGTGCTTAAAAGAGACAAAATGCAGAGTTATCAACTTCCCCCAAACTTGCCTCTTGCTTACCCTCAAGCAAAGAAGAACAAATCATAGAGAAATTGATTTGGGGTGGGGACTCAAATCCACAAGACATGCTCAAAGAAATGGCCTCAATGTTCAAGTTGGGAATCATGAAATGCAAACAGGTTAAGCCATTCAAATTAGATCACTCACATACTCAATTCAGCGACAAACCAGCATCAGACATGATGAAACATGCATTCATATCCGATTCACCTATTTACATTCAATTAAGCCCAAAACCGTGGATCAAAACTCATGCAATCAAAACTTGTTCATTTGGTTCAAAGGGTTAGGTTCTTTTTCTTTCTTTTGGTGGCTGCATGAAGCACATAACGGATCTCTCAAGAAGAACTGAGCTTGGGCAAAATGCTAAGAGTAAGGACCAAGGATGGTACAAAGATAGATTCCCATCTACCCAAGACGTAAGGTCTAAAAAAAATATTAAAGAACGAAACCCACCCAAGTCCTAACTACTCTTTTTAAACGCAACACTTACTTTCCCTTTTTGAACTTAGAGATTAAAAACTTAAGACTTTACAGAGGATAAATCTTTCTGAAAATAACAGGGGCTTCGAATTTCCTGTGGCTTAAGGCTTTTTTCACTTTTCTTTTGTAGGCTTGGTGCTTTCTAACTTCTTAAAGTAGGAACAAGGCTTTGTGCCTTTCTTTATAGACCAAGCCCCCAAAATTCTTATCAATTTAACATCAAGCGAGCCACCACTCTTTTATAAACTTCCCCTTTACTTTCTCCGATCCTTTCTTTTCTTTCGGCTTCTTTTCACCTTATGAACTCTCTCTTTCCTCTCATTCTCTCACCCCCAAACCTAAATCACAACCTAGGCCTAATCTAGCTCAAAGGAAAAGGAGCTAGTTCTACATGAGAATCTAAGCTTTGTCGGTCTAAACTCAACACGTTTTGCCTAGCTCAATTGGAAAAGGCCTCTCTTCTCACGGTAAACAGGTTGGTCTGAAAGAAATGGTTTTGGTTAAGGATAGGATAATCAACGTACATGGACAAACAGAGAGATAAATATAACAGAAAGAATGTCCAAGAGAAACAAAATCCATGAGCAAGAACGTCAATGCACGAGTTTGATAATTAAATGATCATATTAAGTCCAAATCACTTAGGTGAAGTTTCAATTCAAAGCAATGATTCAGTCAAGTATGAATGTTGAGATGCGAGTCCTTGAGTGTGGAGTTCTTTTAAGCTCAAAATAAACTTGAATGCACCAAATAATTTCCAACTAGAGCATTGAGACCATTTCAAAAAGCATTTCTCAAGCAAGGACAGTTCTATCATTGTCCCCTATGCAAATGTATATGATCATGTACAATGCATCTACATTCAATCCTACTATGTAAATGCAAATGATGCTTCTTTTTGTGTTATGCAAATTTTCAAAAAAATTTCGATTTTTGGTGTTTTCTATGCCATAGATGCAGTGCAAATGATATGAGACTCAAAGGATGACAATCGAAAATAAGATCATAAAACACGATGTCAAATGCTATTGACCCCTCCCCCAAACTTAAATTGCACAATCCCTCGTGCAAATATAAACTTGAGAGAGAGATCAACTTAACAAAACTAAATCAAATTCAAAATTCCAATGAAAAACAGATGGTATATACAGTGGAATTGGAGTTGTACCTCTCATTGGTTCATGGAGGAAGAGGAAGAAGAGTCCTCGCTGGTGGGAGAGTGATCACTAGTGTCCGGAGCAGGGGATCGCGAGGAAGACTTTCTCTTTGCCTTTGCCTTCAGCTTCTTGACCGAGTTGACAAGCTTTTTGATGGTTTTGTCTTGCCATCTGCACCATTCTTGGAGAAGTTTGATGTGCGCATGAGCCTTCTTCACCGAGAGGCCACAGGTTGACGCGTCATATGGGTCGAAGTGGAATTGTCCTTCTCCTAGTGGGTTTTCGTCGGATTTGGTTAGTGATTTCAAGGAAAGCCAGCTTTAAGGGACAACTCTCCTAGACCGATGCACTCTCCAAACAACCACCATCGTTGGTTGGACGAGTTGGTCTCTTTTCTGGGCGGTCCAACCCTTCTCAAGGCACTTTTGGTGTGAGAAAAGTCTAGGATCTAGATCTAGATGATCAGAAAAAACCTAGCTTTAAGCAAATTAATTTGTTGGATGAATTATCTATTTATTTATTGATCTATTTGTTGAGAATTTCTGCAATAACAATTGATAATTAATATTTAAGGAATATTAATTCGGGCTTTTTTTTTTAAAAAAAAAAGGCTTTGTTGTTTCATTCCTATGGCGGCGTTACACTGCAGTTACGTCTGCGTTGTATATGGTCAATTGCGGCTGACCCGCCACCTTAATCCGTCCATCCGCCATCTGACGTCGGCGGCAAGCTATGACTTTGAGTCCATGTTGTATATGGTCAATAAGGCTGATCACTCAGTCAATAAAGCTCTAGAAAAGGCCATCCCGCTCTGCGAGTCAGTACCCAAAATCCGTGAGGCCATGAGGTACACGCTTCTCTCGGACGGAAAACTGTTGTTGTATGCTTGTAATAACTTGTGAGTCAAGCTAAGTATATTTGGGAGATATCTAAATATATATATATATATATATATATATATATATATATGAGAGATTTTATGAGTTATCTAAAAACTAAGTTTCCGAATTGGTTTAGGAAGTTGTCTTTGTGTTCTTGAGATTGAGTTTCTTTATTTGGTATCAGAGCTACACAACGTGAAGAACGTCTACGGCAAAATAATTCATCATGGATGACCCGAGAGAAGAAGGAGTAGACATCAAATCGAAGGAGATCGGAACTTCCTCCGTTAAGTGTCCCATGTTGAACACTGTTAATTACACTGTGTGGTCTATGCGAATGAAGATCGCTCTCAAGGTGAACAAGGTATGGCAGACTATAGACTCTGGAGACAAAAACGAAGAAAAAAACAACATGGCAATTGCCTTGTTGTTTCAATCCATACCAGAAGCCTTGATTCTGAAAGTTGGAGATTTTGATACCTCAAAAGCAGTTTGGGATGCGATAAAGACAAGACATGTTGGTGCTGATAGAGTAAAGGAGGCTAGGTTACAAACCCTAATGGCAGAGTATGATAGAATCAAGATGAAGGAAGCTGGCTCGATTGATGTATTTGTGGGAAAACTCTCATAAATCCCTTCCAAATCAGCGGCTCTTGAAGAAACCATAGACGAACCAAAGCTTGTGAAGAAATTTCTTAAGAGTCTACCACGAAAAAAATACATACATATTGTATTAGCTCTTGAACAAGTACTTGATCTTAACACAACTAGCTTTGAAGATATTGTGGGAAGACTCAAGGCTTATGAAGAGACGATTGGTGAAGAAGAAGAAGAAGATCACGATGATCAAGTAAAACTCATGTATGCCAACATGGAGTTGCGATTCGGTGGAAGGCAAGAAAACCACAGGAGCTACAGAGGAAAGGTTCGCTCCAACTGGAGAGGGAGAGGCCGTTACAGACAGTTTGGCAACAATCAAAACGGGTGGTATCAAAATAATCAAAACGTGTGGTACAGACAGGAACGAGACGAGTCTAAATGAACTTATTATCGATCTGACAAGTTAGGGCACTATGCGTCAAACTGTTCGGATAGGTTTCTTAAACTCCAAGAAGTGATCGAAAGGAAGGATGATGATACACAAGAAGCCGAAAAGTTGATGGTACACGAGGTGGTATATCTCAACAAAAAAAGGGTAAAACCAAGTATTTTTTAGGGTAATCTATATACAAACAACTTGTGGTATCTTGACAATAGAGCAAGCAATCATATGTGTGGAGATCGACTCTTCTTCTTAGACCTTGATGAGAAAATTACGGGAAAGGCGAGGTTTGGTGATGATTCCCGTGTTGATACAATTGAAAAAGGAACAATTCGATCTTGTTCAAGAATGGTGAGAAGAAGGCTCTGAACAATGTATCCTTTATCCCTGATTTGAAGAGCAATATTGTATGTCTTGGCCAAGCCACAGAAGCAGGGTGTGAGATTCGCATGAAAGATGATCATTTGACCTTATACGATTGAAGCGGACATCTATTGATAAGAACCACTAGGTCTAAAAATTGTCTGTACAAGGTGATCATGGAAGTCGAGACCATCAAAAGCCTACATTTAGCCACTTTGAGCGAGTCAGCGAAGTGGCATGCACGCTTGGGGCATATTAGTTTGGAACGATGAAGATGATGGTCAACAAAGAACTAGTGATTGGTATACCAAGCATTAAAATAGAGAAAGAGACTTGTGTGTCATGTCTACGTGGGAAACAGACGACGCAGCCTTTTCCACAAGCGAGATCATACCGTGCCACTCATGTACTTGTACTCATACATGGAGATCTTTGCGGACCTATCACACCCTCGACAGCAGCGCATAAGAGGTACGTCTTTGTTCTCATTGATGACTACTCTCGCTACATGTGGACGATTTTGTTAAAGGAGAAGAGTGAGGCAGTTGACAAGTTCAAGAAGTTCAAGATAGTAGTAGAGCAAGAAACAAGATCTACGGTCAAGAAGTTTCGTACTGATAGAGGTGACGAGTTTGTATCTCATGAGTTTCAAGAGTTTTATAATAAATACGGTATCAAGAGATATCTAACTGCACCATATTCACCTCAACAAAACAGAGTTGTTGAGAGACGAAACAGAATTTTGTTGGAAATGACTAGAAGTACCTTGAAACACATGAGTATACCAAACTATCTATGGGGAGAAGCCGCGAGACATACCACCTACTTGATAAACAGAGTTGGAACGAGATCATTGATGGCAAAAACTCCATAGGAGGTCTTCAAAGGCAAGAAACCAAACCTTGAACACCTTTGAGTTCTTGGATGTATCGGCTATGCAAGAACATAAGTTGTTGGCCGAAAGAGGTTGGATGATAGGTCAAGAGGGTTGATCCACTTGGGAATAATCATACCGACCAAAAGCATACCGACTAATATACCCAACAAACCGGAGAATAATCATCAGCAGAGATATAGTGTTTGATGAAAGCAAAGGCTGGGAGTGGAAAGTTCGAGAAGAAGAAAACAACAAAGATACTGAAAACTTTGGTTTGGACTTTGGGAGATTCGGTAACAAGAGTAAGAATGAAGGTGATGGACAACCTCAGCGAAGTGAGAGTTTGACTCGAGCTATGAGTGAAACAGAGAATGTGGAAGAAACTGAAGTACATGTTGTAAACGATGAGCAGAGTGATACTGAAGATGATGAGGTACATGAGCAAGAACAGCCTCTAAGACGATCAAGTAGGCCACGTAGAAGACCAGATTACTTGAATCAAGTGTGAGCGACTTTTAATCATGATAAATGAAGAGCCATGGGATTTTAGTGAAGCAAAAGAGTCAAAAGATTGGATAGTAGCATGCGAGGATGAAATTGCTTCTATCATAAAGAACAAGTGCTGGGATTTGGTTGATTTTCCAAGTGGAGCTAAACCAATTGGGCTAAAGTGGGGTTTCAAGATAAAGCGTAAGCCTGATGGAAGCATCAACAAACACAAGGCTAGGATTGTAGCAACGGGTTATGTTCAGAGAGAAGGTATAGACTTCGATGAAGTCTTTGCTCCAGTAGCTCGCATTGAGACTATATGTTTTCTTATTGCTTTGGCGGCGACTAACGATTGGGAGGTACATCATCTTGAAGTCAAGACTGCGTTTCTCCATTGTGATTTAAAGGAAGAAGTGTATGTGATCCAACCTGATGGCTTTGTGATCAAAGGGAGTGAAAACAAGGTGTACAAACTAAAGAAGGCGCATTATGGGCTGAAACAAGCTCCACGAGCATGGAATGAGAAGTTGAACAAGATCCTAAAGGAGTTAGGCTTTGTCAAGTGTTCCAAGGAACCATCACTCTATCGAAAGAAAGTGAATGTGCATCTTCTTATTGTTGCTGTATACGTGGATGATTAGTTAGTTACATGATCTAGCATGAAGATGATTCTCGACTTCAAAAGAAATTGGCTGCAAAGTTTGAGATGAGTGATCTTGGAAGATTAACTTACTATCTTGGCATCGAGGTAATTAAAGTCGATCATGGTGTAACACTGAAGCAAGAAAGATATGCAAGAAAAATTCTAGAAGAAATTGGAATTAATGAATGAATGCAATGCATCTCAACTACCAATGGATCCGAACGTAAAGCTGTCAAAAGGATTAAAAGAAAAAAGCATCGATGAAAAGGAGTACAGAAGGAGTATTGGATGCCTCCAATATTTACTTCATACTCGGCCTGATCTTTCTTTTTGTGTTGGGCTGCTTAGTCGCTAGATGCAAGAACCGAATGAGTCTCATGGAGCAGCCTTAAAGCAAGTTCTAAGGTACCTACCAGTAACCTTGTCTCATGGTCTTATGTTTAAACGTACAAACGGAGACGGTCTTTGGTATAGCGACAGTAGCCACAATGTAGATGAGGATGATGGGAAAAGCACAACTGGTCACATATTACGTGGTGTTCACAAAAGCAAGAGATGATGGCACTATCATTTTGTGAAGCCGAGTTTATGGCAGCAACAGAAGTAGCGAAGCAAGCAATTTGGTTACAAGAACTCTTTGTTGAGATTCATCCTCCAACGAGAAGTAGGTCAAGAGGGAGGTAAACGAAGCATATAAAATAATGTATTACAAATTTTTGAACTTTCGAAAAAAATGGATATTGACTAAATGTTCTCTTACATGTGCAAGATTCATTTTAATAATGAGATTCCTATGGTTTATAATTTTTTTTTTGCACAGAGCTCTAGCCTCTAGGTGTTCTTTTATTTATTTTTTACTAAGAGGCACATGTGAAAATTTTGGGACTAGAGCTAGCTAGATGAGTGTTTGATGTGGTTAACCCGTTTGTGCTTGGACCGATCGAAGTCTTTTTATTTTGTCACAAACTGATCTCATTTTTAATGTATTAAGTTGTTACCTCTGTGTAATGTTTCTCATTGTTTTTCATCGATGGATCATGAGCCAATGCCATCAACAGTTTCGCCACTCAACTCAGGTATTGCTCTTCCCTTGATAATATGCTACATCGATGGTCTTTGGTCTCGATAGCTTGGTTTTTTTAAATTCCGAATAAATTATCACACAAGTGCAAGGTAATTATTAGTCCTTCCAAGCCAGTTGCTGGTATATGATTATTATCTCTTATGCATTAACTATTCTCTTTGTTAATTATATGAATTCGGAGGTGAAAAACGATATTAATTTTCTTTAGTACTGCTATGCGTTTCTCCTCTCTTGTTGAACAGCTACTCTGACAGTTGTGTCTCATTTTAGTTTCAATACCAAATACCAAATCTCACTTCTGAAAACCAATTGTATGTGGTGGTTTCCTCTAAAATAACATGGTAAAGCAGTTTTAAGGTGAGATTTTTAGGTCTACATAAGTTTACATGTCGCACGGGTGCTCACATGTCAAAAGAATATGGATGATTTCAAGGGACATATCGTTACCAAACAATATCTGTCTACATGGGTCAACGTATCTATATGAACTCATGCTTAGCTTTGCCAAAAATTAGATAATATTGTTAGTTTCTTTTTCTACGTAACAAAGTATCATCGCCTTCTCTGGCGAAAAAGAAAAAGAGCTTTCGTTGGAATGTGAGATACATTGTCCCTGAAACTAAATTGTTGTTTACAGTTCGTAACCATGGTACATTGTTTGCGTGATTTTAATTCACTGATGTCTCCTAATGTTAATAATATTACAGATTTACAGCCCCCAAAACAGAAAATTATGCTTTTATTTACGTTTAAAACAAGTGAGTTTACAAGTTTTATTATCGTTATCCACTATTTGCCTTCTGTAATAGAAATGTAATCCTTGATTTTTTCATGTCTGATGCAGGATTCGACATGTCCTGCCTAAAGTCCACAAGACCACATGAACAAGTGATAAGAATCAAACAAGAATCTCCACCTTTATTGATCCGTATAAAAGAACACTAGGTGCAATGGCTGATTTACGAGTGCCACTACTCCAATCAACACCTATAATGTGAGTCCAAATTCAATTCTCAACTACATAGAACCTCGATAAAGTAATATTCGATAAAATAATAATTACTACAAGATAATAACTTTCTCCAGTCCTAACTCGGGCCGGTGTAAAAATAAGCAATATGCGATAAAATAATAAGATAATAATATTTTTGAAACTCCAATATAAAAATATGGTCTCAATAATAAATTAAAGTAATAATTATATAAAAGTATACTTATAGTTAAGTTTATCTCTAACTTTTTATTATATAAAAAACTCATAATACAATTTTTCCATGCATATAAAATTGTTAAATATATTTTAAACACATTATTTCTTTGTTTTATGTTTAAATACATTCAAAAGTATTATTGTACTATTTTCAATTTCATTATCAATATTCGTAGCTATAATGTTTTTCTAAACTTTTGATTTTTATCATGTATCAAATTTTATATAAATATTTAAATAAGCTAATAATATACGTTTATTACGATATCCAAAAGACTTAATCATAATTTCAAGTTTATCCATGTCATCTTAAAAAAACCAATTTTTCTAAATTCTTAATATATTATCATATGGAAAATATTTTTCAAAGATTATGAATTAAAAAAAAAATATTTTCATAAACTAATAAATATTTCATTTATCGATAAAGTAATAAATATTATTTTATTGATAAAATAATAAATTATTAATTTATAGAGAGATTTTTTTAATTGAATTCTTAATATTTATAAAAAAATATAAAATTTTGATTTTAAACACTGTAAAATTTGTTTAGAAGAATATGTTGTATCAATAAATTTGAAAATTTAATCAAATTTGAAACAACAATTTAGTCATGCTTTGATTAATTACCTTATATACTTAGTTATATAGGTCTATATTTATAATTATTAATTTACCTTATTATTAGGACCATATATTTACATAGAATTTTCAAAATAATTATTATCTTATTATCTAATCGAGTTTTGCTAATTTTTACACCGCTCCGACTCGGGACCTACCAAATTTATTACTTTATAGTGATTATTTTTTATCGAGTATTATTTTATAGAGTCAATGCAGCTACTCTATATATCTCCTTACCTCTACATTAATCCACCACTATTAGCCTAACATGAATTAAATTTAGTCCATTTATCAAATAGTAAAACTCACAACCCATTACTGATTTATCACACCTATAAGTAAGATGTGGACATTATTGAGAAAGGAGAGAGAGAATTCTCACAAATCTCTATAGATATGTTCTCCAATATTGGAGCTCTCCTGACAAGCTTTCCAGTTTGCCTAACGTTATCGGTAGTTAGGCAGTTTGCCTAATATTATCTCACCTAGGCAGTTCGCCTAACGTCAATTCTAGTTCGCCTAACGTCATCTCAGCTAGGCATTTCGCCTAACGTCAGTTCCAGTTTACCTAACATCACCGACAAGCTCTCTGGTTCGCCTAACGTTGCCTAGACAGTTTGCCTAACGTCTTCGACGAACTGTCTGGCTCGCCTAACGTCACCAACAACTAGGCAGTTTGCCTAATGTCATCAGCAGCTAGACAATTCGCCTAATTTCATCTCAGTTAGGCAGCTTGTTTAAGACAGTTCAAGTTTGCCTAACGTCATCAGCACCTAGACAGTTCGCCTAACGTCATCTCACTTAGGCAGTTTGCCTAACGTCAGTTCCAGTTTGCCTAACGTCATTTCAACTAGGCACTTCGCCTAATGTCAGTTTCATTTTTGCCCACGACGACCTCATTGTCGAGCTCTCCCACGATGACCTCAGAGTCGAAGTTACCCACGATGACCTCACACTCAAGCTCTCAACCGACGACCTCAGGGTCGAACTCCCCAACGACGACCTCACGGTAAAGCTCTCCAACGACGACCTCACAGCCGAGCTCTCCCTCGACAACCTCACAGCCGAGCTCTCAAACGACAACCTCACAATTGAGCTCTCCAACGTCGACCTCACAGTCGAGTTCGCCAATGACGACCTCACAGTCGAGTTCTCCAACAACTACCTCACAGCCGAGCTCTCCAACAACGATCTCACAATCGAGCTCTCCCACAACGATCTCATAGCCGAACTCTCCAACGACGACCTCACAGCCGAGCTCTCCAACGACGATTTTACAGTCGAGCTCGCCTACGATAACCTCACAGTCGAGCTTTGTAATGACGAACTACGAGTGGCTTGATCCTTCTTCGGAGGGTTACATAGGCAACCTCTCACAAGGTGCAGCTATTAGTATCAAACATGCCTATGTTCTATCTCTTTGCCAACTAGCTCTCATGTGCTATGACTTCATTCATAACGAGATTCTCGGAGCTCCACATCTTACATTGACTATGTAAGTCTTTGTTTGATTACTTAGTTGAAATCTGCGTTCAACAATTGGTGTCCACCGTGTGACAGAGAATTCTCTCAACGGATGAAGCTCCAAGCTGGACTGCGACATTGACGCAAAAAAAAAAAAAAAAAAAAAAAAAAAAAAAGACGAAAGAAGAACGAGCTCTCTCACATGCCAAACACATCAGGTCATCAACTACCCAACATATCACACATCATACTCAATGTTCACGCATCATAGCCGCAACTATCAAGATAAGTTTTCAAACAATTGTTCATAATCTTTAAAACAAAAGACAAAAACAAAAACTTGTATATGATCACCCTTTATGTGTTATATCTTACATATGATCACCCCTTATCATATTTTCCTAGCTACATCTTTAGTTCACCATTTATACTGAGCTCTATTACAGATCACAATTTGTTATGCCGAACTATTTTCCATTTAGGTTTATAAGTCATTGTTTAGGCTTCTTTTACTTGGTATCATATATTCTATTGAGACTTGAGAGAGATATGTTCCAGAGCTTCGGGGAGATTATTCTGTTACGCTGTTCGTTGGTATAAGGATGTTATTGTGTATGTAAGATTCGGGATCCAGAGGACCAGCGTTGCACTATGGACTATGAGACTTGAAATGAAGCTAAGACAAGAATGATTGGTTTGGTTGTGATTGAGTAACAAGTGACGAAAGCAAATAATGATATAAGTTCAATGGAAACAAGCACTAGACCGAGGCAATTCGCAGGAGCTCATGAAAAGTGACCGAATGACTATTCAGGACAATGATTTAGAACAGGTTTCGAACTCGAACATGAAAGTATGATGATCCACTATCGTGATCTTAACAACTTTGCTAATCAACTAAGATGTCTAAACTCTCTTTTGAATCTAGCAGTAAAAAATGGAAACAAGCAATAAAAACAGGTTCGATATGTTCACGATTCGCCTTAGCTTCAACTCTCGCAGGCTAAGGACGAATCGCTCACCAATGATTGTTCTATCAACCTATAACACTTTTGATGCATAGATTAACTAAGGATCTAAAACCGAGTGATCAAATCGACTTTAGCTTTAAGACTATCAGAGGTGAAAACAAACAATTCTTTTCATCCAAGATCCCAAGATACGACAACCTTAGCTGATGGTCGAAGTTGCCACAATCCGAAGATTTGGATTCTTGTTGAGGTATGTATCCAACTTAATGGACGCATTCTAGTTGATCTTAGATTCAAAGATAAAACGTCCTATCTGCATTCAGTTAGCTAAATCATGAAACTCCCTTGAAAAACCTAGATCTAGCTAAAGGACTACTCAGACATGGCGAGAATGATAACAGCGATGGATGAAACGGAATTCATTTAATAATAAACGAAGAACAAAGGTTCAGAAATCTTCTCCAATACTGTCACAATGGTTCAGAGATCTTCTCCTTCAGATCAACAATGAAAAACTCCAAAAAGCGTAAAACGAAAAACGTAGCCGAAACAATGGCTGAAAATAGGTCTAAGTAGTCGGGGTTGAGCGTGTTCGATCGGACGGCTCAGATGGAAGCACGTGATCGAACGATGTGATAGCGTCTTGAAAGCACTCGACGGAACGACGTCGTGGAGGCGCTCGATCGAACGACGTCGTGCAGGCACTCGACCGAGTGGTTGCTTGCATGCACTCGGTCGAGTGTTTTCTTGGATCCACTCGATCGAGTGTTTTGTGGCAGGCACTCGATCGAGTGTTTTCTTGGATTCACTCGATCGAGTGTTTTGTGGCAGGCACTCGGTCGAGTGTTTTCTTGGATTCACTCGATCGAGTGGTTTCTTCACTCTATTCTCCTGCTTTCAGCTCCTTTCGCCTCTTGTTGCTACTTGTTACCAAAACTCTCCCTGGAACGTCTTTAGACCTGAAAAGACTCAATAAGGACTAGAAATATTCGATAAAACCTGTCAAAACAGGGGTTAGGGTGCGCTAAAATGCAAGACATCAACTCCCCCGGACTTAGTCTTTTGCTTGCCCTCAAGGAAACATAGGTTCTAAGAGCGGAGAAGAGGTTTGAAAACGAGGGAACTCACAAGTCATCAGCAACCATACTCCGAAGGAAAACTATTAGACCTCAATAAACAACGCTTGATCAGCGCATAATCACTGTTGTACCCTCAAGGTCTCGCAATCCTGATCCCTTCGTGAACCCCCATCCTGCAGAAACTCTATCTACACATCAGTTAACTCTCTACATTCATTAAAGGTTGGCGTGAACTTCTCATTTGGGGCACTATCTAAAGGAACGAATTTTGTAAGGGTAGGCCATCTCGTATGAAAGTGACTGGAGTGTTTAAGTGTTTAGGGAGTTACCATTATTTCTGTAGAGTGATGCAGGATGTTACACAAAATGGCAAGAGAGAATGGACTTGTTGATGTCCACAACCTCTAATCACTCTCCTCTTTTCTTGATTAACAAACTCCAGACTCACTTCTTCTTTTTCGGGGTTTGTCTCGTGCTAAGGGACATATGTTTTGAGTTCTTGAGACCCTTTCCTTCATCCTTCGATTATTTTTTTTTTTTTTTTTTTTTTTTTTTTTTTTTTTGGATGAAGGGGGTTCTATACATAATATGTCCCTTAAAACACAAAGAATAAGACAATAGATGACGTACCCCAAACAACTAGACCGCTTGAATTTCCTTGAAGGTCTGCTCGGAGCAGGTGCTCGGTCCATTCTACTCCTATGCTCACGGTTCTTCAGCAAGAGTGAGTTAGAGGTTGCGTCAGTCCTGTTCTCTCCGACCCTTTTGCACACATCTGCATATAAGAGAGAGAAACGAAACAAGAGTGCATATGGGTTGAGAAGTGGTTAGGCTATTCAGGATCAGCAAGAGTGGTATAAAGGGAGAAGAAGTCCTGAATATGTATGGTGTAACTCGTTCCACTATCTAGTGCCCAAAATAAGAAGTATTTAAAGTTCATTTTAATCCAGATAAAACAGAGTTAACCAAATGCTTCACCAAACATTTCTGCAAAATGAAAAGTTCCTGGGGGAAGTCCGACCAAAAGGGCATTTCAGCTTTTTGCACCTAACAAACCCTGCAAAATTGGTCAACAGATCGAAAGTATTCAAGAGCAATAGTGGTTGAAGATCATCATATGATTCGTTCACAGTTCCCTACAAGTTCTTGACTCAATAAAACACAGACTCAAGGAAAACATCAAAATGACTCAAGATGAAAATGAAAACAAAAGAAAGAAAATGACGTTAGTAAACACAAAGACCCTCCCCCGGACTTACTTCACACCGACCCCGGTGTGAAAATAAACCAAAGAGAGAGTTAAAAGGAAAAATGGTATAGTACAGCAGGAAAGAGAGGTGAAGTGGACCTCTAGCGGTGGCCACGAATGAGCGCGTCGATCTCCTCGTTCATGCTTTCCTGAGTGTATGGAGGGATGGTGGTGTATCCGGCTCGTGCAGCGGTCTGTGGCATAGAGTGATCAGCCGGGGTACTCGACGGTGGTGTTTGATGAGCAGAAGGTGCCGTCGTTCGTGTAGCAGAGGAGCATCGCCGGAAAGGCAGGTCGGCCTCAGCACGTGCTTCTGACGATCTTGCTGTATGGTGCTCGCGGGTGCGTCTCTTCCTCTGTCTTGGCTCGAAAGAGGAGTGACGTGGTTGGTCAGGGTGAGGTTGGCGACCATCGGCAGGGTTGTCGTCGAGGTCGTCCTCGGAGAGCTCCATTGGCTGTTCGGTGACTGGTGTCGGTCCTCTCCGTACTCCCGCAGAAGAAGTGCAGCTCAACATATCCTGCAGTGCACGGATTTGAGCAGCCATCTTTTTGACCTTCTTCCTCAATTTGTTGCCCATTCTGTCTTGGGCCTTGTTCCATCGTTGGAGGATGCTTATATGCTCGTGAGCTGCCTTGAGCCCAGCGCCTTGCCTAGACGTAGTTGAAGTGTAATCCGGGAAATGGAAGTGGTCAAACTCATACATTGGTGCGATCTCTTCTTCCTGTGGTTGATCGCCTAGGTGTCTGGTTGTCTGCGGGGTTTCGTAACTTCGAGTGGTGGAGCTGGAGCGGGTTTGAAGTGCTGATGGAGGCGGGTTGAAGTCGACATTGGATCCGCCTCTGATAGCTGTCCATCCTGGGTTAGGGAGCGATATCCGAGCCCTCCCGAACTGAAGGTGAGTGAACTGATAGAGAAGATCTCCACCGTCTGGTGTCTTCTTTAGGAAGCCGCAGTTCTTCAAATAGTCGAGATCGAGCTCCTCTGGTGGCGCAACATCTTCGGTCATATCAGGAATGAATCCCACGGCGAGTAAGAGAGGGGTAATAAGTCCACCCATCCGTAGCTCACACTGGCGTCGATTGCCCTCGTTCAAAAGTGCCCAACTTTGGTAGGAGCGTAGTTGCTCCATCATTGCGCGCGTGATTCCTCCACGTGTTTTCCTTCCTTTCAACTGCATACCATTGTTCAACCTTGGGAGAATCCCTGTGAGTGCTACAGCGATCAAACACATCTCGTTGGCGTTGACGTTTCCCGTCGAGTGCCGCGGGTATAGTACGTTGGCGAGAGCTTTGTGGACATATCGAATCGGCGGGCTTCTAATCTGGGAAGATTTGGCGCTTGAGGACTGGTATTCTCCAGATGCGATAGTCTCCCATAAACCCTTAATCTCCGTCTTGTCTACATCGAGTCCGTCACGGTTGCTGGGGGGAAGGTAATGGGCCCGATCGATCTCCCGGAAAGAGAGAATGTGACTCTGTCCTGTCGCCCAAAAACTGATATATCCATCACTCCCGTCTTGGGTGAATTTTCCTGGGGCACAGAGATGTAGTTCGAGTGTGGCTAAGAAGAGACAGGATGCTTTCCGGTAGGAGTCGTGCCTTTTGAACATAAACGCCCCGATGCCTAGATTGTTGAACATTTCGTCCACATCATCAGTGATGCGTAGTCTTCCCATCGTGTCTCGGTCCGGGTACTTCGTCCCTCCAAGTTTCATGTCGAGGAGTATGCGAAGTATCTTCATCTCTGCGTTTGTCAAAGCGTCAACAGCGTCGTCTCCTCTCAAATCGCTTGGTGATTCAACATCCTCCATCTCGTCGTCCAACTCAAAGTCGCTATCAGACTGGACAACCCGTTTTCCTCTCGAGATTTCTGCTCTCCGACTCGAGTACCTATCGCCACCTCCTTGACCTGTGTTCCTGAAATGCATGTATGACAAATAAAATCCAAGTGAGAACTTTTGTAGCAACATCACAGCAAAACACTTGACCGAGTGACAACGAGGACGGTCAGACGACTGGTCAGCTTAAACACAATTCGACCCCAAACACAAGTGGATTCGGCTACAATATTTATCAAGAACACTCAAGAACACCGAAGAACAAAAATCATTGAAACACAAATGTGACACCACTCGATCGATCTATGAAGCAAAGGTGAGCTAGATTGCAAAAAATTTCCGAATTTAACGACATCTATGCGTGTAATTGCAAAATTGGCTCAAGAACATGAAGAACGCAAACCCAGAAGTTTCAGAAAAACAATTAAATCAAGCTCGATCAAATAGGCTGTTGAACAAGGGAAGAGACCGCTCGACCGAGCGTGTAGGGATAAACGGTCGACCGAGCGGACCGGTTGCTCGACCGAGCGGAGCGGTTGCTCATCGGTTCGCCTGAACTGAAACCACCTGCATCTCTGCGTCACGGTAAACCTGCAAAGCACAAACCAAGACGAGAGAGAGAGAACACAAAATGCATACCGCCTCATGATTGGATAATGTGAGTGTGAGTAGCTGAGAGAGTGTGAGGTGCTTGTATTCGACCGAGTGAGAGAAAGCACGAATGGCGCTCGACCGAGTGAAAGAGTGATGTCAATCGATCGAGTGGAAGGGAGTGAGGGGAGATCGAGTGAAAGAGAGAGCGAGGGGATGAGATGGGTGGAGAGAGAGTTGGAGAAGGTGAGTGAGAGAGTGAGAGAGTGAGAGAGAGAGAGAGAGGATGAGATGGGAGAGCGATTAAGAGGGATAGGTAGTGTGGGAGAAGATTTTGTGTGGTGGATAGGAGAAGGTAAGAGATAAGACTTACCTGGTGGGGCCCGTTCGGTCAGATCGCCTTTTTTTTTTTTTTTTTTTTTTTTTTTTTTTTTTTTTTTTTTGAAACAGAGAAACAAAACTAAAAATTAGTAGTTAGAATTTAAAAGGACTCAAAGTTAGAGACTCTTACCGGTGGGTTGCCTCCCACAAAGCGCTTGGTTTAAGTCACTAGCTTGACTTGAATTGCCTGTTAGGCTGGAGATGGATCACAGAGAGAAACGGATTCTCTCTCTGTGATGTCGGAATCAGCAAGGTATGGCTTGATCCTCTGGCCATTGACGACAAATTCTCCCCCTTTGGTGTCCAACAACACTACAGCTCCGTATGGTCTGACTTCTTTGATGGTGAATGGTCCAGACCACCGTGACCTCAGCTTTCCTGGAAATAGCTTCAGTCTAGAGTTGAACAATAAGACTTGATCTCCTGGGGAAAAGTTCCGTTTCAGGATCTTTTTGTCATGATAGGCCTTAGTTCGCTCCTTGTAGATCTTCGAGCTGTCATAGGCCATGTGTCTAATCTCGTCCAACTCCAGCAACTGTATCTTTCTCCTCTCAGCTGCAGACTTCATGTCGTAGTTCATCTGCTTCACAGCCCATGCGCCCTTGTACTCTAGCTCGACTGGTAAGTGACAAGCCTTGCCATAGACGAGGTTGAATGGCGTGGTCCCTAGAGGTGTTTTGTAGGCCGTGCGATATGCCCAAAGAGCATCATCTAACTTTGTAGCCCAATCCTTCCCAGTCGTTCCTGATGTCTTCCGCAGAATGTTCTTAATCTCCCTGTTAGATATCTCCACCTGGCCACTCGTCTGTGGGTGATAAGGAGTCGCCACCTTATGCTTCACCCCATGTCGCTTCAGCAGATTATCAAAAGTTTTGTTAATGAAATGTGAGCCTCCATCACTTATGACAACTCTTGGCACACCAAAACGCGGAAAGATCACAGACTTGAACATCTTCAGCACCACCTTTGCATCATTCGTGGGACTGGCCAAGGCCTCTACCCACTTAGACACGTAGTCAACAGCCACCAAAATGTATTGGTTATTGTAAGAAGAAGGAAATGGTCCCATAAAGTCTACTCCCCACACATCGAACACTTCAACCTCCAGGATGAAGTTCTGTGGCATCTCATTCCTCTTACTGATGTTTCCTTCTCTCTGGCACCTATCACATTTAGCAACGAACTTCTGCGCATCTCGGAACATTGTTGGCCACCAGTAGCCAGCTTGTAGAGCTTTGGACACTGTCTTGTATGTGGCGAAGTGCCCTGCATAAGAAGAGCCGTGACAGTGGAACAAGATCCCTGGTATCTCCTCATCAGCAACACATCTCCTGTAGATTCCATCAGTGCAGTGCTTGTACAAGTACGGCTCGTCCCAAAAATAATGCCTGATATCTCTCAGGAACCTCTTCTTCTTGTTCCCTACGAATACTGTAGGCTCTTGCTCAGCAGCAAGGTAGTTGGCTATCTCTCCGAACCACGGGAAACTGCGACGGTTTATGTCATCGACTCGACCAACAATGTCGCAGCTCATGGCGTGAGCAGGTGCTCCGCCATAGTCAATCACATCAACCGCATAAACTTGCTCTTCACGTAGGCTGTCATCGAGAGGGACATCTTCATCGACCTTCAATCTAGATAGATGGTCTGCTACACCATTGTCAATCCCCTTCTTATCTTTTATCTCCAGGTCGAACTCTTGAAGCAAAAGGATCCACCTCAAGAGTCTCGGCTTCGCATCCTTCTTCGTGAGCAGGTACTTCAGCGCAGCATGGTCTGTGTGAACAATCACCTTCGATCCAACAAGGTAGGACCGAAACTTCTCAAATGCAAAGACCACTGCAAGCAGCTCTTTCTCAGTTGTAGCATACTTGCACTGAGCTTCATCCAGTGTTCGGCTGGCATAGTAGATCACATGCAACTTCTTCTCTTTCCTCTGTCCCAGAACTGCTCCCACGGCATAGTCACTCGCATCTGTCATTACTTCGAAGGGGAGATTCCAATCTGGAGGCTGAACAATTGGAGCACTCACTAGAGCTCCCTTGATTGTATGAAAGGCCTCCAGGCATGCACTGTCAAAGTCGAACTTGACTTCTTTGCACAACAGCTGCGTCAAAGGCCTGGTGATTTTCGAAAAGTCCTTGATGAAACGTCTGTAGAACCCGGCATGCCCCAGAAAACTGCGGATCCCTTTCACTGAGTTAGGTGGCTGCAGACTCATCATCACCTCGATCTTCGCTCTGTCAACCTCTATACCCTTCTCCGAAATCCTGTGGCCCAGAACAATCCCGTCTCTCACCATGAATTGGCATTTCTCCCAGTTCAGTACGAGATGTCTCTCTTCACACCGCTGCAACACCCTGCACAGATTAGACAAACAGACAGAGAAAGAGCTTCCATAGACCGAGAAGTCGTCCATGAAAACTTCCATTATGTCCTCAATTAGGTCAGTAAAAATAGACATCATGCACCGCTGGAAGGTCGCCGGTGCATTGCACAAGCCAAACGGCATTCTGCGATAAGCAAAAGTTCCATATGGACAAGTGAATGTCGTCTTCTCCTGGTCGTCAGGGTGGATCGGGATCTGAAAGAAACCTGAATAACCATCTAAGAAACAGTAGTAAGGATGGTTAGCCAATCTCTCAAGCATTTGATCAATAAATGGAAGAGGAAAATGATCTTTGCGAGTTGCAGCATTCAGTTTACGGTAATCAATGCACATGCGATGACCAGTGATAGTTCTAGTAGGTATCAGTTCATTCCTATCATTTTTAATAACAGTGATGCCACCTTTCTTAGGAACTACATGAACTGGACTAACCCAGGTACTATCAGATATAGCATAAATTACACCAGCCTCTAGAAGTTTCATTATCTCTTTCTTGACAACATCTTTAAGATTCGGGTTTAACCTTCTCTGATGTTCTACAGAAGTCATCGACTCATCTTCTAGATGTATTCTATGCATGCAAAGATCAGGCGAGATTCCAGGAATGTCATCTAGTGAATACCCTATAGCCTTTCTATACTTCCTAAGCTCACAGAGAAGCAAGGCAGTTTCAACATTATTCAGTTCAGAGTTCACTATGACAGGGTATGTCGAATTGGGTCCTAAAAATGCGTACCTGAGCCCCGCTGGGAGTGTTTTCAGTTCGAGCTTGGGAGCTCTCAACTCACTCCAGGGGCTTTTAATGGGGGTTTCAAGAGGAGGTGCTTTGTCGGGTTTCTGCTTCGAGGAGTCTTCGTCGTCTTCCAAACTCATGTAGGCAACCAGTCTCTCCATTCTCTTCGTCGCATCCATCATTTTTGCCAAACCGTTGGCTTCCTCATTCAGGTAGCTGAACTCTCCTTCAGCTTTAGTCAGAGCAATCTCCAGAGGATCACTGAGAAGTACCTCCTCACTCACTTCTTTCACCGAATTCGGGCCATCTTCTATCACAAATGTCTGCCCGTCTAACATTGGTCTCTTAAGAAGTTTGTTCATCTCGAACCTCATGACCATGTCTCCCAGCTGGAGATCAATGATACCTCCTCTGACATCAATAATTGCACCTGCTGTGCACAGGAAGGAACGTCCGAGTATCAAAGGGTCCTTTGGCTCTTCGTCCGTTTCGAGGACTACAAAATCTGCTGGAATAAGAGTATTCCCTATCTGCACGTGTAAATCCTCAAGTATCCCAACTGGGAACTTAGTCGACCGATCAGCGAAGACCAAAGAGATCTTCGTGGGTTTGAACTTCGTGAAGCCTAGCCGCTTTGCCACAGAGTATGGCATTAAGTTCACACTCGAACCAAGGTCGCAAAGGGAGCATGCGAATATCATCTTGCCAATCTTCACTGACAAAACGAATCTGCCCGGATCGCTCCTCTTCTTCACCACCTTATTCTGTAGCACAGCGCTACATTCCTCAGACACCAGCATAACATTCTCTTCCTCAGCTACTTTCCCAGAAATCAACTCCTTCATGTATCTCTTCAGCGCTGGAATCATCTGCACAGCATCAGCGAGAGGCAGCTTCACAGTCAAGTCTCTCAACATCTCCTTACACTTCGCTTCCTCCAAACTCTTCCTCGACTTCTTCGGTGGAACCGGATAAGGCACCTTCGGCTTGTAGGTTCGTGCAGGTAGTGCCTCTGCAGCTACAGGTGTAGGCTCGTCGGACACAGGAATGGGTTCCTGAGAGGATGACGTGTCGTCCTCAGATCGATCGGCTCCACTCGGGGCAGCTTGATCGTCTTCGTTTGCTTGTCCTTCTGTTTCAACGACCAGGTCTTCGTCGACTATCTCCTTCCCTGATCTCCTGACAGGAACAGGTGTAGGTAGCAGCTTCTTCCCACTTCTCAGCTCGACTTGGGCAACATATTCATTCCTGGGATTTGTCTCTCCTTTCCCAGGAAGTGTTCCTTGAGGTCTCTTAACAGCTTCGGCCATCTGAGCAACTTGTACATCCAGCTTCTTCACGTGAGTCCACACAGCTTCATGCTTCCCATTCAGATCCTGGTACATGGTGTCAATCTTCGAATTGATCTCATCCGAAGACTTTTGCTGGTTTCATCAACATCTGCTGCATCATAATCTTCAGCTCGTCGTTCGAATTGTTTGATGAATTTGAAGCTTGTTGCTGGCTGCTGAACTGCACCTTCTGTTGACCACCTCCTTGGAAGCGGTTCTGGTTAGGAATGAATGTCTTCTCCTGGAAATTCTTCTGAAAACCCTGCTGGTTCTGGCTCGGCCGCGGTGGATAGACCTGATCTTGTGGGTTCTCGACGTTTGTGCTCCTGTAGGATAAGTTCGGATGCTGCTTGTAGTTCTGGTTAAAGGTACGGTTCTGGACAAAAGCTTGCCCGTTCACGTAGTTAACCTCCATCTGATCATCTTCTTCTTCGCCTGTTCCAAACTCTTGGCATAGAGGCGTGTCATCATTTTCATCAACAAAGTGAACAGATCTCTGTGATGCCTTCAGCAGCAGATTCACCTTCGCCGTAAGCTCGTCTATCTTCTGCGCTTCAACATTGCTCCCTTTGACAGACACATTGCTCACTGTTCTGTCATACTCCGGGTTCTTGTTGCTAGAGCTTGCAGCAAGATTTTCGATTAGCTCGAATGCACCCTCTTTGGACTTAGTCATAAAATCTCCATTGCTGGCTGAGTTCAAAGCGTTGCGGTAGTCCCAGTTGACTCCGTCGTAGAAGATCCCCAAGACCTGCTCATCAGTAAAACCGTGATGAGGACAATCTCTCCGGTACTCCTTGTACCTCTCCCAAGCCTCGCAGAAGGCTTCTCCGTCATGTTGGTGGAAGGAAGCAATCTTCGTTCTCAGAGCCGCGGTTTTAGACTTCGTGAAGAAGTGGTCCAAGAAAGCTGATCTGCATTGTTGCCACGAAGTCAAAGATCCAGGTGGTAATGACTTCAGCCAGCGAGAGGCTTTGTTGGCGAGTGAGAACGGAAACAGCTTGCACTTCAAGAAGTCAGCTGGCACACCATTCGAGCTAGTCGTACTGCATATCTCTTCAAAGTTTTCGATGTGGTCCATCGGGTTCTCAGCAGGAAGCCCATTGAAGAGATGCGCCTTGACTAGTGAGATCATGTTCGGGTCAATCTTAAAGTCCTGCCTCTGGATTGGTGGAGGAACAATCGCAGACCGGTTTTGATAAAAGGTGTGTGGATTGTCCCTCTCACCTATGGCAGCTTGAGGTTGCGGTTCTCTATCCTGTTGAGCCTTCCGCATCTGCTCGATCTGCTGCTGGAGCAGCTGCATCTGAGCAGCCATCTGAGCTGTTACATCTGGATTGCCTTGGTCGCCCATATTGGCGGGATTAGGCCGGTTCTGTCTGTTTTCTCGTTCTACTCTCGCGAGTTCTGCGTTGGTCAAGACAACAAGATCTTCTGTACGGTTTCTCCTTGTTGATCTAGTGGTCATGCACCTGAAACACAGAAAAGCAAAAAGAGCAGTAACAAATTAGTAAATCTTAGACTAAATTCCAAATCAAAATTCAAAGGCAACGAGTTGGTCCCCGGCAACGGCGCCAGTTTGGTATAAGGATGTTATTGTGTATGTAAGATTCGGGATCCAGAGGACCAGCGTTGCACTATGGACTATGAGACTTGAAATGAAGCTAAGACAAGAATGATTGGTTTGGTTGTGATTGAGTAACAAGTGACGAAAGCAAATAATGATATAAGTTCAATGGAAACAAGCACTAGACCGAGGCAATTCGCAGGAGCTCATGAAAAGTGACCGAATGACTATTCAGGACAATGATTTAGAACAGGTTTCGAACTCGAACATGAAAGTATGATGATCCACTATCGTGATCTTAACAACTTTGCTAATCAACTAAGATGTCTAAACTCTCGTTTTAATCTAGCAGTTAAAAACAAGCAATAAAAACAGGTTCGATATGTTCACGATTCGCCTTAGCTTCAACTCTCGCAGGCTAAGGACGAATCGCTCACCAATGATTGTTCTATCAACCTATAACACTTTTGATGCATAGATTAACTAAGGATCTAAAACCGAGTGATCAAATCGACTTTAGCTTTAAGACTATCAGAGGTGAAAACAAACGATTCTTTTCATCCAAGATCCCAAGATACGACAACCTTAGCTGATGGTCGAAGTTGCCACAATCCGAAGATTTGGATTCTTGTTGAGGTATGTATCCAACTTAATGGACGCACTCTAGTTGATCTTAGATTCAAAGATAAAACGTCCTATATGCATTCAGTTAGCTAAATCATGAAACTCCCTTGAAAAACCTAGATCTAGCTAAAGGACTACTCAGACATGGCGAGAATGATAACAGCGATGGATGAAACGGAATTCATTTAATAATAAATGAAGAACAAAGGTTCAGAAATCTTCTCCAATACTGTCACAATGGTTCAGAGATCTTCTCCTTCAGATCAACAATGAAAAACTCCAAAAAGCGTAAAACGAAAAACGTAGCCGAAACAATGGCTGAAAATAGGTCTAAGTAGTCGGGGTTGAGCGTGTTCGATCGGACGGCTCAGATGGAAGCACGTGATCGAACGATGTGATAGCGTCTTGAAAGCACTCGACGGAACGACGTCGTGGAGGCGCTCGATCGAACGACGTCGTGCAGGCACTCGACCGAGTGGTTGCTTGCATGCACTCGGTCGAGTGTTATGTAGCAGGCACTCGATCGAGTGGTTGCTTGCATGCACTCGACCGAGTGTTTTGTAGCTCTTACTCGATCGAGTGTTTCCTGAACACACTCGGTCGAGTGTTTTCTTGGATCCACTCGATCGAGTGTTTTGTGGCAGGCACTCGATCGAGTGTTTTCTTGGATTCACTCGATCGAGTGTTTTGTGGCAGGCACTCGGTCGAGTGTTTTCTTGGATTCACTCGATCGAGTGGTTTCTTCACTCTATTCTCCTGCTTTCAGCTCCTTTCGCCTCTTGTTGCTACTTGTTACCAAAACTCTCCCTGGAACGTCTTTAGACCTGAAAAGACTCAATAAGGACTAGAAATATTCGATAAAACCTGTCAAAACAGGGGTTAGAGTGCGCTAAAATGCAAGACATCATTCGTCTGAGAGAAAAATATGAACCCCTGTTATTTCTACTTTTCTCTTTAATGCAATTTATTCAATTTATAATATTGTCTTCAATCACCATGTCTGAGTAATTTGCTAATTAGGTTTTGGGTTTTTCAAAGGTTGAAGATGGATTGTTAGAATTGAAATACTGTTAGGATAATCATATAGTTCTTCATCTAGATTGTGTTTAATCATTGATTTTTAGAATTGATCACCTGGAATTCATACTTAGGATAATTGATAGATGCGGAAGCATTATTAATTTCCCGTACTATCTTAGATGCGCAAAATACCTATCTGCAAAGAAATTTGGTTTAAGGATTTTGTGAACAATTGAATCTGCAATTAATGCTTGTCTAATTTATTGAATTTGCAAAGAAATTTGGAATTCTAGGATTTAGATATAGAAAATCTCTGCAGCGAAAAGCTGGTTGGTTTTACATTAGTGTTCATGTTCAAGAACGGTGCTTAATTAATATCCTGATAACTTTAACTCTACAATTTCTGATTCAACCTGGGGAATTTCCAAGGCCTAGCGTTTGTCTCTCTTGAATTTAACCTCTTCAATCGATGATCTGCTGCTTTTAGTTATTTTATTTGCAGTACATTCATATTTGTCTTCTTAGCTTGATTTGAATCTAGGAATTTGTCGTGGAACTGATAGACGTTTGGATTCGATACCCTATTTTCTACAACTCATTTGCTGTGCACTTGCAGTTATTTTTAGGGAGAACTTTTCGTTGCCGTTAAATTTTTACTTTAGAATTTTGTCTAAGATTTTTCTTTTAATTTGTTACTCACGCGCTCTATAACTTTCTTTTTGGTATTTTAGATCTATGCCTAATCGCAGAAGCAGAAGCAACAAGGATAAAGAGCTAGTCAATCTCACAAATCAAGAGCTAGCACACTTAGAGCGCACCAACAGGAAAGCAAAGAAGCCAGTCGAGATGAACAGACCATTGGTTTTGATTCAACAAGCTGATGGCAATCTGGTTGACAACGAAGGACATAGGCGCAATGCGGATGGGCAGAAACTCGATGCTGATGGGAATGTGATAGTTGAAGCACCCCCAGTTCAACCTATCGCTAATGTCGCTGCGCAACAAGCTGCACCGAATCGCACACTAGGTGACCACAACAGGCCTTATTTGTTCTATGCTAATCGGTCTGCGATTCGACCTCCTCAGTTTCAGAGGAATGACTTTGAGCTGAAGCCTGCATTCTACACTCTTGTGGGTCAGCATCTCTTTCATGGTCTTCCTCATGAACACCCCATGGATCACATCGAGAGGTTCGAAGATCTGGCCAACAACATCAAGGCCAATGGAGTCACTAGTGACTACCTTTTCTGCAAGCTGTTCCCTTACTCTCTTTCTGGAGATCCAGCTTATTGGCTAAAGCAGTTGCAGCCAGGATCTTTGACGAACTGGGAAGATACCAAGAAAGCCTTCTTGAACAACTTCTATGATGATGTGAGGTCCGAGGAGCTGAGAAATAATATTTCACAATTTTCTCAAGGACCAACTGAGGCATTTAAGGCTACTTGGGTGCGATTCTATCCTACCAGCGCGACTACCCACACCATGGTTTCACTGAAGTTCAGCTGCTGGGCATTTTCTTCAGAGGCATTGATTGAAGGTACTAGATGGCTCTCGATGCTGCGAGCAATGGTAACTTCAACACTAGATATCCAGATGAAGCTTAACAACTTATAGAGAACTTGGCATCTAGCAATAGTACCCAGAATGCAGATTTTGAGAGGAAGAAGCTTGGTGGAAATCTGGATGGAAGCCAAATTGCTGAAGTTAAGGCTAAACTAGATTCCGTTCATAGCCATCTTGTGGGGAAGAAATCAGTTCAGTTTGCTGCAGAGGTATAGTCTTTTGGGCCAGTGGAAGAGTCAGAGGAAGAAGATGTTAACTACATCAATGGAGCTGGTTTTCAGGGTCCGAGATTTGGTAATCAGCAAGGTAACAGAGGCTACAATGGAAGCAGGCATAAGAGTTTTTTTGCAGGAAATCATAGTTCTTCAGGGTTCACCAAGACACAGTATCAGAAGCCTTTCACTTCCAGCAGCTTCACAAGGAACTATGGTTCCTCTTCTTACCAATCGCCTCCTGCGCAAACACCGGACAGTGAGATAAAGTCAATGCTTGAGCAGATTCTAGAAGGCCAACAGAAGCTGACTGTGAACTTCAATGGCAAGATGGATTCTATGTATCAAGATCTGAATGGGAAGTTTGAGTCTTTGAGCACTCATGTCAAGAAATTGGACACTCAAGTAGCTCAAACTGCAGATTCTGTTAGGAGACAAGAAGGATTTCTTCCAGAAAGAAATGATACAAATCCTAAGCACCAATGTAGTGCTATCACTTTGAAAAGTGGAAAAGAGCTTCATCCAGTGCTGAAAAAGGATCTAAATCCTGAGCAAATAGTCGACCTGCAGGAAATTGAAGGTGAAGATTTCGCAGGAACGGACCTCATGTCGGGCGACACTGAAAATATGTGCCGAGCGACACAAAGGAGGTGTGTCGGTCGACACCAAGACCTGTGTCGACGTTCGACAGACCTTTGTCGACCAAGCGGGTCGACACGAACAAAAAGGACTCGACACCAGAGTCCAGTGTCGATCGACACCACCAGTGTGTCGGTCGACACCAGCCCCAGACGACACCAGATCGTGAAAAAGTTGCATAAAAGGTTACAGAAAGGGTGTATAATCCTAAGATACCCTTTCCTAAGCGTCCTAAGAAGTCTAAACAGGAGCTGGAAGATGCTAAGTGCAAAGCTATCGTGGATAAGCTTGTTATTGAAATTCCTTTGATTGATGTTATAAGGACAACTCCTATGATAAGACGATATGTCAAGCAGATGGTCACAAAGAATTTGAGCCTTGAGCAAGGAGTGATGATGATCTCTGAATAAGTCAGTGCTGTAATTCAGAATAGGATTCCAGAGAAGCTTGCTGATCCTGGAAGTTTTGTGTTGGACTGCACCATCTTTTCTAACAGGTTTAAGAGATGTTTGTGTGATCTTGTTTCTAGTGTGAATTTGATGCCTCATTCAGTTGCTCTCAACTTGGGCATGACTGATTTCAAGCCAACCAAGATATCTCTTATCCTAGCTGATAGGTCTATCAGGATTCCAGAAGGAATGATTGAAGATGTGCCAATCAAAGTGGGAGATTGCATGATTCCCACATATTTTGTGGTACTAGAATATGGTGAAGAACCTAAAGACCCTTTGATTCTTGGAAGACCATTCTTAGCTACAGTCGGAGCTATTATTGATGTGAGGAAAGGCAGCATAGCTCTAAATGTGGGTTATTTGGTCATGAATTTTGACATGGACAAGCTGATGAAGAGACCCATGATCGATGGCCAGACAATCTATGTCGTCACTCTCACTACTTTTGCAGAAGAAGTCTTTCAGGAGATGAACCCTTCAGATCCTTTAGAAAGAGCATTGACCACTTCTGCAAGACAAGCAGAGTACCTGGATGACATTACTGCTGGGTATGTCAAGATGCTGGACACATGTGAGCATGTGATGGGATTGGTTGCTACAGAGAAGCTGGTTGTAAATCTAGAAAAAGCTGCAAAACTTGGTGATTGGAGCGAGGAGAATGCTCGTAAGCTCGACCTCAAACAACTTCCTGCAGGTTTAAGGTATGCATTTCTTGGACCGAATTCAACTTATCCAGTATTGTAAATGCTACTTTAAACAACGCATAGCTCACTTTACTGCTAAGCAAGCTGCGCACTTTTCGCAAGGCTCTTGGCTATTCTCTTGATGATATTGCAGGAATTTCTCCAGATTTGTGCATGCATAGGATTCACCTTGAGTATGAGTCGAAGTCATCAATTGAGCATCAGAGAAGACTGAATCCGAATATGAAAGAGGTTGTCAAGAAGGATATTCTGAAGCTCCTAGAGGCTGGGATCATCTATCCCATTTCGGACAGTGCTTGGGTCAGTCCAGTTCATGTAGTTCCTAAGAAAGGAGGAGTTACAGTGGTGAAGAATGAGAAGAATGAGTTGATTCCTACAAGGACTGTCACTGGGCACAGGATGTGTATTGACTACAGGAAGCTGAATGCTGCAACAAGGAAAGATCACTTCCCACTACCCTTCATTGATCAAATGCTGGAGAGGTTAGCAAACCACCCCTACTATTGCTTCCTCGATGGATACTCAGGTTTCGTCCAAATTCCTATTCATCCAGATGATCAGGAGAAGACGACTTTCACTTGTCCCTATGGCACTTTTGCATATCGCAGAATTCCCTTTGGTCTTTACAATGCTCCTGCAACTTTTCATAGATGCATGATGTCTATCTTCACAGACATGATTGAAGACTATATGGAGGTCTTTATAGATGACTTTTCTGTCTATGGGTCTTCATTTACAGATTGTCTAGACAACCTATGCAAAGTGCTTGCTAGGTGTGAAGAGAAGCACTTGGTTCTTAACTGGGAAAAATGTCACTTTATGGTTGGAGATGGCATTGTACTTGGGCACAGAGTTACAGTAGCTGGTATCGAGGTTGATCGAGCAAAGATCGAGATTATGACGAGTTTGCAGCCACCTGATTCAGTGAAGTCTGTGAGAAGTTTTCTGGGACATGCTGGTTTTTACAGGAGATTCATCAAGGATTTCAGCAAGATTGCAAGACCACTCACTGCTTTACTCTGCAAATTGTCTTTCTGCCTTTAATCAGATCAAGCAAGCTTTAGTGAGTGCTCCAATTGTGCAACCTCCATACTGGGAATTACCTTTCGAGGTGATGTGTGATGCCAGTGATTACGCAGTAGGAGCTGTTTTGGGTCAGAAAAAGGACAAGAAACTTCATGCTATCTACTATGCTAGTAGAACACTTGATGATGCGCAGAGGAATTATGCAACTACTGAAAAGGAGTTGTTGGCTGTAGTGTTTGCTTTAGAGAAGTTTCGTCCTTACTTGATTGGTTCGAAGGTGATTGTGCATACAGATCATTATGCTCTTAAGTATTTGATGCAGAAGAAGGATGCTAAACCACGGTTACTCAGGTGGATTCTCCTTCTTCAAGAGTTTGACATTGAGGTCAGAGACAAAAAGGGAGTAGAAAATGGGGTTGCTGATCATTTTTCACGAATTAGGATTGAAGGTGAAGTCCCAATTGATGATTCTCTCCCTGAAGAGCACATCAACTTTCTGGAAACTGTTCATGCTGATTCTCGCAACAGACATGCAGTGTCGATCGATACCAACAGGGTGTCGGTCGACACCAACAGGGTGTCGGTCGACACCAACGATTCGTGGCGAGCGACACCGAAGTTCGCTCAAAAATTGCAGATGTGGTCTCTGAAGTTGATGTTTGGGCTGTAGACACCACTGATCAACCGTGGTATGCTGATATCGCGAATTATCTTGCTGCAGAGGCTGAGCCAGACAATTTCAAGGGTTATGCTAAGAAGAAATTTTTGAGAGAATTGAGAAGATATTATTGGGATGAGCCATACTTGTACAAGCATTGTTCATATGGGATTTACAGAAGATGCATTACCACTCTTGTTCTCATGGATACCATATATATATTTGGACTATTTTATTCCTTTTTACCACTCTTGTTAGTCCAAATAGCTGATCTCCACCTTTGGGACAGCAATATCCCACCCTGAACCAAGCCTTCTTTTCAAGCCAACGTCCTTAGAGAGTGATGAAAAGCCTTATTTTTGAATGAGCTTAGCAACAAGTGTTGGGTTTAGAACGACAAGGATAGATCTTCATGTAGAACTAGCTTACCCTTTTTTAGTTAGAATAGGCTTAGGTTTGAAGCTATTATTGGGATTTGTTTTCTTCAGTTGAAAAAAATAAAAAAGGGATAAAGGAGAATAAATATTTAGAATTGGTTAATTGGTTGGTATATTCAGTTTTGCTCTTTGGCTCTCAATTTGATAAAAAAAGAAAAAAAAAAAAAAAAAAGAGCCAAAGCAGATTAAGTTAAGCTATAACCACTTGAAGGAATAAGAAGAAGAAACATCTCTGAAAAGAAAGTGAATGTTTCATGGGTTGTTTATGAAGAGAAAAGTGTTTTCACTTAAGAGTAATTTAAGATCACTTATTGGGTTTATAATGTGAAAAATTTGAGATTACTTGGGTAGATGGAAGTTTATCTTTGTATGCATAAGTTGATCTTTACCCTTAGCATTTTGCCAAAGCTCATTCACTTTTTGAGAGATCCCTTGTTTTGATTGTTTAAACCTTGATGAAAGGGACCATTATTGTCTCTTAACCTTGTACTTAGCCAAATGAGTCTACTTGATTGCATGAACTTGATCCATGGTTACTCTTTAATTGAATGTCAAAAGGAATGGTTGATTTGAATGCATATATAGGTTGAGTTGGAATCTATTTAATGTTGTGATGGGTGTGGCTAAGATTTTAAAAGTATAACAAACTCACAATGCATTAACACTTTGAACTCTTGTGTTTTCAAACCTCTTTCACAGTTTAGTGATTGTTTTGCTTGAGGGCAAGCAAAAGCTAAATCTGGGGGAGTTGATATATCATGGTTTTTATGGGTTTTTGCCATGATATAACTCTTTTTTATAGAGTCTTTTTAGTGTTTTTGGAGTCTTTTCTAGTGTTTATAGGTCCTATGTACATTTGGAGCACAATTGGAGATAATGGAGCTATTTGGAGCTTATTTGGGCAAGCTGCTGGAAAACAAAACGAAGAGTCGTTCTCAGAGTTTGGTGTCGACCAACACCATCCATCTGTGTCGGTCGACACCACTTATGCCCAGAAGTGCAGGGGGTATTTTAAAGAATTTTGAAGATTTGCACTTTGGCCCAGAAGTTTCACTTATTTACAAGATGGCCCAAATCGTGTTTTAAGACACTACAACAAAACATGCCTTTTCCATCGACCATTTGCGTCGAATGCCAAATCGTCGGTAAAAAACATCCATTTTGCAACTAATTTACGACGAAAATAAATTTCGTCGTATAGTCGTCGTAATATGGGACGAAAAAAAATCGTCGTAAAATCGTCGTAAATTGCATCGATTTTACGACGAAGTGACCACTATAACTTAAATCGACGTGAATTCGTGGTCAAGTTACGACGATTTCACAACGAATAGTATAAGTAGTTAATGAACATCGAATTTACAACTATTTTAAGTGTAACTTTATTTTCGAAGGTACATCGTTGTAAACTTCCGACGTTTTTACATGCAACGGGCATCGGCGAGCATGACGGCCCAATCCCCGGAAACGGAATTTATTTAAATATATTTTTTTAGTTTTGTAAAATATATTTTATTTTATTTCGTTTTATAAAAAAAATTATAATTTTTTAAAATATATATTTATATTTAATTTCATTTTATATATTTTTTTGAATAAATTTAAATTGAATCGTCGTAAATACGACGCATAAGTTCGTATATTATTAAATAAAAAATTAAATATTTCGTCATTAAGTCGTCGTACATTTGCATCGGTTAAACGACTATTCGTGGTTAAGTCGTCGTAAATTTGCATCGGTTTCACAACGTTTTTTTGCCTCGATTTAACGACGATTGCAGTTACATCTGGTAAACGACGATTAGTCATCGAAACGTTACATCGACTTTCCAACGTATTTTCTTCAATTTGGTTTTCCGAATTTGTAATTGACCCGGTATTTCTAACCGGGCTTTTACGACGATTTCTAATCGTCGCAAATGGAAATGACAAACACGTCGTAAATTAATCGTAAAGGTTACATCTATATAACAACTAAAATAGTTCTTCGTTGTAAATCAGTAGTAAATTCTACAACGATTTTACATCGACTTTAAACATCGAATTAACGACGATTTAATTCTCGTCCCAATTCACGACGATGTTACGACGATTTTGAATTAACGTCGATCGATTACCGACGATTTTGAAATCGATGGAAATTCGATGTAATGGTCGATTACCATCGATTTTACAACGAATCTTGTCGTTGGAAAAGGCATGTTTTGTTGTAGTGAGATAATTTTAGGTTTATAAGCCATTGTTTAGGCTTCTTTTACTTGGTATCATATATTCCATTGAGGCTTGAGAGAGATTTGTTCCAGAGCTTCGGGAAGATTATTCTGCTACTCTGTTCGTCTAAGAGAAAAATCTGAACCCCAGTTATTTTTACTTTTCTCTTTAATGCAATTTTATTCAGTTTATGATATTGTCTTCAACCACCAAGTCTGAGTAATTTGCTAGTTAGGTTTTGGATTTTTCAAAGGTTGAAGATGGATTGTTAGAATTGAAATACTGTTAGGATAATCATATAGTTCTTCATCTAGATTGTGCTTAATCATTGATTTCAAGAATTGATCACCTGGAATTCATACTTAGGATAATTGATAGATGCGGAAGCATTATTAATTTCCCGAACTATCTTAGATGAGCAAAATACCTATCTGCAAAGAAATTTGGTTTAGGGATTTTGTGAACAATTGAATCTGCAATTAATGCTTGTCTAATTTATTGAATTTGCAAAGAAATTTGGAATTCTAGGATTTAGATATAGAAAATCTATGCAGCGAAAAGCTGGTTGGTTTTACATTAGTGTTCATGTTCAAGAACGGTGCTTAATTAATATCCTGATAACTTTAACTCTACAATTTTTGATTCAACGAGGGAAATTTCCAAGGCCTAGCGTTTGTCTCTCTTGAATTTAACCTCTTCAATCGATGATCTGCTGCTTTTAGTTATTTTATTTGCATTACATTCATATTTGTCTTCTTAGCTTGATTTGAATCTAGGAATTTGTCGTACAACTGATAGACGTTTGGATTCGATACCCTATTTGCTACAACTCATGCTGTGCACTTGTAGTTATTTTTAGGAAGAACTTTATACCTATCAATTTGTCCTCCAATATTGGAGTTCGCTTCACAAGCTTTCTAGTTTGCCTTACGTCATCGCCAGTTAGGCGAGATCGTATATTCTAGTTCACCTAACGTCATCTCATCTAGGCAGTTTGCCTAGCATCAGCTCTGGTTCGCCTAACATCATCTCAGCTAGGCAGTTCGCCTAACGTCAGTGAGAGATTGTATGGAATGAGAGATTTAAATTATTAAAATATTTGAAGATTAAGAGATTCAAAGATTTAGTAGAGTAAGAATAGAGTTTCGAAGAAGAAAGAATATAGATAAGAGAAAGACTCTCTTACTTTTCTAGGATCTTCAGGATACAAGAAGATTTAAATATTTAAAGGCATAAGATAATAGTAAACTAATCAAGATATTTTAGCCTTAATCTTAATGAGGAAGACAGCTCATACCGGCTCTATTCCACAATGCATCACGTGACCTTAGCTTCCTTTGTCTCTAACGGTTATGTGCTTTGTGATGCTTCAGAAACGGCTTGACATCCTGTTTGACGCTCTTGATTAACACTCCCCCTCAAGCTAAACCGTAAGTGATGAAGGTTTAGCTTGGGTGGATAGAGGTTCACCTCATTAAAAACCTAAGCAAAGAAAACCACTTGGGAGAAAACTTTGCTTAGGGAAAAAGAGTATGAACCTCATTGCTAGGGAATCACGGTCTGGAGAGGCTGAGCAACCCCAGCTTCTTATGCATGAACTCGCAAGTCTTCAAGCTTGCAGCCTTAGTGAAGATATCTGCCAACTGGTCTGAGCTTTTGGTGTAGCAAGGTAGAATGACTCCTAGCTGCATTTGCTCTCTAACTTTGTGGCAATCCACTTCTATGTGTTTGGTCCTCTCATGAAATACTGAGTTGGAGGCAATGTGTGTTGCTGCTTGGTTGTCGCAATGCATAGTGATCGGCCTTGGAGTCTCAATTCCCAAATCTTTGAGTAGCATCTTGAGCCACATGAGCTCGGTTGTAAGTCTCCTTGAAACAACCAGCATTTTTTTTTTTTCTTTTATACTTAAACAAATCTAGCGGAAGTCTTAAAATCTTTAAATAAATAAATCAACCAATTCAACAATGAAGTCAATAATCAAATAAATCAAATGAATCAAATATCAAATAATTCTAACAACTTAAGCAAGAGAAATAAAACATAAATCCTATCATCCCCTTCTTCGGCCTTGATTCCGCGTTTAGACATTTCTACCACCTGCATCACAGGAAAGGAGATGCGTAAGTATTATCATAAATACTTAGTGAAGCGATCACTCTGCCCACGGGCCAATTACGCAATTTCCAGATAATTAAAGTCTTTTAAAAATTTCCACCATTATTAAATATTTTTCCACCATTAAAATAATTCCAAATAATTATTAAATAATTCTCATAATTAAATAATAATCTTAATTAATTATTAATCCGAAAATAATTAATTAAATCAATCCAATTAACCATCAAAACCAATTAAATACATTAAACCGGATTAAACCAATTTTAATTCAATTTTAATTCAATAACCAATTCAATTCGCTCAAACCGGTTAACCACTCTGAACCAGCATTGGTGTCGACCGACACCGGATTGGTGTCGATCGACACCCGCTCGACAGAGCGATGCCAAGAGCAATGAAACACGCAGAAACACCAAAATAACACAATAATCAATCCAAACATGATTCAGCACCACAATCAACACATAAACATCACGAAGAACAACAGAAACTCATCTATTCATTCATCTAACAACCTAGATCCGGAAATCCCGAGCCCACAGTCACGCACTCACCTTGGATTTGGATTGAAAAGGGAGAAAGGAAGATGAACAGGAAAGGACAGCAATCACCAACTCACAAAACCTCACAATCTCCTCCAAAAACGCCTCTAGAAGTTCTCTGCCTCGAAATATGAGCTGCAAAACGCGGCCAGCTCTTTTTATTTCGAGTCTTAGGGTTTTCCAACCCAAACCACGCGAACCGAACAAAATAGAAACAAACCGGGAATTTGCGATTTGGCCGGTGTCGATCGACACCAGCCTTGGTGTCGCTCGACACCAGGCGAAAACTCGCTTTCTTGGTTTACGGATGTTACAACTCTCCCCCACTAAACTGGATTCGTCCTCGAATCCTAACTCAAAACACGTCTCGCAAGACCAACAATCCGACCTCGCAAGGTCACAACACTGGAGATCCTCAACTGACCCCCCCCGAGACTCACACTCAGTCATATGTATACGCACGTTCCAAGACATTTTCCTCTTAACTCATTACCCAAACACTCAATTTGGGGCCACGGCCTCCCAAAAGAGTCTCAACCAAACCACTTGTATTGGGGCCACGGCCTCCCAAACAAGTCTGCAACCACCCAAACTGGGGCCACGGCCTCCCAGATGGGTCGCCAAAGCTCATACCGAAGCCACGGCACTCGGATAAGCTACTCACACTGAAGCCACGGCACTCAGGTAAGTCTGCCAGAGAATCAAAGTCTCCAAAACGTAATGAGTTATTCAGGACCGCAGCCCTTAGAGAAAAATTCTTAAAACGCTTGTAACAAAAAGATTGAAACGTCTCACGACCCAACTGGTCAACAAGTGTAACATCCAAGACAACATTAAATAACAAAGATAATGAGGCAAAACTCCATCTCATAAATCTCAAAAATGTATGTCTTACAACGTAAACCAAAACCACAACAACAAAAGCTCGCAAGCTAAACCAAAAACAAAGCCACAAAGACGAAAGAAGCTCACTCCACACTCTGCTTGTCGAACCACTTCCTGAACTTCAATTTCATCTTTGCCTCTGGCTCCCAAGTCTCCTCCTCAATACCGCCACAAGCCCACAAAACTCTCAATAACGGTATCCTCTTGTTCCGCAGAACCTTGACTCTCCTCTCAAGAATCCTCACAGGCACTGCCGGAACTGTCAAATCTGGCTGAAGATCCTCTGGAATCTGAGCCACTATCTCCTCAGAAGGATGAAGACACTTCCTCAGCATCGACACATGAAACACCTTGTGAAAGGCTCTCATAATCGGAGGTAACTCCAACCTGTACGCCAACGGTCCCACTCGCTCCACAACTGGAAACGGACCCATGAAACGCGGACTCAGCTTGTTCTCTGCGATAGCTCTGTTAGGACCCCTCAACATCGCCATCTTGAGATACACTCTATCTCCAACCTGAAACTCAAGCTCTCGTCTGCGTCTATCTGCGTAACTCTTCTGTCTATCCTGAGCTTCCTTCATGTTCAGTCGCACAACACGAACCTTCTCAGTCGTCTCCTGAACATAAGTAGCTCCATAAATGCTGCGCTCCCCCACTTGGGTCCAGCATAAGGGTGTCCTACATGGCCTCCCATACAAAGCCTCAAAAGGAGCCATGCCAATACTCGCCTGGTAACTGTTGTTGTAAGCAAACTCAACCAAGCTCAAGTGATCTGCCCAATGACCACCCCAATCTAGCACACACATCCTCAACAGATCCTCTAAAGTCTGAATCGTCCTCTCTGACTGCCCATCTGTCTGTGGATGATATGCCGTACTCATGTGCACCTTAGTGCCCATCTCAGTCTGAAATGCCCTCCAAAACTCTGAGGCAAATCTCGGATCTCGGTCTGACACTATACTGGCTGGCACTCCATGCAGCCTCACAATCTCACGCACGAACTTCCTAGCCAAAACAGCTGCTCCATCTGTTTTCTTGATGGCCAAGAAATGTGCTGACTTAGTCAACCGATCCACGATAACCCAAATAGCATCATGTGTCCTCGAGATAGGTAGCCCAACCACGAAATCCATCGTAATCATGTCCCACTTCCACTCTGGAATGGGTAAACTCTGCAATAGACCACCTGGAACCTGATGCTCAGCCTTTACTAAGGCACAAGTGTTGCACCTCGCAACCCAATCAGCCACATCTTTCTTCATCCCGACCCAGTGATAGTACCTCTTGAGATCACGGTACATCTTGGTCGCTCCTGGATGAATCGAGAACTTGCTCGAATGAGCCTCTCTCAGAATCTGCTGTCTCAACTCATCAATCTTGGGTACACAAACCCGACCACGAACCAGAATAGTCCCGTTCTCAGCAACCTGATACTCGGAACTCGGCACATGTGACGCATCAATCAAACTCTGATCACTCTGCTGCGCCACTCTGATCCTGCTCAACAAATCTGCCTGATCAACTGCCTCTAAGCCCAAAGGCTCCTGAGAAATAGCACAAAGGCGCAAAGTGCTAATCTCGCCTACCAACGCCTCAACGTCCTGCTCCAAAGCCGAATCACACCTCCGTCGACTCAAAGCATCTGCCACTAGGTTAGCCTTGCCCGGATGATAGATGATCTCCAAGTCATAATCCGCTAAGAACTCAACCCAGCGCGTCTGTCTCGCATTCAGCATCGGCTGAGTAAAAATGTGCTTAAGACTCTTGTGGTCAGTGAAGATCTGGACTGAACCACCATACAAATAAGACCTCCAGATCTTAAGCGCAAAGACCACCGCTCCCAACTCTAGATCATGGGTAGGACGGTTACGCTCGCTCCCCTGCCACTGCCTCGAAGCGTAAGCAATAACTCTGCCCTCCTGCATCAGCACACAACCCAGACCAATACCTGAAGCATCGGTGTACACAGCATAAGGCTTCCCTGGCTCGGGTAACGCCAAAACAGGTGTACTAGTCAAATACTCCTTGAGCTTCTCAAAGCTCTCCTCACACTCAGACGTCCACACAAAAGGAACATCCTTCCTAGTCAACTGCGTCATCGGCTGCGCCATACTCGCAAAACCCCGAACGAATCTCCTGTAATAACCTGCTAACCCAAGAAAGCTCCTGATCTCGGTAGCACTACTAGGTCTAGGCCAATCTCTGATGGCCTCTATCTTCGCCGGATCTACAGACACACCCTCCGCAGAAACAATATGCCCGAGAAACCCCATCTCTCGCTGCCAGAAACTGCACTTGCTCAACTTAGCATACAGCTTCTGCTCTCGAAGCTTCTCCAGAACCAACCTCAAGTGAGTCTCATGCTCCTCAGGACTCCTCGAATAAACCAGAATATCGTCGATGAAGATGATGACAAACACATCCAAATACTCCCTGAATACGTCGTTCATCAACCTCATGAATGCCGCAGGCGCATTCGTCAAACCGAAAGGCATAACCACAAACTCAAAATGCCCATAACGTGTCCTGAAAGCAGTCTTGCGGATATCCGCCTCATCTATCGGGATCTGATGGTAACCTGATGCCAAGTCTATCTTGGAGAACCAAGTAGCACCCCTCAACTGATCCAACAACTCGTCAATCCTCGGGAGAGGGTACCTGTTCTTCACAGTAACTCGGTTCAGTCCCCGGTAATCAATACACAGCCGGAAACTCCCATCCTTCTTCTTCACAAACAGAACTGGTGCTCCCCACGGTGAAACACTCGGTCGAATGAACCCTTTACTCAAAAGGTCCTCTAGTTGCTTCTTCAGCTCTGCCAACTCTGCTGGAGCCATCCTGTAAGGCGTCTTGGATATCGGCGCTGTCCCCGGCTCTAATTCAATCGTGAAAGGATCTGACCGCGAAGGTGGCAACCCCGTCAACGACTGAAAAACATCTGGGAACTCTCGAACCACCCGAATATCCTCGAAAACCACCTCACCACTGGACCCCGCCATAGAGATCGTCGCCAAATAGGCCTCGCAGCCTCGCTCAATCAACTGCTCTGCCTGAATCGCCGAGATCACTATGCTCCCGGAAGTCGGTCTCACACCCTGAAACACTAACCTCCCGCCATCACGCTCAAAAACCACTCTGCCTCTGTAGCAATCCAGATGAACCCGGTAAAAAGATAACCAGTCCATCCCCAGAATGACGTCATATAACTCCACCGGACTAATCACCAAATCCGCTGGCATCGACTGCCCCGCAATCTGAATATCCACGCCTCTAGCACGGCCCGAAGTAGCCAGGAAACCACCTCCAGCCACCTTGACCAAGCCGGCACGCTCACCCGTGCTGCTCCGGATGCCACTACTCTCAGCCCACTCCGGAGTGATGAAGCAATTAGATGCTCCAGAATCGAATAAAACGTGTGACTGAACGCCACCGACTAACAAGGTCCCTGTGATCTGTCCGCCCTGACTCGACTGGCCAACCTCTGTAGAAGAGTAGACTCTCGGTCCCGCCCCCAACTGGCCCACTGGCTGAACCGCTGCCACCTGAGTCACTGGTCGAGCCGCTATCGGCTGAACTGCTGCCACTGTCAAACTCTGCAACTTGGGACACCTCGGCCTGATATGTCCCGACTCTCCGCAATGGAAACACTCCCTAGTGTCTCTAGTATCCCGAGACACAACCTTCTTGGGACAACTATACACTCGGTGCTCCGTACTGCCGCACCCGTAACACGCACCACGAGGAAAACGGCTGCCGGAAGAAGACTCCTCCCGACTCCTCTTCTGACCCTGTGCAGGCCTGCTGCCCCTGCCAGAACCAGAACCAACACTCGAACTACGGCGCTGCTGCGACTGCTGCTGCTGACTCCGAGGCTGGATAGCAGGAGCATCCGCAGACGGCACCACCACCGGACCAGCCTGCTCCCGAAGGTCCTCCTCAATAGAAGCTGCCAGCTCCACTAGCTCAGCTCTCACGGTATAGTCACGACCTCGGCACTGAGTCCTGATGCTCGGACGAAGTCCCTGAAGGAACCTCTGCATAACACTGCGCTCGCCGCCTATACCAGGACCAGTATGCACCACTAGCCTGCTAAACTCTGCGTCGTACTCACGCACTGAACGGTCACCCTGCGTCAAAGCGATAAATCGCAGATGAAGTCTATCTCGAGCCTCCTGAGGAAAGTACTTGGCGTCAAACTCCGCCACAAACTCTCCCCAAGTCCAGACAGCTCTCCTGCCCTGAACAGCCCGCCACCACAAATGTGCGTCACCACTCAGATAGTGGACCGCTAGCTCAACCTGATACTGAACCGGACACCTGATCGACTGGAAGTTCCGCTCCACTCTCGACCTCCACTCGTCGGCCACCTCTGGACCAACTCCGCCCTCGAAGAAAGGCGTCCCAATACGCTGCATCTGTCCCATCATCTCTAAGTAGGACGGATGACCAACCACCGCAGCCCCCTGCTGCCCAACAAAAGCCGCACCCGGCTGACCAAGCACTGCAGCACCCTGCTGCCCAACAAAAGCCGCACCCTGCGGTACACCGGCCATCGGAGGAACACCCGGAGTCTGCTGAGGAACCACTGGCGGAAAACGTGCCAGCAACTGTGTCAGTAACCCCACAACCAGGTCGTCTCGACCCTGAGCCGGAGCCGCACCCCCACCTGGGGCCGCTCCAACCCCCGCGCCACCACCGACGCCCACACCGGCCTCACTCGCCGCTGAAATAGACTGGGTCACCGACGCAGTCGCCACACTCGGCGCAACACTCTCGCCCGAATCCTCTGGCTCGCCACGACCCCGACCTCCACGACCTCCACGACCTCTGCCACGGCCTCGACCGCGGCCCGCACCTCGACCTGCACCTCGGCCTCTACCTCTACCTCGAGCACCACCGTCCATCTCACTGTATGGAACAAAGAGGTGAGATACAAAACACAAAACCAACAATACAAACAAACTTACCGCGGAATCTCCTGAAGCCCGAAGAGGATGATACTAAAACTATCAACCTAGCACGTCCTAAAACCGTCTAGGCTCTGATACCAAAATGAAACAACCAGCATTTTTTTTTTTTCTTTTATACTTAAACAAATCTAGCGGAAGTCTTAAAATCTTTAAATAAATAAATCAACCAATTCAACAATGAAGTCAATAATCAAATAAATCAAATGAATCAAATATCAAATAATTCTAACAACTTAAGCAAGAGAAATAAAACATAAATCCTATCATCCCCTTCTTCGGCCTTGATTCCGCGTTTAGACATTTCTACCACCTGCATCACAGGAAAGGAGATGCGTAAGTATTATCATAAATACTTAGTGAAGCGATCACTCTGCCCACGGGCCAATTACGCAATTTCCAGATAATTAAAGTCTTTTAAAAATTTCCACCATTATTAAATATTTTTCCACCATTAAAATAATTCCAAATAATTATTAAATAATTCTCATAATTAAATAATAATCTTAATTAATTATTAATCCGAAAATAATTAATTAAATCAATCCAATTAACCATCAAAACCAATTAAATACATTAAACCGGATTAAACCAATTTTAATTCAATTTTAATTCAATAACCAATTCAATTCGCTCAAACCGGTTAACCACTCTGAACCAGCATTGGTGTCGACCGACACCGGATTGGTGTCGATCGACACCCGCTCGACAGAGCGATGCCAAGAGCAATGAAACACGCAGAAACACCAAAATAACACAATAATCAATCCAAACATGATTCAGCACCACAATCAACACATAAACATCACGAAGAACAACAGAAACTCATCTATTCATTCATCTAACAACCTAGATCCGGAAATCCCGAGCCCACAGTCACGCACTCACCTTGGATTTGGATTGAAAAGGGAGAAAGGAAGATGAACAGGAAAGGACAGCAATCACCAACTCACAAAACCTCACAATCTCCTCCAAAAACGCCTCTAGAAGTTCTCTGCCTCGAAATATGAGCTGCAAAACGCGGCCAGCTCTTTTTATTTCGAGTCTTAGGGTTTTCCAACCCAAACCACGCGAACCGAACAAAATAGAAACAAACCGGGAATTTGCGATTTGGCCGGTGTCGATCGACACCAGCCTTGGTGTCGCTCGACACCAGGCGAAAACTCGCTTTCTTGGTTTACGGATGTTACACTCCTCATGGCTCTGTATTCAGCTTCACAGCTTGAGCAAGACACCACCTTCTGCTTCTTGCTTTTCCATGTAACTAGATTTCCGCCTATGGATGTGCAGTAACCAGTAGTGGATCTTCTATCATTCCTATCTCCTGCATAATCAGCATCACAATATCCGACTATCTATGTGCTTCCATTGCAACTCATCCAGATTCCTTGAGCAGATGTTCCTCTAATATATCTCAAGATACGGTTCACCATGTTCCAGTGAGTCACCATTGGAGCTTGCATGTATTGACTCAGCTGATTCACGACAAAGCATAAGTCAGGTCGAGTTAAAGTAAGGTAAATGAGCTTACCAACAATGCGCCGATATAGTTTGGCGTCATGGAACACGGAATCGGTGTCATTTTCATTCTCCCTTTGTTGGTGACCTTTATAGGTGTCCTCCAATGGTGTGCATGCGGGTTTAGCATCTAAAGTCCCTGTTTCACGCAAAAGCTCGAGAATGTACTTCCTTTGGGAAAGAAAGAGACCCTCATCTGAGCGGCAAACCTCAATCCCAAGGAAGTACTTTAGAGCACCAAGGTTTTTAATATCAAAAACAGAATGGAGATAGGCCTTGGTTTCTTGTATCCCTACTTTATTATCCCCAGAAATAATTATATCATCAACATAGACAAGGATAATGATGATACCGTCTTTGTTTTGTAGATTGAAGAGTGTATGATCTGATTCTGATCTATGGAAGCCGTGATCACGGAGAGTAATGCTGATTTTCTGATACCAAGCGCGAGGCGATTGTTTGAGACCATAAATGGCCTTACGGAGCCGCAAAAACTTGCCTGGAGTGATGGTAATGCCTGTGGGAGGAGTCATGTAGACTTCCTCATCTAGCTCCCCCTGAAGGAATGCATTCTTCACATCCATTTGCCATAATTCCCATGAAAGGTTTGTGGCGAGAGATAGGATAACTCGGACGGTATGGAGCTTGGCAACCGGAGCAAACGTGTCTATATAGTTCTCTCCATATGTTTGTGTAAAGCCTCTTGCTACCAGTCGTGCCTTGTGCCTCTCAAGTTCGCCGGTACTTAAGTATTTGATGGTGAATACCCACTTTGAGCTAACCGCCTTTTTTCCGTCAGGTAGATCCGCCTCATCCTAAGTATGATTCTTTTCCATTGCACTCTCCTCGTCACCAACAGCATCTCTCCATACCTTGAGTTCAACCGCTTCATCATAAGACTGAGGAATAATTCCCTTGTCAAGAGCTACCATGAAAGCCTGATGTTCTATGGGTATATATGCCATAGAACACATAGCTTGAATTGGATGAGCAACCGCTTGACTGTTGTAGTAAACTTTGGTATTGACCCACTTGGAGGGCTTCCTGAGTCTTGTACTTCTTCGGAGAGCTGGTGCTGGTGGAACCAAGGTAGTAGAGCTATCCTGCAAATGTGGACTTTCTGCTTCACCGTGTTCTTCATGAGAGTGTGGTGGTTCTTGTGCTTGCTTATCTTGGTTTGTTGGCTCAGCCAGGTTCTGATCCCGGGTTTGATCGGAAATGGTATCCGGCGATGCGTTAGTGGTGTTGTTCTCAACTTGAGAAGTTCCATCTCTCAGGTTTTCCAACAGAACTCTAAGAGTTGTAGCACGATCAGATTGAGAGTGAGATAGATCACAGATGCTTTCCCAATTCTTCTCTTCATAAAACCCCTTGTTTTCAACGAACTTGACATCTCTAGAGAAAAGGACCCTTCTAGTTTATGGAATATAACACTTGTATCCCTTTTGATTGATGGAGTAACCGATAAATATTCCTTTGGTGCTCTTGGCGTCCAACTTATTTTGTTGCTCTCCTAGTACAAGAACAAAACAAACACATCCAAAGACCCGTAAGTGATCAAGGGAAGGATTAGTTTGGTTTAGTACCTCAAAAGGGGATGAGTCTTGGAGAATTCTTGTAGGGATCCGGTTAATGAGATAACATGCTGTCACGACATCTCCCCAAAAACGTTTGGGAACATTGATATGGAACATCATAGCTCGAACAACCTCCATAAGATGTCTGTTTTTCCGTTCTGCCACTCCATTTTGTTGTGGGGTATATGGACAACTAGTTTGGTGGACAATGCCATGTTTGTTGAGGAATTTTTTGAATGATTGACTTGTGTATTCACCTCCATTGTCTGGCCTGGAAATCTTAATCTTGGCATTATAGTGGTTAGTCACATAGCTTTGAAAGTTTATAAATGCTTCTAACACACGATCTTTAGAAGGTAGCAAGGTTATCCATGTATACTTTGATTTTTCATCAATGAATGTAACAAAGTATTTATGATTTTCTCTAGATAGGCAAGGTGATGTCCAAACATCTGAATGCACTAAATCAAAACATTTCTCATAAGCAGTAGAAGATTTGGAAAAGACAGTTCTACAATGTTTGGATACAAGCTTCACATTGTTCATTTTCAAAAGAAATATTAGGTAGCATCAAACTCAAAGCATGAGCATGAGGATGTCATAATCTAGCATGCCAAATTGCATTATTAGCACTAGCAACAACAGATGAAACAAAGCTAAAAGAGCATGATAGGTCAGATGATCTTTTAGTATCTTCAAGAAAATAGAGATCATTCTTGGTTTTTTCCTTTCCAAGCATTTCTCTTGTCTCAATATCCTAAAAGTAGACATCATTAGGACCAAAAATAGCATAGCAATTAAGGTCAGAAGTAGTTCGCTTAACAGATAATAATAGATGTGAAACTAGGCATGTAAAGAGCCTTTGATTCTTTATCAAATAACCTTAAGTTTCCAATTCCTTTAATATGTATCCTATCACCATTTGCTATAACAACATCTCCTATGGCCGGTTGTATATTATTCATCAATTTCAAATCACTTATCATATGGTGGCTAGCACCGGAATCAACAATAAGTGGTTTAGTTTCATACATATTTAAGTTTAATGAGCTAAACTCATGATGAATGAATGAAGTTATAGGGTTACCAGACTCTTTGAGAGACTTGATGAGTGCATCTTGGTCAGCCATTCTTACAAACTCAGAGGAGGCCATCATGGCTGAGCTTTCACCATCATTTGACCAATGAGAAGCTCCCGTTCTTTCCGGATTCTCCCCCATAGCGGTTTGAGCTCTTGGTGCCCGACGATCTTTCCAGTCCTTCCACTTGTATTGTCCGGAGGTAGAGGTCGGCCTGAGATGTGGATGCAAAATATAGCACTTCTCCTTGGTATGGCCGGGTTTCTTGCAGTAATTGCAGAACATGGATGACCTTTCTCCAGGTTTGAGGTAGCTGCTTTTGGTGGTTGTAGCTTGTGGCGGTTTAGCTTGTTGTTCAGCCTGGTTTCCTTGCTCTGCCTTGTTTGCCATCACAAGCTCTCCTCCTTTGCCCCCAAAGAGACCAAGAGAGCCTTGTTCTTTTTGTATTTGAGCACACACCTCATCGAGGACTGGAAGCTTATCAGCTCTCAAGATATGCTTGATGAGATCGTTGTAAGCAGGGTTTAGCGCCATGAGTAGAGCAAACACCATATCCTGCTCTCTCCTTTCATTCAATATTTCCACATTCAGAGTTGCTGGCCTTAGCATCTCTAGCTCTGCTGATAGTAGGATTTTACTAAGCAATTATCTACACTATCATGTCGTTGCAGTGTAAAGAAGGTGTCAAATCCGAACTGGGTGTGATGATATGCAATTAGGATATGATCAAGAGAAGTTAAGTCAAGCCAATTGCAAAGATGGAACTGTAATCTATCAACTTAAAATGCAAATAACATAATGAAATGCAATGCTATATCAAGGCGTCCAGGCGCAACGCTATGAAATGAACAAAGGTGAAATGCAAGATGATAAACTATGAACCAGAAACTGTAATGAACAAATGCAACAAGATAAAAAGATAAAAGCTTAAAGAACAAAACTCAAGATCAAAATCAAATAAAGCAAAGGATCCTAAGAATGGGTGTTATTGACTAATGAATTTCCATGATTAACACTAGGGTGTTCAACAAACTCAAACAGAGCTAGTCCCTCAGCTGCAAACTCGACAGCAAGCTAATCCACTCTCGTGACAGAAGCTATCGAGTTAGTGTGTGTTCCAGACCCACTCTCATGGCGAAATCCACACTAACAAGCACTAGGAATCAGTTCACACATGCTAAAGTGCAATCAAAAACGCTAGTATCCTAGGTATGATATGCAAATTTCTTGGAAAAGCTGGTTCAAGCATTTCATCAAACACCTTCTGGGTGCTGAAATGCCTAGCTTCGGATTCCAAATGATCAGGAAGGAATCAGCATTAAGAATACTAATCAAGAAGGGAAACTATAAATCAAGGCTTAAACACTCTAGGTAACCATGGTTCTTCACTAATCTAACCCATCCTTAAGATTCTAAGAACACTACTCAGAAACCGACTTCATCAAATCCCACCCAGAAAACTGTGAAACTAGCATCAAAAGATAGAGATTAAGAAGATGATCAAGTTCAAAGAAGGAAGCAAGTGCAAATTAATTAAAGCAAAGAAGGAATCTCAAATACAAAGCAAGAACACCACAGAGGCGATTTTGTTGTTTTAAGAAAGCTAAAAGAAGAATAAAATTCGAGAGAGTGCAAAAGTGACATCACAGGGTTTTTATACTAAGTTGCAGAAAAAGGTAAAATAGGTCACGCGCTTGTGGACTCGACGTCCAACTCGACGTGTATCTGTGGAATTCGTCGAGTGCTTCTAAAGGTTGCACCTTTGGCTCCGACTCGACTACCAACTCGACGTGTATGTCTGGTTCACGTCGAGTTCGTGTAAAGGCGGCTCCTTTATTCCGGACTCGATGTGCAACTCGACGTGCATGTCTGGACCCCGTCGAGTGCGTATATGGACCCCGTCAAGTGCGCTGCCTTTTCTCCCAAGCAACAGGTTATGGACTCCACTTCACCTCTCTGGTTCAGGCACTAATCCTCCACCTTCAAAACACCCTCCAATGCTCCAAATATACCTGAAAACAACTCCAAAAGCGACGAAACTTGCAATGCTAATGCAAATGCTATGAAGTGTGGTAAGTGGAGGCAAATGGAGATGAAACGTGACGAAGTGGTGTGATATGTATGCAAAAATGATGAATAAAGGATGCTGAAACAAGGCTAAATATGTGTACATCATCTGCCCACAGAGATCTAAATTTTCCAAAGAACATGTTGAATTCCATGTCTTCTTGACAAAGATTATTGATAGCTCTCTTGACGTCAAAGACCCTTGTGAGGTTTGAAATGTTGCCAAAAACATTCTTGAGAGTATCCCACAGCTCCTTGGCATGTTCACAATAGGAGTGAGCTTCTAAGACTGAGATGTCGAGTGAGCTTTGTAAGATGGCAAGAACCGCTTGGTCTTCTTGAATCTTTTCCTCAGTTGAAGCGACAAGAGCTCCGGCCGCTGGAGGGAATGTCTCAGGTGGCTAGATTTGGCTCCAAAGACCTCGGCCACATAGCACTGCCTTCGCTGTTCTTGACCAGAGGAGGTAATTCTCCCCGCCTTTGAGGGTGACAGGAAGAGACACTATTTTTGTGTTCTCCATAGTTCTTGAGTTTGAGATTTATTATCTGTTGGATAAGGATTTAATCCTTGAAAGAAAAGAGCTCCTTTGAAGAAGTAAACAAGCAAGGGAAAGAGATTCTAGAACAAGAGGATGAATAAACACCAGCTAGTGAACAGTGGATCAAGAACCAGAGTTTTCAGATCTGTGGGAATGAAGAAGAGATAAGTCACCAGATTAGAGAACTTGAATCTCTGATACCATGAGAGATTGTATGGAATGAGAGATTTAAATTATTAAGAGATTTGAAGGTTAAGAGATTCAAAGATTTAGTAGAGTAAGAATAGAGTTTCAAAGAAGAGAGAATAGAGATAAGAGAAAGACTCTCTTACTTTTCTCGGATCTTCAAGATACAAGAATATTTAAATATTTAAAGGCATAAGATAATAGTAAATTAATCAAGATATTTTAGCCTTAATCTTAATGAGGAAGACAGCTCATAACGGCTCTAATCCATAATGCATCACGTGACCTTAGCTTCCTTTGTCTCCAACGGTTATGTGCTTTGTGATGCTTGACAAACGACTTGACATCCTGTTTGACACTCTTGATTAACAGTCAGTTCCATTTTGCCTAACATCACCGAGAAGCTCTCCGGTTCACAACGTCGCCGCAAACGTCTTCGATGAACTGTCCAGCTCACCTAACGTCATCATCAACTAGGCCGTTTGCCTAACGTCATCGGCAGCAGGTAATTCACCTAACGTCATCTCGGTTAGGCAGTTCGCCTAACGACAGTTCCAATTTGCCTAACGTCATCGGCAGCTAGGCAGTTTGCCTAACGTCATCTCAGTAAGGCTGAACGTCCGTTCCAGTTTGCCTAACGTCATCTCAGATAGGCAGTTCGCTTAACGCTAGTTCTAGTTTTTGTTGGGATAGCAATCCAAGTCCCACATCGGAAGTTTAGACAAGAAGTGTCTAATATATAAGTAGGGTCCAACTCCAACTAGTATGAGGCCTTTCGGGAAAGAGCTCAAAGACAAATCCGTGCGGGCTTTACCACTTGGGCCTAAAGCGGACAATATCATACTAGTGGAGGAGTTGGACATGGCTTTGGAAAGCCCAACAAATGGTATCAGAGCAAGGTTATAAGGTGGGCCTGGAGAAGGTTCTAAGGTGGGCCTGGAGAAGGTTCTAAGGTGGATCTGGACAAGGTTCTAAGGTGGGCCTGGACAAGGTTCTAAGGTGGGCCTGGAGAAGGTTCTAAGGTGGATCTGGACAAGTGGGTGTGGGCTGCGTGTTCGTTGTGGGAGGAGTCCTCAAAGGTGACCTTGCGATTAGGGGTGCCGGTCCTTGTGTCGAAAGTTTTCCTAACAAGGCCAAGGGTTAGGTGAAGAGTTCCGTTGGTGATTACGGCGGTACAAGAAGGGTGCCAGGTTTCGCTGAAGGTGGAAGGCCACAGGTTTGTGTGGTCCTTGGCTTGAGGGAAGGATTGTTGGGATAGCAATCCAAGTCCCACATCGGAAGTTTAGACAAGAAGTGTCTAATATATAAGTAGGGTCCAACTCCAACTAGTATGAGGCCTTTTGGGAAGGAGCCCAAAGATAAATCCGTGCGGGCTTTGCCACTTGGGCCCAAAGCGGACAATATCATACTAGTGGAGGAGTTGGACATGGCTTTGGAAAGCCCAACAAATGGTATCAGAGCAAGGTTCTAAGGTGGGCCTGGAGAAGGTTCTAAGGTGGATCTGGACAAGGTTCTAAGGTGGGCCTGGAGAAGGTTCTAAGGTGGATCTGGACAAGGTTCTAAGGTGGGCCTGGAGAAGGTTATAAGGTGGGCCTGGAGAAGGTTCTAAGGTGGATCTGGAGTAGGTTCTAAGGTGGATATGGACAAGTGGGTGTGGGCTGCGTGTTCGTTGTGGGAGGAGCCCTCAAAGGTGACCTTGCGATTAGGGGTGCCGGTCCTTGTGTCGAAAGTCTTCCTAACAAGGCCAAGGGTTAGGTGAAGAGTTCCGTTGGTGATTACGGCGGTACAAGAAGGGTGCCCGGTTTCGCTGAAGGTGGAAGGCCACAGGTTTGTGTGGTCCTTGGCTTGAGGGAAAGATTGTTGGGATAGCAATCCAAGTCCCACATCAGAAGTTTAGACAAGAAGTGTCTAATATATAAGTAGGGTCCAACTCCAACTAGTATGAGGCCTTTTGGGAAAGAGCCCAAAGACAAATCCGTGCGGGCTTTGCCACTTGGGCCCAAAGCGGACAATATCATACTAGTGGAGGAGTTGGACATGGCTTTGGTAAGCCCAACAGTTTTGCCCACGACGACCTCACAATCGAGCTCTCAACCGACGACCCTATAGTCAAGCTCTATCACGACGACCTCACAGTCGAGGTCACCCATGGCAACCTCACAATCGAGCTCTCCAACGACGACCTCATAGCCGAGCTCTCCTAAGACAACCTCACAGCCAAGCTCTCCAATGGCGACTTCACAGTCGAGCTCTCCTAAGACGACCTTACAGTCGAACTCTCCTACGACGACCTCACAGCCGAGCTCTCCTACGACGACATCACAGTCGATTTCTCCAACAACGACCACACAGCCGAGCTCTCCACGATGATCTCACAGCCGAGCTCTCCAATGATGACTTCACAGTCGAGCTCTCCAACGACAATCTTACAGTCGAGCTTGCCTACGATGACCTTACAGTCGAACTCTCCAATGACAAACTACGAATGGCTTGATTTTTCTTCAAAGGGTACGTAGGCAACCTCTCACGAGGTGCAGCTATTAATTTCAAACATGCCTATCTCCTATCTCTTTGCCAACCAGCTCTCCTTTGCTCAACTTAACTCATTATGCCATCGCCTAACTACTATTGCCTACCTAGCTACGAACTCTACATCTTACATTGACTATGTAAGTCTTTATCTGATTATTTAGTTGAAATCCACGTTTAACATACATAAAGAGCAATGTAAACAATCTTTATACCCAACTCTAGCTCCTCTGCTAGCTCAGCTCAAGTCGAAGCCTCAATAAGCACACAAAGAGCTTTATCAATAAGCTACGCTGTTTTTAGCCTAATGTGACTCAAAACGGGTAAACTTATTATCATAATATCTTCGATCTTTTAAACTATATATATAAACGGGCGTTGATGTAATACAACTACTCCAAGAGGATTATGCCACGAGCTCTTATTCTCGGAGGGGAATGTCTCCTCTTTTATATTCTCTGATCTAGAGAGTGTTAAGAAAATAAGAGGATTATGCAAGCTATAGACCATTAGAGGATGATATTAAATTAATAATCGTATTATAGAGTAGAGCAGCTTCGTAACAATTACTCTGTTATTATTTGTCTCCTCCATATTTTTATGGTAATAAATGTTTCTAATATGAAGTCATGATGTATACATATTCATATTATTTAAGGTTTTCACACCTATTAAGAAAACATTAAAATTTTCTGTTTTACCCATAATTAATACATAGCATTATTTGATTTTATCAAATATTGAGCAGAGAGAATAGGGATAAATCTCAAAATTTGATTAAAATCTTACATTGAAAATATAAAACGATACTTATAATGAAACAAAAATTAAACTATAAAACGAAACTTAATATGAAACGGAAGGAGTATGAAAAAAAAGGGACTTGTGCTAAATCTATATGCTTGAGCGATGCAGCAACATATAACAAGAGAAGAGCATAAAGTAAAGAACACAAAGAATTTGTTCATGGGGTTCACTGATCTACATCCTCGGGACCTCATCCAGAAACAATCCAATAGCATAAGAACGCAAATACAATTTCCAGTGGTATCCAACATAACCTTGTGTCTACCACTCTTATCTACTTGGATCTAATCCATTCACTAGAAAAGGCTGCAACCTACAATTGCTATATGGCATCCACTACTCTTTTCTAGAATTACAATGGTTAAGATACACTACCACTCACTCTCTGTTTCTTTTTTTTTTTGGCGAGTGTAGTTCTCCAGCTCATACCACCATCAGATCTCTCTATCTTCTGGTGGGACAACACCACACACAACCTCTGTGCATCTCACAATAGAACTCAAGGTGTGTAATTTTATTTTGTTTATACCTCTTCCTATTTATACTCAGACTTCACCCAAACCCTAGTCTCCTTGACTTATGGGTAAAGCTCTGCTCCTCCTTTGTCAACTTAGCCCATGCCTTTCTTCTGACACAACCTTTCTTCTGACAAGGAAATTGCACTGTTTGTAAATAGAACAACTATTTACCCAATACTGTGCAACGTCACATCGCCGCTTCAAGACACGTGATTTCTCAATCTTCTTAGGCTACATCTTTGTTTATGTTTGTTTGCTTTTGTAACTACTCTTTCTTGTGTAGCACACACAATTCTTTCTTGTGTCACACACACACACTCTTCTGACATTTTCTTTGCTTGACTTCATTCGTAGCATCTTGGCATATATTTTGCTTTTATAGCTACTATTTCTTGTGTAGCACACACACACACACTCTTGTGACACTTTCTCTGCTTGACTTCATTTGTAACATCTTGGCATATCTTTATCTTGAGTCTAAAACCTGTAACAAATTTACTTTCAATCTCTCCCTTTGTTACTGGCTTTTAGAACTAATGCTCACGTTGATACTCGCACTTTGATGGTCTTCACACTTCAGTACAGTCTCATAATCATTGTCTTAGTTCCCACTGCATAAGATACGATTCTGACCCAATGACTTTGCTTTACGCCTTCATCTGTCTCAGGTGAGTGACTCACGCAATGTCCAGCAGCTACACAACTCAGCAGCATCACACATACACTAACAATCTTCCCATTGATGACTGAGTTGTAGCTCGCATTACCTTCAGAACCAAGAGATACATCTTATACCTTGATGGTCTTCACACTCTCCCTTAATCATCTATCACCAAGCACATGAGAGATCATCTGAAAGCTCATCTTCGAGATGGTTCAGTACCGCACACATCTTTAACCTCTACCTTTTTAGCTTAGTTTGTGCAACACAAGCAACCTCTCATGCAAAAACTAGCTCAACCAATATATCTCCCCTTGCTTGAGTGCACAACTAAGATAAAACCATATAAAAAGGAGCTTTTCCTTTGCCAGAACAAAGTCAGCCTCGAGAGAGTTGACACACCTCGGAAAAACTCAATAAACTTGTGACTGGTCAACTAGACAGAACCTCCACCTGATAATCGATGAATCGATGTCTTTCGTAGAGCATCAAAGGAGGCTGAACCCAAACTTAAAAGATGTTGTGAAGAAAGAGATAATGAAACTTTTGGAAGCGGGAATCATATATCCGATCTCGGACAGTACATGGGTAAGTCCGGTGCATGTAGTACCCAAAAAAGGAGGTGTCACGGTGGTGAAGAACGAAAACGAGGAGCTAATACCCACAAGAACAGTCACCCCGAATGTGCATCGACTACCGCAAGCTCAATACCGCTACCCGGAAGGATCATTTCCCTCTCCCATTCATAGACCAAATGCTAGAAAGGCTTGCTAACCACCCCTACTATTGCTTTCTAGATGGTTATTCAGGTTTCCTTCAAATCCCGATCCATCCGGATGATCAAGAGAAGACAACATTTACATGTCCTTACGGCACATTCACTTATCGGCGGATGCCTTTTGGGTTATGCAATGCCCCTGCCACATTCCAAAGATGCATGATGTCCATCTTTACCGACTACATAGAGGACATAATGGAGGTATTCATGGACGACTTTTCAGTTTACGGCTCATCCTTTGATGCTTGTTTGTCAAATCTTAGCAAGGTTCTCAAGAGATGCGAAGAGAAACATCTTGTGCTCAACTGGGAGAAGTGTCATTTCATGGTAAGAGATGGGATAGTCCTTGGCCACAGGATATCAGAGAGAGGGATTGAAGTGGATAAAGCAAAGATAGAAGTCATGGTGAGCTTAGAACCACCAAAGAATGTCAAGGGAGTAAGGAGCTTCCTCGGACACGCCGGTTTCTATAGGAGATTCATTCAAGATTTCTCCAAGATCGCACGACCATTGACTCAACTTTTATGCAAGGATGTCCCATTTGAATTCGACGGAGATTGCCTCACGGCTTTCAAGAAGATCAAGGCGGCGCTAATAAGCGCACCGATTGTACAATCACCGGATTGGGAGCTCCCGTTTGAGATTATGTGCGATGCAAGTGACTATGCTGTTGGTGCTGTGCTAGGACAAAGAAAGGAGAAAAACTTCATGTCATATACTATGCAAGCCGGACCCTGGATGAAGCACAATGCAACTACGCCACCACTGAGAAGGAGCTGCTCGCAATTGTCTTTGCGTTTGAGAAGTTTCGATCCTACCTTGTCGGGTCTAAAGTCATCGTTCACACCGACCATGCTGCCCTCAAATATCTTCTATCCAAGAAAGATGCAAAGCCACGTCTCATCCGGTGGATTCTCTTACTACAAGAGTTTGACTTAAAGATCGTCGACAGAAAACGTGCGGAGAATAGTGTGGCGGATCACCTCTCCCGGATGAGGATAGAAGAACAGCTCCCCATCAACGACTCATTGCCACAAGAAACAGTCTATTCCGTCAGCGCCATACCAATAACAAGGGTCACAAACACACCACCACCAGTCCCGGACAAGAGAATCGCCTTCGGTACGCCTTGGTATAGCCACATAGCCAATTACCTTGCAGCCGACATTGAACCTCCGCAATTTTATGGATACAAGAAGAATAAATTCTTGAAAGACATAAGATTCTACTTTTGGGACGAGCCTTACCTTTACAAGAAATGCCAAGACGGGATGTTCAGAAAATGTGTCCCGGAGGAAGAAATCGCGGGAATACTTCATGGCTGTCATGGATCAGCTTATGCCGGCCATTTTGCCACATTCAAGACGGTTTCAAAGGTCTTACAGGCCGGTTTTTGGTGGCCAACAATGTTCAAAGATGCCCAGGTGTTCATTTCAAAATGTGATGCTTGTCAAAGGATGGGGAACATTAGCAAAAGGAATGAGATGCCCCAAAACTTTATATTGGAAGTAGAAATCTTTGACGTGTGGGGGATTGATTTCATGGGACCCTTTCCCACATCTTTTGGAGACCAATACATCCTTGTGGCTGTTGACTATGTGTCAAAATGGGTGGAAGCCATTGCCGCACCAACAAATGATTCTAATGTTGTCATCAAGCTGTTCAAATCAGTCATCTTCCCGAGGTTTGGAGTGCCGCGAGTTGTGATTAGTGATGGAGGTTCCCACTTTATAAACCGAGTGTTTGCCAACCTATTGAGGAAATATGGAGTTAGACACAAGGTTGCGAGCCCATATCACCCACAAACCAGCGGACAAGTGGAGATTTCAAACAGAGAACTAAAGAGCATACTACAAAAGACAACCGGGAAAACAAGGAAGGACTGGTCAGCTAAGTTAGATGACGCTCTTTGGGCTTACAGGACAGCCTTCAAGACGCCACTGGGAACAACACCTTTCCATCTCGTTTACGGGAAAGCGTGTCACTTACCGGTAGAGCTGGAGTATAAGGCGGCTTGGGCGGTCAAGGAGCTTAACTATAATCTCAAAACCGCAGCTGAGAGGCGCCTGATTCAACTGAATGAATTGGAGGAGATAAGACATTTGGCATATGAGAACACAAAGATCTACAAGGAGAGGACTAAGGCGTTTCATGACCTGAAGATAGTGCCAAAGTCCTTTGCTCCGAATGACCAGGTTTTACTCTTTAATTCACGGCTTAAGCTCTTTCCCGGTAAACTCCGCTCAAGATGGTCCGGTCCGTTCAAGATTAAAGAAGTGAAACCGTATGGAGCAGTGGTTTTTTGGGACCCTAGTGGAGGAGACTTCACTGTGAACGGACAGAGGCTAAAGCCTTACCTAGCAAACGCGGACAAGGGAGAAGAAGAAGTCATCCCCTTAGCCGATGCACCTCAAGCCTTAGACAGACATGAGTCAAGCTATACGACTTTAAAACAAGCGCTTTGTGGGAGGCAACCCACACGGTATTTTTCTTTCTCATTTTCAGTTTTCACATCATTATTGCATGCATTTTGTTAGGATGACGACCCAAGAGGAGACCAAACAAGAACATGTCCCACCCATTCATCCCACCCTTGTCAACGGCGACACCAAGAGGGCGGGCACGACCTGGGAATACTAAAGGAGGGAAGCAGAATCACATCGGTCAAAGAACATCCCAAAACGATCGAGTAGATTTCACGATCTTCCATCCGGCGTGATTCTCTCGGCCAAACGGGTGACAAGGAGGACCAACTCGACCTATCTCACAATCCGAGTGACCAAAGTCCACCAAACTTCACAGGCGGCCAGAAAATACCATGTTGGTCGGCAAATCCAAAAGATAGAACGGAGGAATGTTGACGGATCAGGAGATATGCAAAGATGCCTCATCCGGTAGATAGCGGTGCACCCAAAGGCCGGCAAAACCGAAATCACGGCATGGAGACACCACCAGCTGGAGATGGATCCTTGGAGCTTCAAAATCATTATTCCAGAAGAAAATAAAGGAACGAACGAGCCAATCACAAAGAAGTCAAGAAAACTCTTCCCGGAGCCGAACTGACCACTTTGTGAAGGAACTCTCAATCCGCTCGTTCGTTTGGCCCCAAATTTCACCAGTGTCCATCAAATATGAGGTTGGTCGATGGAATTTCAAAATAGGTCAGAGAATTCTTCATCATTCGAGCTGTGGTCCATTGCACTATCATCCGGTCGACCGAATGGACCACCAAATGACGAATTTCCCAAACCGCTCGTTCGTTTGACCTCAAACTCCACCAGGAGCTCTAAAACATCAACTTGGCCGGTAAAAGTTCAATATGGTACATGAAATTCTTAACGGTTTGTTCTGTGGTTCATATCACTCATTTCGGGTCGACCAAATGAGCCAAACTCGACCAAAATGCAAACCGGCGTGAATCAGACCTGGAAATTCAAAATTCACCCACCAATCATGCCTACAGAGGAGCCTCAATCCGTTATCTGACCCTGCTCTTCATCACAACTGGTCAACACTTGGTAACATCATCCTAACCTTTCCCTTTTCCATTTTATTCCATCTTTACCTCTCTTAATCTGATTTTTCTTACACCGGGACGGTGCAAGTTAAGTCTGGGGGGATTATACTAATAAGTTTGTTCATTTTGGCATTTCATCTTGCATCATTTTTCTTTTCATCGAGTCGTTTTTATTGAGTCAAAACTTTTGTCGAGAATTATGACTTTATCTTGGACCTAACCATTGTTGTGCCTGTGTTTAAGTGACCATTGATCAGTATTTGGCAGTCTACTCTATCACATGCGCACCATGAATGGATCGATCTACCAAAAATGTCCACATCTCCAAGGGTTTAAAAAGGATACATCTTTGACTCCACACCTTAATGAACTTAACCTTCTCGGCTAGGGGCTTGGTTTTACAAAGGGCACGACTCCTCATCCTCACCAAATAGTGAAAGTCTATGTGAGCTCGGTTTCCCCTCTCTCTCCCCTTCAAATTTAAGAAAAAGCACCAAGGTCCAAGTAACCGGGGATTAGGTGGCAACCACAATCAATACTCGCGTCTATGGAAGACCTTTTGATCCAAATAACCGGGGATTAGGTGGCTACAACCATCAATACTCGCGTCTATGGAAGATCCATCAAAAACCTCCACAAAGAGGAGAAGAAGTCGAATAAAAAAATACCTTGCTACCCTAAAAAAGGGATGAATCGACTTAAGAAGTGAGAAGAGAGAGAGGTGAAACAAGAGCCAAGACATGTGTTTTATAAAAAGAGGATGGGTAAGAGTCTAGAACCCCTTTGATCGATATTCCCTAGTCGAGACCACACCTTTAGAAACTAAAGGAGTCAAAGGTGGAGAATTTGGATGGCCTAAAGAGAAGTGGATTGCTTTGGGATGATTGCAAAACTCATGGTATGTACTTTCTTGTTCTTAATTCTAAATGCCATTGCTGTTTTATGTGGATCACTAAGATAAATGTCAACATGGATTTCCAAAAAGATTTAAGAGTTCTCATGTTTTCAAACCTCTTTTCCATGCTTAGTTTGCTTGGGTAAAAGCAAAAGATAAGTCTGGGGGAGTTGATATATCCATATTTTGCATGATTTTACTTAGTATTTATCTATGTTTTCAAGTATTTTCAATAAGGTTTTATGCCTTTAGAGGTAGTTTTCTTGTATTTGTTGGTTTTGGAGTCTTAACAGGTTAAAACATCAAAAGGATTCAAAATCAGCAAAAGAGCCTCAAACCATGATCCATGCAAGTTTCCAAGTCAAGAGCATCAATATAACTCCATTTGTCCGATTCTCGCATTTGGACAGAACCGGAGCATCCGAAAGATGACCGCGGCAAGAGGTCTTCCCGACGTCCAAAAATCATGCTCTTGGTCTTGATGGGTAGATATTTGAGTCATGCATCACGGCGAAGTGGATTCAAGAAATTTGGATCAACCATCACGGAGAAACTATTTTTCTCCCAAGACGTGTCCGCCAGGCGAGCAAACGAAGCCCACGGAGACTTGGCGCCACCAAACAGCCCGGGATTCCGCGGCATGGACCTTGTCTCGACTTAACACAAGCCCAGCTTGCTTTTGGTGGTTTACTTGTCCTGAACCCGGTCCAATCACGTCGCAAATCATCAATGCCGGTTAACCGGAAAGTTTCCTTTTTCAACACTTAACAAACCTAGCGACTTCTACCCTATAAATACGAGTTTTTAGCCTCAGCCTAAGGAGAGAGGAGTGCGCCGTCAGAGGAGAAGAGAGAGAGCTGTCCCAGAAGCAGAGAGAGGAGGTTTTCTCTCAAGATCAAAGACGCACACACACTTGCACATAACAACCTTGGCGATTGTTCTTTATCTCTACTTTTGTATTGAATCCGAGAGAGTATTGAGAGGAGATCGACTTTGTTCTTCATATATAGAGAAGCTTCCTTCATTCTTTACCTCTTTTTAATACTTATCATGTTTTCAGTCATCATATCTTGTGTTGTTTGCGCCATGATCGAGTAGTTTCCTTGCTAGGTTAAGGGCTAGCCGATGGGCTCATGAAATCGTTAGCTTTAATCTTTTAGGTTGGGATTATTTTGTTTGGTTTCATCACCTTTACTTGAGCATAATGCCGCTTGCTTTTCTGATCAACTAGCATCGGATCTTGGGTTAATATACTCTCCAAAAGCTTGCTATATTGCCGGACTTAGTATTTGGTGAGCAATGAATCACACCCATCGAAAGTTGAGTTGTGAGTCATTGTGAACAATCATAACTTGAACACCCTTAATGCATGTTTTCAACTTATAATAACCATCGAAAGTTGAGTCTATTAGGTTGATTTAACATAGTAGTTTGATCCACGAAAGTGGGATAACTATATCTTTGTGTTGTGAGTTCATGAACGGTTTCTATTATATCCCTTCCATTTGATTATCTTGTTAATGATTATCTTGTTAACGGTACATGATGCCTTGAGGTTTGCCCAATACCTAGTATCTCCACTTATTGATTTCCATTCCCTTTACTTGTTTGATACTTTCATTTCAGTTACAATCCAAACAAATCCCTACTTTGTTTTAGCTTGATTCAACCTTCATACAATTTGTAGTACAATCGATAGGTCCTTGTGGATTCGATCCCATCTATACTTACCTCGTTGATGTGCACTTGCAGGTAGTTCTAGTGGGTAAAACTTGAAGCAATCCCACGCTCACATCACTATTCCAAGTAATGGCACCATCACTTAGTAAGAAGGCATATCCTGAAGTCGATCTACGCTCATCTAAATCGCCAGCCCAGTCGATCTACGCTCATCTAAATCGCCAGCCCAGTCGGCATCGGTATATCCCGTCAAGCGTAAATCACTTCCTTGGTAACACAAGGAATAGTCCATTGTTCCCTTTAAGTATCTAAGGATCCTCTTCACTGCCATCCAATTTTTCTTCCCGAGATTTGACTGTAACGACTTACCAAGCCAACCGCATAACAAATATCCGGCCGAGTGCACATCATAGCATACATTAAGCTGCCTATAGTGCTTGAGTATGGGACTCCTTTCATCTCTCTTTTCTCATCATCGGTCGTAGGACACATATCAAGGCTTAGGCCTTCACCTTTTGCGATTGGATTGTCAATGGGGTTACAATCAAGCATCTTAAACCTTTCAAGGATAGTACGAATGTAAGAATCTTGAGAAAGAGCTAATAATTTCCTTGATTGGTCTCGGTGTATCTTAACACCAAGTATGTATTCAGCTTCTCCCATATCTTTCATCTCAAAATTAGATGACAACCATTGCTTAATGGTTATAAGAAACTCCATATCGTTTCCAGCTAACAAGATGTCGTCAACATATAGAGATAGAATTACAAAGATTGTCCAATACTCTTGACATAGACACAATGGTCTTCACTAATCATCGTAAAATCATAAGATGTTATAGCTTGATGAAATCGAAGGTACCACTGTCTAGAAGATTGTTTTAGGCCATATATAGAGCGTCTAAGTTTACAAACTTTGTGCTCTTGACCTTTTACAACAAACCCAATAGGTTGTTGCATGTAAATTTCTTCTTCTAGTTCCCTGTTAAGAAACGCAGTCTTAACGTCCATTTGATGTAACTCCAAATCTAATCCGGCAATGATTTCTAGAATAAGGCGAATTGAGGCAAACCTCACCACAGGTGAAAACGTTTCCTCATAGTCTATACCCTCTTGTTGAGTATAACCTTTCGCTACCAAGCGAGCCTTGTACCAATCTATTGATCCATCCGCCTTACGTTTGATCTTAAAAATCCATTTGTTTCTGATCGCTCGACGTTCTGGCGGAAGGTCAACCAAGTCCCAAACATGGTTTTCTTTCATTGATTCTAGTTCTTCTCCAACTGCATCATCCAATTCATTGGAGTTTAGGGAAGAGAGAGCCTCTTGAACTGATCTAGGCTCTAAGTCATCATATAGAGCAACCATGAAAGCTTCTCCTTCTATCTTGAAACAACGACGAGGAACATTTCCACGGTTACTCTGTCGCAACACAAAATCTTGTGTTCCAACCAATGTATCTCTCCCACTAAGTTGTGATAGTTCACGTGAACTTTCACCAACTTCCACAGATTGGTTAGTAGGAGTAGTATTAGTATGGTCAAGAACCTGTTCAAGATGGAGTTCTCTATCAATCTCTCCCCTTTTAGGAAAAACATTTTCCAAGAATGTAACATCTCGTGATTCAATCTCTGTTACACTTCCATCTGATTGTTCGCCAATGAGCATATAACCTTTAGATTGCTCAGAGTATACACTTCCTTCCTCTAGGACCCAATTTTCCATGAGGATGTGAAGTATCACGAACAAATGCAGCGGATCCCCAAACTCTTAGATGAGTTAGGTTGGGTTTCTACCTGTCCATAACTCGTAAGGAGTAGTAGTAACAGATTTGGAGGGCACAAGGTTAAGTATATAGGTTGCAGTAAGCAATGCATCTCCCCAATACGAAATTGGAAGATTAGCTTGCGCCATCATAGACCTAACCATTTCAAGAAGAGTTCGATTTCTTCTTTCTGCTACACCATTTTGTTGCGGTGTATAGGGTGTTGTTAATTGCCTAGCAATACCCTTTTCATCACACATCTTCTTAAATTGTTCTGATAGATATTCACCACCTCGATCCGTTCTCAAACACTTGATCGTCCTCTCCAACTGATTTTCGACCAAGGTAACAAAGTGTCTAAAACACTCTAGTGCTTCTGACTTGTGAGAAATTAGGTATACATACCAAATCGAGTGAAATCATCTATAAAAGTGATGAAATATGAGGCTCCATGCCTCACCCTCACATTCGTTGGACCACAAATGTCTGAATGTACTAGATGCAATGAAAATTCAGCTATAGTTGCTTTCCCAAATGGTTTTCTTATAGCTTTTCCAGCTAAACATGATTCACATGTGTCAAGATCAACTCTGGCGAGTGGGTCTAGTAGACCTTCTCTAGGCAACCTTTTCATTCGATCATCTCCAATGTGACCAAGTGTAGAACTTGTGACAGATGAAAAACTATCATTAACCTTAATATTAATTAGTAACGTTTGTAGTACAATCAAGTACAATAAATCCATCACAAACATAGCCTGAACCAAAATACTCAGACCTTAGAGAAATGTGTACACTCATATCATGGAAGTCCAAAACAAATCCTAACTTAAGTAATGCCAAAACAGAGACTAGGTCCCGACGGATTTTAGGAGCATACAAGACATCATGTAGTATGAGAGTTTTCCCGCCACTCATCTGTTGCTGACAGGTTCCAATACCCTGTACCGCAACCTTGGAGTTATTTCCCACATATAACTATCTTGTACCTTTGGGCACCTGTCGGTACTCCACAAATGCTTCTCGACTTCTAGCTACGTGGTCTGTTGCTCCTGAGTCTACAATCCACAAAGGATGAGATTCTGTAAGCATTACACAACTAGAAACATAAGCATACTTACGTAGAGTCCAAAGATAATACCTACTTTGCCTCAGTGCATTCACGAGCAAAGTGACCCAAGGAGCCACAATTGTAGCATTTAATCTTGGTCTTATCCTTCCTGCCTCCACGTTTTCCACGCTTGACATACTTCTTTTGCCTTTTAAGATCAGTTTGATCGGAAGCCTTGTTTCCATTGTTACCTTTCTTGCGTTTCAAACTAGAGTTTGAACTCGCATAGTTGGCCTCGTTGAAGGGTTAAGCAGCCTCTAGGCGCTCATCCTCTAACTCAAGATGATGTGATATGTCTTCAAATGTTTTGACATTCACATTGCGCGTCATCTGCATCCGCATATGGTCCCAACTTTCAGGCAACGAGCGGAGAACCACTTAGACTTGCTGTTCATTAGTCATAGTCTGACCAGCATTCTTGAGCTCTCTAATCATATTGGACATGATTCTTAGATATTGTCTCATCGAAAGGTTTAGGCGCTGCTTGTAATCATTGAACCTTTGATTTAGTCTCCTAAGTTTGGTTGCCGAGGTAGCACCAAACTTTTCTTTCAAAGCCTCCCACGTGCCTTTTGCATTTTCGTACTCCTCAAACTCACACATGAGATCATCTTGCATATAACTCAGCAACGTGATGCGAGCGATGCTATTCTTTTTCTTCCATACATTATATGCCTAAAGATCTCTCTCATGATGAGGTGTATCACCCTGCTCAGGCTGTTCCATGATTTGCAAAAGAGTCTCTTTTACTTCTTGCTTCTCGAGGACATACTGGACTTTACGATACCAGATATCGTAATTATCACCGTCCAGTTTGTCTCCACAGTTAAACTCAGCAATGATGTTCTTACAAGCAGTTACCATTTCTGCTTCAACATCAAGAGACATTAGTTTAACACATCCTTTTCACACATAACACAATCTTGCAAAAGACACAAATTAACCCGACATAACACGATTCATAACATAAGATCGAGAGTTCACTAAGTTCCCAATCATCACTCATATTAGAATCTTATTACAACAGATTGCTTTGTTCCTCGCAAAATTTTAAGTTCTAAACCCAATAGAACTCCCACTTGATCAATGTATTTTTCTACCGTGGATTAACAAAAAAAACATGTTCTGTTATACATACAAAGATCACTTCCTTTTATCGCATCCACAAATTTGCGATATTTTCTCTCAGATGAAACAGAAACTGACTCGCGTCGGTTACTGTTCATCTTCTTCCTAACAAACTTTTTAACAGCAATTCTTCCTAAACATGAGATCCCTATATCTCTCTAAATACGTGACCAAATAATTCGATTTCTATACCACTAGAAAGATAATCTCATTGTCTACACACGGACATCAAAATCACGAAATTCAGATGTTTCTACAGAGAGATATCAACGAAACAATATTTACGGTTCTCTAACAACTTAAACAGATTTCGTTTTCATTTCAGTAAGCAGTAAACGTTATATTCTGATTCATCATGAATGAGCGTGACTAACACATACTGATTTCAATTCATGATCAATATACCAGAAACGAATGCTCTGATACCAATGTTAGAGATACTAGCGGAAGCGTAAAGCGTAGAGTACCGTACCTTAGCCGGTTTGGTGATGTACTTGTCACGGGATCGACTAAGAATGGATGCAGAGATCGGGGTTGATATCACGGATGGAAATCAACCACAGACCACCGTTCAAGTGTCTTTCCTGTTGATCTCTCCAAGCCTTATCTCTCTTAGTGTTTTCTCTATGTTTCTCTCTTTCTGTTACAACACTCAATTTCTTGTTAATTGCAACAGTCGCTAACTGTTATCTTTCGGTTACTTGTTGGTTTACGAGAAACATCTCATATATACACTTATCCATGAGACATGATATGAACCATCACATATCTTCGATAAGTATAACTACCGGTTAATCAGACCGATTTGATATGCTACCAAATCATGGGCGCAAACCGATCATAAACCAATAATTACTGCCTGAGAAAGATTTATCGTAACTCTGAAAGCTTCACTTTGATCTCCTTCATTTCGTCTTGAGGTAGCCCATCTTCACGTCAATCCTCATTGACCTTTTTTCTTTCACCATCACAACAGGTACACTCCATTTAACATCCCTATCTCGGCCCCCTATATATTAAATCTTTGCCTAAAAATGATAGTTAAAAACAAGGTAACAGATTGATTTTTTACACCTCGGAGAGTCCAAAACGAGTTTGTGGAGCCATCGTTGCATTAAGTTTCCAAAATGCCTTCTTTTCCTTCCGCGAGAACAGTTTATATTGTCGTTTACTTATATTTTCTACGTGGGACCAAAATAAACGTTAATTTGGCTAGCATGCAAGGAGAATGCAGTAGTTAGAATTATTTAATTCTCTTTTAAAGAGGTAGGAGGCCTCTTTTTCATTTAAGACAATCTAATTATTTGGAGCCATTCATAATGAGTCATGTTTTTTCATGATGGGCGATGATGTGTCTCTCTTTACACTCTATTATTACAATAAAATATATCACTCCTTTTAGGGATTTTTACTCTATAAAATGGTACATAAGATAATAATGATATACTTGAATTACTATTAAAAAAAACTAGTGTATAAAAAGCAGAGGACTTACACGCTATACCGGATCAGGATTAATAGCGGAATTGGTTTTGATGATTTATGTCTAGACTACTAAAGACATGTAACTAAGTACCAAAAATCTATTAAGGAAACAAGCAAATCGAGTTTCGTCCAGAAAAAAAAAAAAAAAAAAACAAGCAAATCGAGTAAGCAGCGAAGTTGAACTAGGTGACGAATCCAACACTAACCAACTGCAAAATAAAATGAAACATCGTATCAAAAAATCCAACCAATAATAGTCAAATCAAGATGCAAGGGATCATAATGCTTCTTCGTTCATGGGCTTGGATCGGTTACCAATTTATTAATTTGTGCTTTCTATTTGCCTTTACAATTCCTAGAGGCCATGGCATTTTATTAAAAAGGAACAAAAAAGGAAAACTGCTCTTATAGATGTAAAAAAATATTATTATAAGCAGTAGCAAGTACTTAGTAAACGAAAACGTAATAGCATTTGTGTAGACTTTCCAACTTCAATCAAACCACATGGGACTAACTAATGAGAATTTCGTTTAGTGTGCACCAACCAGCCCTATAAATACGCTCCCAACGTGGCTTGACGCTACTATCAATGAATCCATATATGCTACATTAACTACTAATACAACTTACAACGATAAGTAATTAAGCTGTTATGCATATTTTACGTAACTAAATTGCTTCAAAAGTAATTAAACGTGATTGGTTTATTAATTAAATTAAACCCTAAAACTTTCCACTATAAATATGTATGGTATCAGCATTCCAATGTAAAAAAGTATCAAACACCAAAGCCCAAGATGGAAAATCGAGAAGCTCTTGTTTACACTCTCTTATCCATCGTTATCTCTCTCCACCTCTTGTTTTGGAGATTCCTACGGCCGCGTTACACTGCAGTTACGTCTGCGCTGCGGCTGACCCGCCACCTTAAACCGTCCATCCGCCATCTGACGTCGGCTGCAAGCTATGACTTTGAGTTCATGTCGTATATGGTCAATAAGGCTAATTCAGTCAATAAAGCACTGGACAAGGCCGTTCCACTTTGCGAGCCAGTACTCAAAATCCGTGAGGCCATGAGGTACACGCTTCTCTCGGACGGAAAACGTGTAAGGCCAATGCTCTGTTTGGCTGCATGCGAGCTCGTTGGCGGCCAAGAGTCAACCGCAATGCCCGCTGCATGTGCTATTGAGATGCTCCACGCGTCGTCTCTCATCCAAGACGATCTTCCTTGTATGGACGACGACAGCCTCCGCCGTGGAAAGCCCACCAACCATAAAGTTTTTGGCGAAGATATAGCCATCTTAGCCGCCGATGCGCTCATAGCTTTGGCCGTCAAGAAGATGGCTACATCCACCTCGTTGGACGTTCCTCCAGCTAAGGTTCTCCGAGCCGTTGTGGAGTTGGCGAAAGCGGTGGGAACGGAAGGGCTTGTTGCTGGTCAAGCGGCTGACCTGGCCGGAGAAGAGATGAGTTTTGAGGACAACGACGTGGGACTTGAGCATCTTGAGTTTATACATATTCATAAAACCGCGGCGTTGCTTGAAGCGGCAGCTGTCATAGGAGGTATAATGGGAGGTGGATCTGATGAAGAGATCGAGAGACTCCGGAGTTACGCGAGATGCATTGGATTGATGTTTCAAGTTGTGGATGATGTGCTTGACGTGACAAAGTCGTCGGAGGATCTGGGGAAGACCGCCGGTAAAGATTTGATCGCCGGAAAGCTGACATATCCGAAAGTGATGGGAGTGGAAAAGTCAAAGAAATATACGGAGAAGTTGAACATAGAAGCGAGAGAGCATCTTCAAGAGTTTGACTCTCTCAAGATGGCTCCTTTGTTATCTCTCGCTGATTACATTGTCAACAGACAAAACTGACCTGGTATATGACAGAGATATGTTGTTTGGTTAATTAAACACTAATCGCACGGATGTCACCCAGCAAAAAACTATAAATTTATTTTTCCTATTTTGGCCAAGAACAGGATTCTAAATATTGGATCTATAAATATATGGAGCTTTCGATGTCAAAAAAAAAAAAAAATGTTATCTATAGAACTTTTAAAATCTAGAAGAAACCGAGTTAAAAACTTAAAATCACTGAAATATGTGAGAAACTGAGAACACTAGAGTGTAACTGGAAAACCCAAATTTGCTAATAACTAATATAATACTAATCGAAAATTTGGCAAATATTATGTAAAAGAAAAAGTTTAACGCATACGGCATTTTTAATATTTGGAAACTAATCCTTTATTTACTAAAGCACAAGTCACCTTACCAATTAAAATGTGACATGTGAAAAATCATAATAAATTAGAAAAATATTTACTAAAAAAACAATGTAAAGAAACGAAATTATTTTGCAAAGGAAATAAATAAACAATTAAATGAAAAATTATTTATTTCACAATCCCTAATTTTATAATACTATTGTTATAAAATTTAGGGAACAAAAAAATCTGAAAGAGAAATTAACCCGTGCATACGCACGCGAGGACATACTAGTATTTAACTAAAAGATTTACTTGAATGTCGTTATCAAAGATATGGTTTCCTGCTTGCGAAGTCATTGTTGGTTGCTTGAGCTCGTGTTAAAGCATCATTAACGGGCAGTTCGTCCAGTGGGCTCTTTAATTTTTTTAATATTAAAAAGGGTGAATTTATTCAATATACAAAGTTGACCAAAAATATAAGTACACTGATAATTTGAAAATTAAAAATCTATCAGAGAGAAAAAAAATTATATACCATAATTATCCTTATAGTTTAGACTATTACAAAAATGCCATTAATCTGAAGAAAAAAAAAATTCTAACATCAGTTTAAGTGTTAAAGTGTTAATCCAATTAGCATATTATAAAATATGTGTTAAAATAATTATCATATCACTAAAATACGCAATTATTATGTTAACTAAGTTATCATATCATTATAAATATAAAATTATCATGTTATGTATATTAGCTTGAGCTCGTGTTAAAGCATCATTAAGTTATTGTTGGTTGCTTGAGCTCGTGTTAAAGCATCATTAAGTTATCATATCATTATAAATATAAAATTATCATATCATTATAAATATAAAATTATCATGTTATATATAATAAATTGATGTAAAAGATAATTTATGGTATGCTAACTTAGTTTTAAGCATATATATAAATTGTGAAAATATGTAGATTATCATGTTAATCTAGTTATCATTTTATGAAAATCTGAATTATTGGTTAACTAACTTTGTTATCTTCACAAATTTATGCGAAATTATATTGATAATTGACTTAATTAACCGTTAATAATGTTATCGTTATCATGATTCTTCTCTTCTTCTTTTTTATATCTTTCTCTTCTTCCTTCTTCTTCCTCTGTTCTTTCCTCCTCATCTTCCTTCTTACTGTTATCGTTATCATTCTTCTCCTGTTCTTTCTTCCTCCTCTTCCTTCTTCTTCTTCATTCTTCTAATTATTTTCTTTCATCACAAATAAAGAAAATTAGACAAAAAGGGCGAAAAAGGTTTTTTGATTATAATTCAACTTGTGAATAGAGTACTACATGAGAGAGAACTAATTTTCAAATTATTGGATACCCTGCATTACAATTAACAAAACAATTTTCGAGGAAAAACTGATTTTCCAAGCAAAAAAATAAAATAAATAATTGACCTATCAGATGAAGACATGTGTCCAGCTTGTGTTAGAATCGATTATGGTAACAATCGATTCTGGTTAGGACTTGCCACATGGCATGCCACATTATTAACTTTTCTTTTCTTTTTCTTTTTTTTTTTGGGTTAGAGCTCCACAAAAATTATCTATTACGGATGCTCTTAGTTCTTTGTTTGTCGTTTATTTGTTCTCGGCTGCTGTATTGGTCGACTTTGTTGTTTATTGTGGGATCCAGTGGCGGAGCTAGGAAAAATATTTACGGGGTCATAATAATTTTTCAATTTCAAAATAACTGCATAAACTTTATTAAAAGAAAACAAATATTATTGTTATTATATATATTAAATAAATAATCTATGTTCACTCATATTTTCTTATTTTGAAATCATTTTATCATTTTTTTGTTTATCAATATCTCAAGCATCTATTTTTCAATATAATAAATTAGATAATTGCTTTAAAATAGCATATCCAATACCACTACATACCATTATGCAAGCCGTTTTCACAATATTTATTACAGAAAAACATCTCTCAAATACTTTTTTTAATTAACTAAAATTAAGCATAATATTTTAATTTTATATGTCATTTATTTATGGCTAATAAATGTTTTTTAAAAATTATTTAGTCCATTTTGATAAAGAAAAAAAATAAGAAAAATAATCAAAAAGTAGAAGATGGAGATGTTCTCAGATGATAACCCATGAGGATTTCAAGAGAACCCATTAACATATGTATCATCTTTTAATTGACTCATTAGATATTAATATTTAATTGTATTTTTGAATTCTATTACTCCTTTTAAAATGTAACCAGTTTTGGAAAAAAATGTTTGTATATATTACCAGTTTTTCTATACCAATGTAACTTTTACTCTATTGAATATTATGTAAACAATTATATTATATCATTTTTAAGGAATTATTAAATTATAAATAATTTCTATTTTAAATAATATTTTATTGAAGAAAAATATTTTTTTCATTTTTAGTTTTAGTTTTTTTTTTAATCTAAAACTGTATATATTTTGAAATAGGAAAAAATATTTAATAGTGTTGTTTGAAAATCCTTTCGAATATTTTATGGATAGAGATGATGTAATAGGCCTGTCAATTTGTGATCCGATCCACGGGTCCTGCCTCAATTTGTAATAGGCCTCGCCGCGGGGCTGGTGCGGATAAAAAAATTCATAAAAAAAAGAAACAGGTCATGCGGGACGGGTATTTAAAAAATGCAGAGCAGGTGTGGATATAAATATTATATCCCGCGGTTGGCGGGTTACCCGCTATTTTAAAAAAAAATATCTAAATTTAACTTTAAAATTAAGAAAAATTAATATTTATCTAACAATTTTTATCAAAATTTTAAATATTATAAGTAATATTTGTAAATTAGTTAATAGTTTCGTTCAAATTCATAAAAAAAAATTATATTTATGGTTTATCATATAAAATATTTTTTATTAATATTTTATTTTGCTAAATATATATATAATTTTATTATTATTTATATATGTGAGTTAGCCGTATAGATACGTGAATTTAAGTGGGATGGATGCAGGTCAAAAATATTATATACAAAATTTTAGTAGGGCATGTTAAAGTGGGTCAAAAAAATCTAATGACCCGTGCGGGGCGGATTTGACCCAATTAACAGCAGCTTTTTTTTTGTTGTAAAAACTGTAACAGCAGCATGCAAAACACAACATATGGTGAACAAAATATTTGAAGACAACAACAGATGGTGAACAAAATCTTTGAAGACACGATCGATGTGACTCAATTAATGTTTCGTGCTAAGACACAATTGATGTTTCTGAGTCATTGGAATTTGAGAAGTCAAATGTTTACAGTTCCATAATCAATTCGTGAGTTGAAAAAGCTGACTAAATATGAATTGAGTCAGTTCCATAATCAATTCGTGAGTTTATATATTAAAAAACAAAAAATTCCATGTGGGTGAGTCAGTTTGGTTAACCTTAGAAACCGAGCAAACCAATGTTAACCCAAATATGAATTGAATCCAATCGAATTAATTCGGTACATTCATTTTAAACCGAGTGAACCGACGTCGTCTCTTTCAATGTTGCTGGGTAAAACTAAATCTGACGTGGCATATTTCAATCTTTCATTTCTGTTGTTTGCTTGTAGATGTGAGTGAATCTCCATTTTCGTCTTCTCTTCAAGCATTTCGTATTTCGTGCTTTTGTTTTCCACTGTCTCTGATTGATATTCGAAGGTTTTTGGGTTATCGACGGTAATGGGTCCATCAGAAACAGAAAGTGAAAACAGAGGATTTCAAAATCCAGATTGGGAAACAGAGTTTAACCGCTTCGAACAGGCGATTTCGTCTGGTCCTGCTCCAATTCATTTACGATTCGTTATAAAGCTATCAGATTTGGCGAATCGATTACCGGAGCGTATTCTATCCCGCGGAATCCCTATCCTCGCCGGTCTTCTTCGCGTCTCCGATGATCCCAGTCATTCCGTTCAGGCGGCCGCCGCCCATTGCTTGAAACGCATCGCCTGTCGCGGCGGCGAAGAAAGCGCATTCGTGGTGGCGATGGGGAGGTGCGGTGTGGTCGCCGGCTTGTTAGGGTTGTTACTCGACGCGAATTCTAATGGTAATAATAATATGTTCCGAAAGATTTGGGTGAAATGTTTGTGGAGTTTAGTTACTTTCGGATCTTCGATTCGAATTGGATTGGCTAGGTTAGGTGGTTTAGAGGTTGTGATCCGCGAATTGAATACTTGGGAAGACGATGGAAGTAGATGGTGTTTGTTAGAGATCCTTAGTGCTTTGACTACAATACGAGAGAGCAGACGACTTCTTATGCACACGGGAAGCTTGAAGTTTCTTGTGGAAGCGGCTAGAGTTGGGAACTTGGCGTCGAGAGAGAGAGCTTGTCACGCGATCGGATTGATCGGTGTTACTAGACGAGCTCGGCGAATGCTGGTGGAAGCGGGAGTGATTTCGGTTCTTGTGGATCTGTTTCGAGATGGTGATGAAAAGGCGAAGCTTTTAGTTGGTAATGCGTTAGGGATCATATCGGGTCAGACCGAGTATATAAGGCCTGTGACTGAAGCTGGCTCCATTCCTTTGTACGTCGAGCTTCTCTCCGGGAGAGATCCAATGGGGAAAGATATTGCGGAGGATGTGTTCTGTATACTAGCTGTAGCTGAAGGTAATGCTGTTGTGATAGCGGAACAGCTTGTGAGGATCTTGAGAGAAGGCGATGAAGAAGCCAAGTTTGCGGCTTCTGATGTGTTGTGGGATCTTGCTGGTTATAGGCACTCTGTTTCTGTTATCAGAGACTCTGGTGCGATTCCTTTGCTGGTGGAGCTTGTGAGAGATGGGTCTGTTGAGTTCAGGGAGAGGATTTCTGGAGCTATTTCTCAGTTGAGTTACAATGAGAATGACCGTGAGGCGTTTTGTGATTCCGGTATGATACCGATTCTCATTGAATGGTTAGGGGATGAGTCGGAAGAGCTTAGGGATAACGCAGCTGAGGCGCTTATTAATTTCTCTCAAGACCAGAAGCATTGTGGTAGAGTGCGTGATGCGATAGGACATCCTGTGTTCAAGAGTATGGAGAGCAGACTTGCTAGAATCCGAGCCTCCCATGAACTGATGGTTAGGTCAATGCGAAGGGTTACAATCGAACATCTTGCCCATGATCCACATTATAGATAATCTCATGGGAAAATCCAGCTTTCCCACTTGCTTTGATGTATGTTTATAATCTGACTTAAAAAAAAAAAAAAGAGAGACTCAAATCCGGCTTGGTTTGTTTTTGTAATTTATTTTCAAGACCTTTGTATACATGTACCAAAAGATATTTGATTTTGAATGGATATGAATTTACATGAGTGTGTATCCAGTGGTTGGACCATAAGAATCATAGACTCCTTGAAACATGTCAGGTTGTGGCTGCTCGTAGCAAACTGAGGGGCATTGAGCTAAGAATCCATTGTCGACTGTCGTCTTTTTAAGTCTAAATCACTTTCAAAGTAAATGATATGATCATCGTTAAGTAGTGAGGTTCGCTGCAACGCCGAAAAGCAGACTTCCGGTTCTTGATTGTTGCTGAGATAAGGTTGCATTTAGGAAAGAAGTCTACATTGTGCATTTACGAAACCCGATCAATGTTGTGTTGTTCGGTCAAACAAAAGAAGAGATCTAGAAATGATGGGTAAGTCTAACGATTTTGAACACCTTAAAACCAATCTAAAACATATGCATTTTCATAATTTTATCCAAATCACATTTTGAACACCTTAAGTCAATCTAAAAAATATGCCTTTTCCTAATTTTATCCAGAATCACAAAAATAGTAATAAAATTACATTAAAATCTTCACAAAACAAACCAATTCTAAATAAACAATCTCAATTAAATCAATGGTTTATAAGAAAAGGATAAAAAATTAAATTTCTATAAGTGAAATATGGTTTTCTTTGCATTTTTGCATGGAAAATCATTCATTAGACTCACGAGGTTTTTAACTATAGCTATCTCAGTCTATAAAAATGTTAGTTCATTCAATCTTTCTTGTGATGAAATGGTAGACCGCAAATAATTATAAATCAACCAACTTCAACTTCAATTTTTTTTTCAGCAGTGGGAACCAATACCGGAATGGTTAGCAGTATGCGATAAGCAATTTTTGTGTTTTGATAACAAGTACGGATTCTCAAGTTTTTTTTTTTAATTCCATAAACAAACCATCACCAACTATGTAAATGAATGTCTACTATTCTTCAGACATTGTTAACAACAGTCCTATAAATATTATTAACATTTTAAAAGTATTAAAACTTTATACACTCATAAAAAGTTATTTTAAGAAAAAAATTACAAAACGATGCTCTTATAAGTTAGATGACCTACTTTGTTGCTTCCTTGGCCTATGCTTTGGGCCAGCCTTTCTGGTAAGTAAGAGATTCTATGTTCTTTTATACAATTTTCCCAAGAAACTATTTCCATTTTTCATGACATATAGTCCCTCTGTAATATTTGTTCAACATACATGTACTTTCGATGTGACTGGTCGCGAAGGTTGGGAAACATAATTTCAAAGCTTATGTGATGGCGTAAAAGGTAAATAACTTAGGGTCTTGAAGATCTTCTTCCTAGTTACACAAAAACTTTGAAAAGCAACTAATTAAAATGTAATTTTATTCTGATAATGGAAGGTTTAACCATGCTATGGGTATGGGATGGTTCGTTAGTGAGTTTCGGAGGCGTAGTTGATCTTAAGATCATTAAGATCTTCATGAGGAAGTTTTTTAAATCAAGAAGTTACGTATATCTACAATGAATCAATTATCCACAGAAAATGCACATTTGATGTGCTATTCCTTGATTCTTCTAGAGCTACGTTGTTGAGATTCTCCATCATCACCATCAAGTATACGTGCAGAAGATTCCTTTTCAACTGGAACAAAAGATGGCCAAATTCCGTATTTTCTTTTCACATCGATGACAGACAAATCATCACAGTTCGGTTTCCACGCCATGCAACATATCGTATCACTGAATTTTAGCTCATTGATGACCCGTCCAGTTTCAACATGCCAAAGAAGCACTTGGTTATCTAAACCATATGTAACTATATGCTCCCCATTAGGCACCCACGCCATATAACAGCATGTACTCTGGGGATGACCTTCTAGTAGTGTGGGCTGCTCCCAATCGTTATTTTCTTGTTTTTCCTTTTTCTTTTGATGAAAATTAAAAATAGATTTGTATAAGTTATTTGGTTTGTTGTCTATATTTTTTTTCTGTCTCATATTTTAATAGTTATATTTTGATATATACTTGAATTATACATTTTTGATTCGTACCTAATATAATTTTTCTAAACATTTCAAATGGACACACCTACATCAAATTATCAAAGTCAACCGTAAAAACTAACATGTTATATGTAAAAACGAATGCCCGAATGCCCAAAGAGAAGAATTAGCTCAGTTTCGTTGCATGGAAGCGTAGGATAGTACTAGAGTGTGCAATATGAATGAGTCATTTTTGGTTGCATCGGCGTTGTCATCTAGTGTTTAAGAAGAACCCTTGGTGAGTTGCAGGATCTCGTTAGCCCTTGGCGAGTTTTCTGATCCAGTTTGTTGCTGAGATACGATTGTGGTGCATTTAGGAAACAGATCAACATTGCGTTGTGTTGTTTGGTCAAACCATAAAAGAGATAAAAAATACAGTTTGCTCCATTGGTGGGAGATTTGAGTTTCCATTTTTTTATACATTTTCTCAAGAAATTATTTCTAATTTTTAATGACAAATAATAATTCTTTTAAACAAATATGTACTTTCTACGTGGATCGTAGCCATGGTTGGGAAACGGTGTTCCGAGGCTTGTGTGATGGCGTAGAAGGTAAATAACATTGGGTTTGAAGATCTTCTTAATTACTCAAAAAACTTGAGAAAATACAAAAATAAATTGTTGTGCAACAAGAAAACCACTAACTGGAATGTAATTTTATTCTGAAAATGGAATGTTTAAGAACGACCTGGAATGGCCAGTCGGTGTGTTTAGCATGCACAATTGATTCTAAGATCTTTATTAGGAAGGTTTTTGAAACAAGAAGTCATGTTTTTACAGTGAATCAATTACGAATATGAACATAATCCAGAAACCAACTTTCAACTACATGGTTGTTTATATATATTCAATTTTGTTTATACATGATTATTATCCTTTTCAGTTGACTCATGGATTTAACATTTATGTTTTTATCTTGCCCAGAGATGCACATTCACTCTTGACAAAGCTGACAAAATGTGGTGTAAGAAAATCCAACAGCTTCTGAAAGCTGTCAAAAGTATTTCCTTCACCATATTTTGAGCACTTGATGAGGATGGATTTCAGATGGCAGCTCAATTGGGATTTAGGATGGAAGATCATAAGTATTTGGTACAAATATCTGGGAACATAGAGATGAATCGTCTCACAAAGATCATTGAAAATGCATGCATTAACTTGGATGCATTGATGCAAACAGTAACTTGGTGCAAACTTGGTGCAATCATCTGCAACACCACTGGCGACTCCTGCACTTGGAACTGCCACTTCTTCTTCACATGGAATATCAAGACAGAGTCTTCTATATCGGAATTTCCTTGCACATCAAGGCATGAATATGTCGTTTACAAGAATCATAGCTGTTTTAAGAAGATTAAGATGATCTTCTGTTGTGAAGGGTTGATATATAGGTTTGAAACTTAAGAGTTCAAACAAAAACACCTCCAGCCACTCATCCTGCACGTGGAACCTCATCACTATTCATGTTGTCTCACTCTTGTTTGGAGAGGATCATGTCGTCTCACTTGGACCTTATATAGTATGTGTGTATCGTCTTTTTTTTAATGAGTATTTGCATCCAGTGACAAGTATAAAGTGGGTAATTAAGAAAATAACAAGAGCGTATCATTGTCGTATATACCTCCGTATTTCGCCACTACTTTTTCCGCTATTGACCCCACGCGCGAATCTACTGCAACGAGAGAGCATTCAATGTGCATTTCTACCAACACGACATGCGAGTTAACCGTTGACATTGGGAAGGCAGGTTTCTTGATTCTTTTTTCCTCCCCCATTTATGACCTCTTTCTCTGTGTTCTTCTCCTTCTTTTCTCTTTCTTATTCTGAAATTAATTTTTTTTTTTGCTTTTGTTTCTGGAAACCAGATCTGAATGACGAGAGGAAAGGAGAGAGATCGGGAAACAAAGGTTCTGAATCTTAACACCGTGATAAGGCGGTCTCGACGGCGGAAGAGTCTGGCCGAGAAACAGGTCGATGACCGAGTCAAACTCGACAACTTCCGGTGAGAAAACAGCCGGAGAAGACGAGAGAATTGGCGAGATACACTTTCTATTATTTGTATCATGCTCACATGCTTATAATTTCATTTTTACTAAACTAATATATATATATATAACGAGTTATGCATAAATTTACCATAAATATTGTTAACAGAACATGCTATGTATTTTCATAACATGCTAAAATAATAAGGTATGTATTTTCATTAATTGCTAAAAAGTTAGTACTATAACAAAGTATGTATTTTCATATAATTATGAATATGTACATATAAATATAAATATGTACATATACATATGTACTAGCAATTAAGTTATATAGAGATATATATGTAACTATTGACTAAATATCATGTTATTTTTTTCCATTATTCGTTATACTATTTATTGTACCTTTTATATATAAATATGAATATGTATATATACATATGTACTAACAAGTTACATAGAGATATACTTTGATTCATCTACGTTTTTGGGCACGATTCAGACGAGCAACGAGAAAATGAGAGCGATGAATGTTGTGGCAGGAGGATGGTGAATAGAAAAAGAAAGAGATGAAAGAGAGATGAATAATGAAAATAAATGTAACTTATATTTAATATTCGTTTATTCCAACTCACCCATTTCTCTTCCCCACGCGCATTAATACCGTCCCAACAGTAAAAAAAACCAGAGTGTGTATTTTTCAGGTACCCTTTTGTTAGTTTCCAAAAACAAATTTACCACTTGTTGATTACCTAATTAAGTGCCAAATTCACTCTTTTTTTATCCGCTGTAGAAATGTTAATTAACTATCACTTCTCTGGGTGTGCTACATAATTAAATAAAGGGAAATTTACTAAAATAGCATAAATTTGTATGTTTATTAGTAGATGGACACAAAACATTTTAAAATTACTAATTATTTTATTATACCTATATTACCCTTAAATGCTTTGTTAGGGAAAAAATAATTACATAATTGCCATTACATTTTTTTTCCACGTCATCACAAAATTATTATTATTTACGGAATTGCCATTGCTATTTCGAAAATCCGTTTCGATAAATCTGTTGAATTATTGACGACAGATTTGTTTGTTGTTCGACAGATTTACTTCGGATGGCAGATTTTTCATTTAGATGACAGATTTACCTTGTGGAACGAAGCGGCAGATTTACCTTATGTGACAGTTTTGTTTACTATGCCAGACTTATTTGACAGATTTATGGTTACTGATGCAACAGAGTTGTTTAGGTCTCCCAGACTTAAATTACGGTGACAGACTTTCCTCACTTATTTGGTTAACCTCCGACAGATTTCCGTAAACATGAAGTGACAGATTTTTTTTTGAAGTGTTAATGACGACAGACTTATGGTAGATGTAATATAAATCTGTCGCCGCAATGAGTTCAAAGTTTAATCACTGGACACGCTTTTACGTAGTGACAGACTTTCTTTACATGGTGGCAGTTTTAGTTTTTGAAGCACAAGTCTTTCTTTGATAACAGTCTTTTATAATGTATATTATATCAGATTTATCTCTTACTAAAGATAGATGATCGATCTTCTTCTATTGCAACAGACTTTCCTTGACAGATTTGTGTCTATATTTGGTGACAGATTTACTACGACGACTAACTATTTGGTAAAGACAGATTTATTGGGGTTATATGGCTAATGACCTTTTTAACCTTTTGGGAACGTGAGTTCACCTAGGGTTAGCCGTCAGTTTTTTTTTCTCCTTTGTGTTACGCACGACAATAACTTCTTCTTCTTTAATCTGATCAAATCTTGTCCTTCTTAGATCTTCACAACAATCATCTACCATGGAGCAGATAATCCTTGTATGTGGTAAATGGATGTTTAAAAAAAACAGATGGTTGTTTGAGGTCGATCAAAAAAGAGGGTGCAAAATCCTCTCAGAAAATCATACTACACGTTTCGATGATTTCGTTACAATGGTATTGGAGGATTTTAAGGTTGACATAAGCGTCTACGAGGTGGAATTGAGTTACATGTTCTCGAAGCTGATGAGACTAAAATTACCTCAAGATACACCACCTGTGAGTGTAGGAAATTCTCGACAACTCCATGAATTTCTAAGTCAATAGAAAACTGAGCATGCTCGTCTCTGTGTCGAAATTAAGGAGAAAGTTGTTAAGACAAGGTCGTCATTTCAGAAGCGAAAAAAGGTACATGAGGATCTCGAAGAAAAACCCGCTGATCAAGACGAAGAAATAGTTCATGCCGAGCCAACAATGGCAGATGATGATGATGATGAGGACATTGGTGACATATTTGATTACTGTGACGATTCAGATGGAGCATCGTCAGATGATGAGAATTTCACTTTGTATGGAAAGCTTCCAGAACCCGATGAGAATGTTGAGGAAAAGAAAACTCCCACGGAAATGAATCCCACACCATTGATGAAGAAAGCAAAGGGAATTGCTCCGCATGTTAAGTTAGAGTTAAGTTCACTTACTCTAGCAGTTGGGCAGCAGTATGAGACAAAAGACGAATTAGAGATGCGGTGTAAGATTTTGTCAGTTATACATCATTTTGATTTCAATGTTGACAGATCAGACCCAACGAAGTTAGTGCTTAAGTGTTGGGTAGAAGGCTGCAGTTGGCGAGTTCGAGCTACACCAGTTGGTGATTCTACTCAATTTACTATTCGCAAGTATGTTGCAGAACATACATGCTCTGTTACAGAACGGTCTGATCGTGCTCGAAAAGCAACTCCAGACATACTAGGCATATTGTATAAAGATTATGTTGGTAGTGTTGATTCAACGGTTAAGCCAAAGCATGTTGCTCATGCGATGAATATGAGATTTGGTATCAAAGTAAGTGCTAACGTTTACTATCTACGTTTTTTACATATTGCTATCTTCTTCTTCTTGTATTGATTACTAAGAAAATATTTACAATTTTTACTCTAGATGGACTATTGGAAAGCGCATCGCACACTTAAACAAGCACGTAATTTGGTTAGGGGTTCTGCAGAAAGTGGATACGCGGAGTTGCCTGCATACTTACACATGATAAGAAGGGCTAATCCCGGAACACTTACTCGTCTCCAAGTTGATGAGAGTCAACGCTTTAAATATCTGTTCCTTGCATTTGGAGCAAGCATCAATGGTTTTCCCTACATGAGGAAAGTGGTTGTTGTTGACGGAATGTTTTTGAAAGAAAAGTACAAAGGAACGCTGCTAACAGCAACAACACAGGATGGTAATTTCCAAATATTCCCTATCGCTTTTGCAATAGTTGATACAGAGAACGTCGACTCTTGGGAATGGTTTTTTAGGCAACTTAGCAACGTGATTCCAGATGACGAGGGGCTTGCAATTATTTCTGATAGGCATAAAGCTATTGGGAATGCGATTGGGAAGGTGTACCCTATGGCTAGTCGTGGAGTTTGCACATATCATCTTTATAAGAATATTGTGCAACGCTTTAGAGGTCGTGATGCTTTTCGTTTGGTTAAAAAAGCGGCGAATGCTTATAGACTTATTGATTTCGAGACCACTTTTGAGGAGATAAAAACGATGAATCCATCATTACATAGGTATTTAGTAAAAGCTGATGTACGAAAGTGGACACGTGTTCATTTCCCTGGTGAGAGATACAACATTACTACAACCAATATCGCTGAATCGATAAACAAAGCGCTCTCGGAGGCCAGGAGTTTGCCAATTGTAGGAGTCTTAGATGCAATAAGATTAATGATGACGAGATGGTTTTCAAATAGAAGGAATGATGCAATGTCTATGAAGACTACACTTACACGTGGAGTAGAGAAACTTTTGGAGGTATTTTACAATTTGATTTATTTCATTTTTCAGAATATGAAGTAATTATTCTATTTTATGTGGCAGGAACGAGTAGCCTATGCACGTACGCTTACAGTTCAAGCAATTGATTCACATCGATCTCAAGTCACTAGTAGTTCATCGTTACACGTTGTAAACTTGACGGAGAAAACATGTTCTTGTCGACGATTTGATTTGGAGAAGTTACCATGTGCTCACGCAATTGCTGCAGCAGAGGCAAGTAAAGGTAAAACGTCCACGATATCACAATGTCATCCATACTTTAAGAGGAATTATCTGTGCAATTCGTATTCGACGTCCGTAATGCCGGAAGATGATGCATTACCTGTCCCAGATGCTGTGAAAGATAAAGTTTGTCTACCTCCGGTGGTTCGGCAGCCGCCGGGAAGACCAAAAAAATCAAGAATGAAGTCTGTTTTGGAGAAAGCAGTGGAAAAAAAACGGCCACGTAAACAACACACCTGCTCAAGGTGTAATCAGGTTGGGCATAACTGCAAAACATGCCCATCCACAGTTTAAATACTTTATGTTTGCATTTAAGAAATTATTCAATACTCTATGTCTGCATTTTGGTAAGCCCTGACTTTATGTTATTTGAAAAATGTTCTTGTTTGAATTCTTAATGTCCACGTTAAAATCAAATACTAATGGTTAACCAATACTAAAATCAAATACTGCAAGGAGAATCTAACAAGCGTAGCTCATCATCTAAAACATTATCTCTGTGTAATTGGGTCTCATAAGAAATCATCGGAAGTCCCACCTCGTCATATATCTCAGCAGCTAGCTTCCGTCGTAGTATAGGAATATTTGCGTCACTTAACCCATCAAATGTGCATCCAACAGCAAGACACTCTATGTACTTCAGAGTGTACACACCACAATCACCCGGGTTTTCATTCTGAGGAATTCCTTTTCTCAACCTCTTCACAGTGAATTGCTTGTCGCTCTTCTTACGAACATTCGTTGGTACCATTGCATTTGAGATTGCCGGGATCATCTTCGTAAAAGGCCGACAAAAATCGAGCATTTTCTTGTCTTCTTTCACCAGTGAAAGAATACTATCGTACATGTGAATCTTCTCCTTTGTCAAGTCGATGTCCAAAGCAACCCAATGATTCTTGTTTACGTGAAGGCATGCGTACAAGTGGTCAATATCATCGAGCCACTTCTTGTTTGTCACTGAGTCAGCAGGTAATGTCCCATTAAAAATGCCTTTATATCTTTCAGGGATTGTCCAGGTCTTGGGATCATACTTGTTGTAATCACGAACAATTACGTCCATGAACCACTGATGTAGGAATGCAATCCGGGTTGAATGATACGGAGATGGGCTGCGAAGAGACCTTTTGTAAAACATATGCATCCCAGAACACATATGCTGTAAATGAAAAGTAAAAAAACACTTACTGACTTTGTACATACATAACGTAAAGAAAAAAGATTAATGAACACATATACTTACCGAACCACCACTACAAGAATATTGACTTTTGGTAGCACTAAAAGATAGCGTTTATTCAGTAGTGCTATATTAGACTTACCCTGAAAACTTATATAGCGTTTTTTTATTAGGAAACGCTATGGTATATAGTCTCTGTATTACACGGGTCTCTTTTCCATCCTATAGTAGCAAAATATACACGGAAACGCTGTGATAGATTTGGGCGGAAAAATGAAAAGGAAAACCCGCGACACTTAGTAAAATTTAGCTCGAAAAATAAAATCCCCAAATTAATCTCAACTTTTCATCTTCTTCCTCGATCTAGGTTGTGTGTTCTTTAATCCCCAAATTAATCTCTGCACAATCTGAGTTCCTCTCAGAGAAATCCCAGGAAGAACACCTCTTAAACACCTCCTCTCCTCTCTTTCTACTCCGTTAAATTCGATCGATTCTAACACCCTTTACTGTAGATCGAGAAACCCGAAACTGTGCTGATTTCGCTACTCTCTTCAACCTAGAATCCGAAGGTTGTCCTCTTTCTCACTCACCCATACAACTAATTTTGTTGCTTTCGAGCCTCCTTCACTTCGTTTTTAGGAAAACCTCCTGTGAATCCCATATCGAAGGTAAAATCATTTTAATGTCATATTTTTGAATTGATTGTGGGTTCTGGCTTGTTTAATTGACCAATTGGGAATGATTTATCTCACATGAAGGAAGAAATCGGCGAAGATTATCTAGATTCTCAACAAAATCCGACAGGTATATATATTTCTCCACTTAGATTAACGCTTTCGATCAGTGTAGTGTATGATTTAATGCATTATCTGTGACAAAATACTTGTATCCACGTTTCGACGGAGCTGTTGTATCATGGATAAAGCTTGGGTTTGGTTACCAAGGTACGACATTCTTATTGTATTCATATCTTCTTTGATTCCTTACTACACATTTGCATATAATAAACTATGGATTGCTGTTATCTTTGAATGGTAGGGCTAGTCTTGAGTATGAACAAGGAGCAACTAAGTTTGTCTATGATTCATCTCTGAGATTGGGTAATCCTGCACACATGTTCTGCCCGTGTATGCATTGCCGCAATGTGTGCCATCAGTCGTTGGAAACGATATTGGAACATTTGGTGATTAGAGGGATGGATCAGAAATACAAGACAAGTCAGTGTTGGAGCAAACATGGGGAAACAAGGCTTCACAGGCCGACTAGTGTTCAACCATCTGAAACCGAGGCTTACGACCTGTTTAGGAGTGCCTTTACATCTACAGAAGATAATCAGCCATCTCACAACCATAACGAAGGTCAGTCTGATAAGGTCAACAGCGAGGAAGACTCTGCTTTTAGAAAAAAGTTAGAAGATGCTGAAACTCCACTCTACTCGACATGTCCTAACTACACCAAGGTCTCTGCAATCATGGGGCTATATCGCATAAAAGTCAAGAGTGGGATGTCTGAAAACTATTTTGATCAGCTTCTCACGCTAGTGCATGATATGCAGTCAAGTCAGAAGCCAATGTCTGGAGACCTACGCCAAGTATTGTCACGATTGGGCAAGCTGTAGGAGTGAAAATAGCATGGCCTAATGACAAGGTCATTTTGGACGAACTCAGTGAATCACCTGATGGAGCCAACAATAATGGATCAGAGGTAATTGCAGATCTAACTTCTTTAACTTGGAAAGTCAATGATTATATAACTAATATAGGTTGAAATATGTTATTCATAGGCTACAACTTCATCAATTGGAAAAGTGCACATTTTCGATTGGAATTTAGATGAAGTCCTAGTTGCTGAGGGTATATTGTGTTCAACTGACCCAAAAGAAATGGTCAATGATATTCCTCTGGGTCCGAATGCTGCAAGTGTGACGATCCTGAATGTGGTTAAAGCCGATGCTTTCTTATGGAGGCCAAGTGCTGAGATCTCGGTGATGGGTGATGCACTTAATGGGAATATCGCATGGCCTGTTGATAAAATACGTTTAGCTGCTATACCTTCTAGGGAAGAATCAGCCAAAAACTCACCTCAGGTAAACTATACTAACTCATGTTCTCATGTTTTAATACCGCAAGTGTTAGATAGTTGCTTGTGATGTCATTTTGCTGATTGTGTTGTATATTTGTGTTATTAGAGTGGTAGTCAGAGTACTGGTACCAGTAAATGTGCAAAACAGAAGTGCATATTGTTGGCCTGTGATGATAATTCCGGACAGAGAGTGGCGCTAGGTCGTGTTTCTTCTACAGATCCAGCAGACATGGTACATTTCGTCCCTCTAGGTCCCAATGCTAGTAAGGTTTGGGTAGAGGTTTCAAAGGTTGATAGTGCAAGAGTATGGAGACCAAATTCTGAAGTTGAGTTCATAGCAGATGCAATAGGAACCACGGTGGCTTGGCCAAATGATAAACTCATTTTGTTGTAATGCATACTATCTTTACTTGTTACAATTCAGATTTGATGTAATACTATTGTTGAGTTGGGATCTTTGTAGAATCATATGTTATGACCTTATGCTATTTGCTTCTTTCAATTAAATGCAGTGTTTTCATAATCGTGTGTACAACCCAAATGAATTGTGATTCAGTAATAACGATTGCATTTGAAAAAGTGCTATTAAAATAACAAAAATAACAATTCTTAAACGCTGTGTAAAATATTATTAATAGCAATTCTAAAGTGTTATAGTAGGTTATTTAATTGCACTTACTAAAACGCTATCGTATATAAAGTTACAGTAGCATCGACAAAAAACGCTACCTAAAGTGTCAGACCTATGGTCGCGGGCTCTGATATAGCGTTTATTAAAACGCTATAATATAATTAGATAGCGTTTTTCCGGCGCTACTAATACCCTTTTTTCCTGTAGTGCACCTAACCAGCCATATGAATCTGTCGCCCATTCCTCCCTTGGAGTGACAAGGATTTTGTAGAACTCGACATTAGTGTTCCATGTTCCATCTGGTTGCGAGCTAAGAAATTAATTTGAATTAATGTTACATACTAAAAAGGTTACTAAAGAATGAGCATGGTAAAATAATGAAGGAATGACATACCCAACAGGCTCAATGAAATCCTCTAACGATTGAACTTTACTCTCCTCCACTTCTGCAAATGGATCATATGCTGCCACAGATGGAATTACACCTGCGATAATGCGCTTCACAGTAGAGTTTCCTACATACGGAAAGACCTGCGTCGATGACAATTTTGTTTGACGTTTTTCCACAGGTGCATGGCCATCCATAGCTGTAACCCCAGTTAGTAAGACATTTAGTCCTGCAGTTGGTAAAAAAAGAAGTAATTAGTATGTCTTTATTGTCGAAGCCAAAAAAATAGTATGTCTTTATTTTTTGCAATGCAATCGAGCTAAGTGCATTACCTGCTCTCAAACGTCTGGATTTCTCTTGTATAATCGGGTCTGACCATGTATCCGCAGAAGCGGTTTCTTTTTTTATCGCTTTGGTAGGTTGTAAGGCTATCCCATGGACTTCTTGTTTGACACCTTTCTTGGTTTGCAAGTTTGTCTGTTCAACTGGTTTTTTTCCTTGACTCTTATGATTTTTGACAACATGACGAATAGGGAAATCATCATTTGACGTAGCCTTTCTTTTGACCAGCCACGACTGTGAAAAAAAAATTGAATCAATTAGATTGTCATAAACCTGTCTCTAATGTGAATAAGCCTCAAAACACGATTGTGTTTTAAGTCTTCAAGCAAATTGTCAACCTCTTCATCACTCACCTCGTCATCCCACTCAGGAATTAATTTGTCACTTAACTGTGGAAAAAAATGCCTAACACGAATCTGAAAACAAAATGAAATAACATCCGAAAACTGAGTTAGTAGAAAAAAAATGCAAAGAATTCAGAAAACAGAGATAAACGTGTGTATGTATATGGCTCTCTCAATAGGAAAAAACAGTAAGAGACATTTATATAAATCTGTTAATATAAATAACAAGAAATACCTTTGAATGTGCTTCTTTCTCATTGGCTATGAAGTCCTTGAACTCAAATCGTCTACGACCTCCACCCCATGAAAGAAGAGGAACTTCTTCTTCTTCTTCTTCTTTTTCTTTTTCTTCTTCTTCTTATTCTTCCTCATCCTCTTTCTCTGCTTCTCCTCATCCTCTTTCCTACAATTCTCCAACACCAATAATGGCCTCATACGCCCATATAAGCAACACATGGACTAAACCACATAACGTAACAGACTTCTTCCCCGTATAACTTGCTATCTTTATTGAGTTCATCAAACTCTTACAAGCAACCCGACCCCAAGGATAGCTCTCAAATGCTTCCGGATCAAGTACTCTCTTGGCACACTCAAGAGGAATTCGAGTTGACGGAGAAACGCCAAAGATACCTATGGACAGAAGACACAACCATCCAACCATTCTCCGCTTCTCAAAACTCCAGTTCGTGCATCTGTCTAATACCAGTCGCAACTGATTCAAGCAAGGTCCTCGCGATGTGGGAACATTCATTTCACTCCAAAATGGGGTATGGTCAACATCAAAGCTGTCAGCAGCTTTAAACGCCTCACAATTCAGGCCTGTAATATTCCCAAATTCCAACAAAGACAAACGAATTGGCTGGCAATCGATCAAGGACCACAACTCGTAATTCTTCTTTGTAGCCAACTGATGTGTTAGTAAATAGTGGACAACCTTGGCACACCATATATAGTTAACGTCGATCAATTTAGCTATAGCTCCAACGGAAGACTTCTTCACTTCATCCCATGCACGCATCTATTCCAATTTTTTCTTGCACCGTTTTTATGTTGGACACAAAGCAATTATAATTCAGGCTATGCTCTTGGAGAGGAGCTTTTCCCTTTCTGAAGAGAAGTGGGGGGGGTAAGTCCTTCTACCACTTGATGCAGCCATTCCTAGCAAGACAAATAAAAGAAATCACTTTCAAATCAAAATTATTCCACTAATACAAACTAGCAAAACTAAATCTGTAATATATAATCAAGTCTCTTACATATGAAGTTCAAAGAATTCTTACACAAAACATCAAATTCGGAAAAAATTCTAAAATTTGAAGCTATATCAAGTCTGTTACTCATGATGTTCAATGAATTTCATACACAAATCAAGCAATTTGAAAAAAAAATGTTCTTAATCTCAAAGCTATTCTCAGAAAAATTGGCTTACGGTGACGGCGACTTCGACGGAGTCGAATAGGCGGAAGGTTTACACTGATGGGTGGAAGAGACTGACTGGAGGAGACGGAGTTGACTCGGTGAAGAACACTTGATTTCGACGGCGGTGAAGTGACGGCGTGAAGTGACGGCGACTTCGACGGAGTCGAATAGGCGGCAGGCGGAGTCGAATAGGCGGCAGGCGGAGGGAAGTGACGGCGACTGCGATGTCGTTATCGTTGTCGGCGAAGAGGGGCGAAATGTAGGTTTTCCTTTCTAAATGTTTAAATAAAACATTTTAAATTAAATAATAATAATAAAAAATGGCATACTTGTAGTTATTAGAGTTTCTAGTGGGGTATTATGACATTTCAAACAAAATTAGAGTTAATCTAGCAAGTAATGTTTACTAGGAGCTAGTCTAGTCATTTACGGATAAATTAGTGGTAGTCTGAGTAATTCTAAAAAGAGTTGGAGAAACACAATTGGTAGATTACACTAAAATTGCCAAAGCTACCAAAAGTGCATAGCGTGAAGACCCTACTCGGATCTGATTGGTATATTACACACATCTACATTTCCTGCTTAGTTTTTCTACTTACGTTGCCACTTTGCTGCTAATAACAATCAAACGTTTTATTTCCCATGGCATGCATACTAATGATTAGTTAGAACAAATGACATGTGGAAATAAAACGTTTGATTGTTATTAGCAGCAAAGTGGCAACATAATAAGAATGATTGTATAACTAAAAACAAATAAGAATCGAATGGCAACATAAATAAGTAGAAAAATTAAGCATGATTGTAATACACATAAACGAGGACTGTATAACTAAAAACAAATAAGAATTGAATGGCCACCCTAAGATTACTCTAAAATCTAAATAATCTTTAGACAGCTCAAAGGCAAACAAAAACAAGTTTTTCAAACTTAGGTTTTGTCTATTCTTGGAGGGTTTTTGTCCTCTCTCTTCTGTTCATTCGTTTTTTCGGAATCGAAAAAAAGTAAAATTGTTCTTGAAGAATTGATCTATAGGGCGTGTTGGCTGCAATGCTAACTTGGGAGCACCCAGTTAGGCTTGCAAGCAACACCGCCTTAACGAAAAAGCTAGCCTTCATTACACTAATCATCATTGTGTTATGTCCCGTCACAACGGTCCTGTCTCAGCAGCAGCAGGAGGAGGTTGTCCCAGGTTCAGACGCAGATTGCCTCTTAAGATTCAAAGACACTTTAGCAAATGCTTCTGTCATCAGCAGTTGGGATCCATCAACCGCGCCTTGTAAGCGAAACGTCGCGGATTGGTTCGGTGTTCTCTGTTTCACCGGCAATGTTTGGGGTCTACAACTCGAAGGAATGGGGTTAACTGGGAAGCTAGACCTTGAACCGTTGGCTCCAATCAAGAATCTGAGAACCTTAAGCTTCATGAACAACAACTTCAATGGTGCAATGCCATCTGTCAAGAACCTCGGTTCGTTGAAGTCATTGTACTTGTCTAACAACCGGTTTACAGGGGAGATACCAGCGGACGCGTTCGATGGCATGCATCATTTGAAGAAGCTTATACTGGCGAACAACGCGTTTCGGGGCAAGATTCCTTCTTCTTTAGCTTCTTTGCCAATGCTCTTAGAGGTGAGGCTAAATGGGAATCAGTTCCAAGGAGAAATACCTGATTTTAAGCAGAAGGATCTTAAGTTAGGTAGCTTTGAGAACAATGACCTCGAGGGACCAATACCCCAAAGCCTACAAAATATGGATCCTGGCTCCTTTGCTGGTAAGTAAAAAAACTTTTCAAGATTCTACAAAATGTTTGGTAACTAGAAGAAGAGTTCTTGAATTTGAAAAAAAAAACAGAATTGTTCTTGTTTTGATGAACTTTGCAGGAAACAAGAACTTGTGTGATCCTCCGTTAAGGTCATGCTCGGCTGTTTCAGGGTCTTCTCCGGATCCACCTCCTAGCCGTCCCACGAAGAAGAACAAGAACCAGCCTTTCTTCACGATTCCAATTGTTCTGATTGTCATTGGGATAACACTAATGATCATTTCCCTTGCGGTTTGTGTCCTTCGCACCAGAAGAGGGAAGCGCTTGTCGGCTTATCCATCCGCGGGACAAGATAGGACAGAGAAATACAGTTACGATCAATCCGAAGAGATGGAGAAAACTGCGGAGACTGTTACGAGTTACACTAGTAAGAGAGGAGCAGTACCGGAACAGGGCAAACTCTTGTTTCTCCGAGATGACATTGAAAGATTCGACCTTCAAGATCTTCTGAGAGCTTCTGCTGAAGTTCTTGGGAGTGGAAGCTTTGGTGCTTCTTACAAAGCCGGGATAAATAGCGGACAGACGCTGGTCGTGAAGAGGTATAAACATATGAACAACGTCGGAAGAGAAGAGTTTCATGAGCATATGAGACGGTTAGGGAGATTGAACCATCCGAATCTGTTGCCTATTGTGGCTTACTATTACCGTAGAGAAGAGAAGCTCTTGATCGCTGAGTTCATGCCAAATCGTAGCTTGGCAAGCCATCTTCACGGTATGTAAGATTCAAATCTTATTTGAAGATAAAAACTGTTACTTTAGAGGTTTTGACTTGAAAGAAGTGCTCTGTTTTTTTCAGCGAATCATTCCGTGGATCAACCTGGATTGGATTGGCCAACAAGAGTGAAGATTATACAAGGAGTAGCTAAGGGTTTAGGTTACTTGTTCAAGGAGTTACCAACACTCACGATCCCTCACGGTCATCTAAAGTCATCGAATGTCGTACTTGACGAATCATTCGAGCCTTTCTTAACTGACTACGCGCTAAGACCGGTGATGAACTCAGAGCAGTCTCACAACCTAATGATCGCTTATAAATCGCCCGAGTATAGCATAAAGGGACATATAACGAAGAAGACCGATGTTTGGTGCCTCGGGGTTTTGATCTTGGAGCTTCTGACGGGAAGGTTCCCGGAGAATTATATGAGACAAGGGTACGATGCTAACATGAGCCTAGTGACTTGGGTGAGCGACATGGTGAAGGAGAAGAAAACGGGTGACGTGTTTGACAAGGAAATGACGGAGAAGAAGAAGTGTAAAGCAGAGATGCTAGGGCTGTTAAAAATCGGGTTGAGTTGTTGCGAGGAAGATGAAGAAAGGAGGATGGAGATGAGAGATGCTGTTGAGAAGATAGAGAGGTTAAGAGAAGGACAAGAGATGGATAATAATGATATATCAGCTTCCACGCACAATGTGTTTGCTTCTCGGTTAACAGACGACGATGACTTTGGTTTTGCTATGAATCGTTGATTGAAAAATGTTTGGAAAAAAAAAAAAACAATTTGTAATCTTTATACAAGAAAGAGATGAATCTTCATCGTCAGCTTCAACGAGAAATAATTTTCTTGGGAGAAATTGTGTTAAGTGCCAAACAAATCCATGAGATATATAAATGATTAATCCTGAATTACCCAAAAACATTATTTTTGTTCTTTGTTATGTAACTTTTCCAGCTTTTTCAATCACTCTCGTCGTGTAAAATCCAATTTACAGAGTTTTTGAAAGTTTACTGAGTTTGATATATCCCCAAATATTTATAATTTTAAAAATTGAAACCATGCGTACTAGTGTCACTTGAGCTGAGGATAAAATGTTTCGAACTTCACTCGAAAGTCGTAAAAATATTTGAAATTTAGGGCTAAACTGGATTTTGGGGATTAACCCAATTACTAGCGCGGATAATCCGCGACTACCCGAAGGAGAGAGCTACGAAGAAGACAGAGACGATGAGAGAGAACGAGAGAAGGAGCGGTCGAAATGATCCATTGTTCTTCTTCAGTCCACCACCGAATCCCCAATTTTCTAATTTGGGGGAGAAAATCTCTCCAAAAAAAAACCAAATTTAGGAAGACCGCAGATTTCTTTAGTTTCGAGAATGAAACCCTCCAAGAAGAAAGAGGCAAAGATCGTATCAGAGCCTGTGAATCGAGATTTAGATTTCGTTATCTGCGGGGATATGCAATCTAGGGACGGGGTAAGCTACTTTTGTAATCATTGATGAAGTCTCAAAAGGGAAACGCGAAGAAGAAAAACGCGAATTCAGGGTTAGTGGCTGTAGCAGTGGACAAAGACAAAGGAAGCCAACATGCTCTCAAATGGGCTGCTGATCATCTCGTCTCCAAAGGACAATCCATTATCCTCCTCCACGTTATCCTCGGCTCATCATCTGATTCAGGTCTCTGTCTCTCTCTCTCTCTCTCTCTCTCTCTCTCTCTCTCTCTGCCATTATCTTCTTCTTGTTGCTGTTTCTCTCTCTGACTTTTCTGTAGAGACTAAATTTTGTGGGTTTGTAGTTGAGGCTAATGCAGAGAAACATAAACAAGCTGAAAGCCTTTTCGTGACGTTCCATTGCTACTGCAGTCGAAAAGAAGTAATAAAGTCCTGGCTTTGCTTTGTTTCATAACGATTTGGCCTTATATTCATGTTATCTCTGTTGTTGGTTAGATACAATGCCTTGACGTGACGCTTGAGGATGACAACATTGTCAAGTCCCTTTCCGAATATGTTTCCTCTGGCGTGATTGAGAATTTGGTTCTTGGTGCTCCGTCGAGGCATGGATTCATGAGGAAATTCAAGATGTCTGATACACCGAGCAATGTATCAAAAGCAGTACCTGATTTCTGTACAGTTTACATCATTTCGAAAGGGAAAGTATCATCTGTGCGTCATGCCACACGATCTCCTCCTTATCGATCTCCGCTTATTGGTCAGATTGAGAATCACTCTGCAATCTCTAACTACGAAAAGTTCAGGAACACCATGAGTTTTAGAGGTACTAGTTTCTTGTTGAGGCTTAACTTAACCACATGAAAGCGCACGGATCTTGAAATTGTTCTTTTCGCTGCTACAAAACAGATAGGACTCCGGCAAGGCCTTCGCTTTCTAGCTCCATTGAAGATTATGCAAAGTAAAATGTTTCATGAAAATCTTTTGTTTTTGCCATCGTTTTTTTGTAAGGAGGAAAAAACTTATCATTATTTCTTTTGCGGTAATAGGTCACCTTTGGCGGGGGCATCAAATTATGAAAACTCATTCTATGATTTGTCAAACTCACTCTGTGATTTGTCAGACTCGGAAAACGACATATCGTTTGTCTGCTCAGGCAGGCCAAGTACCACTAGCTCAGGCAGGCGAAGTACGGCAAGCTCAGGGAGGCCAAGTACAAGCACTAACGGAAGGTCTGAAATGTCTTTTGTGAGCTCAGGTAGGCCGAGTACAAGCACCACCGGAAGCCCTTCCTTCGTCTACGAGTTTCCTGAGTCTGGTTTAACCCCGAGAATGTCGACGGGCTCTGGACAAAGCGTTGGCTCCATGCGTCTAGGAATAAGGTTTAATGACACCAATATCCAACATGACTTCTCTTTCGTCTCACAAGATAGTGGTCGCTCTTCTTGTTCCTGTTCACCTCAAAACTTGGTAAGAAAGACGGGTTTGATTGGTTATAGACAGCAATTTATGGTTTCAAGAGTGTTTACTGTATATATGTTTCCTTGAAATGTACAGGAAGAAGTGGAAGCTGAGATGAGGAAATTGAAACAGGAACTGAAGCATACAATTGACATGTATGGATCAGCTTGCAGAGAAGCACTAGCAGCAAAGCAAGAGGTAATAACAATATTAAACAGAACCCATCCCTGTAAATGTAAATCTTGTGTAGTGTTGACTTAGAAAGAGATTTAACTTTTGGATCAAAGGCAAAGGAGCTCCAACGTCAGAAAATAGAAGAGGAAGGGTGTGTGCAAGAAGAGAAGTTATCAGAGAATTCGACAAAGTCGATAGTGGAAAAAGAGAGAGCAAACAAAGCTGCCATGGATGCATCTGAAACAGCAAGCAAGATAGCTGAGCTCGAAACACAAAGAAGAGCCATAGAAGCTGGAGGTTCTTTCTCTGATTCCAGTTTAAGGTATCGGAGGTATGTTATTGGAGAGATTGAGGAAGCTACAAACTCATTCGACAAGGCAAATAAGATTGGTGAAGGCGGATATGGTCCTGTTTTTAAGGGTCAACTTGATCATACCCCTGTTGCTGTTAAGGTTTTGAGACCAGATGCCGCTCAAGGAAGATCTCAATTTCAGAGAGAGGTAAGCACATATATATATTTCAAATCTAAAAAAGAATCAGACTTTGGTTTAGATGTGGACTGAGTATTGAGAATTGTTGCAGGTGGAAGTTCTTAGCTGCATAAGACATCCGCATATGGTGCTTCTCATTGGAGCATGTCCAGAGTATGGAGTGCTTGTTTATGAGTATATGGCTAAAGGGAGTTTAGCTGATAGGCTCTACAGGCACGGAAACTCACCACCGCTCTCGTGGGAGCTCAGGTTCCGAATAGCAGCTGAAGTGGCAACGGGTCTGCTCTTCCTTCATCAGACGAAACCAGAGCCTATAGTGCACCGTGATCTGAAACCAGGAAACATTTTGATTGACCAGAACTACGTGAGCAAGATAGGGGATGTTGGATTAGCCAGGCTAGTCCCTGCAGTTGCTGAAAACGTAACGCAGTGCCACGTCACATCAACCGCTGGGACTTTCTGTTACATTGACCCGGAGTACCAACAAACCGGAATGCTTGGTGTGAAATCTGATGTCTACTCCTTTGGTATCTTGCTTCTCGAGCTGCTCACTGCGAAGAGACCGACGGGTTTGTCTTATACCGTTGAGCAAGCGATGGATCAAGGGACGTTCAAGGAGATGTTGGACCCAGCAGTGCCTAATTGGCCGGTGGAAGAAGCTTTGTCTCTGGCAAAGATTGCACTTAAATGTGCACAGCTGAGAAGGAAAGACAGACCAGACCTGGGAAAAGAAGTTTTACCAGAGCTCAATAGACTTAGAGCTCTTGCAGATGCGAATATGGAGTGGATTCTGTTCAACTATAGCAGAGGCCCATCACCAAATCATAGCTCTGTCTCCTTGCCACCAGTTGTGAGTGTTGAAAACAAAAAATGCTCGTAGCAATTTTCAACATTTTGGGTTTATCCACTTATCATATCTTGTGATTGAAATGATTCCATTGCAGGATGAAATGAGCGTAACGTCGGATGGCTCGAATACACATTCAAGCACTTTATCAGACACGGATAAGAACTCAGGTGCATTAGATTATAATACTTACCATCAAATGACTACTTTTATTTTAATCTTCTGTAACATTTAGGATGTGTTTGGTCCATCAAATCTCACAGCTTCTACTCTTTGCTACTTGTTTTTGTTTGTTTTGTTATGTTTCAGACCAAAACGAAGAGGATTAGCATTTTTGGCTGTTGAAGGAAAGATGGAGTGAGGCCATTTCATGTATCTTTAGTTTGCTTAAGCTATGTAATTATGAATATGTGTAATAATTACATAGCTTAAAGAAGAAAAAAAACAATAGGGACAAAAAAAAATTAGGTTTGTAAAAATTTCTTTGCAAGACGCAATCTCTGTTTTTGATATGTAAGACGAAATTTGGACCGCACAATAATCATAGTCTAATTCTAATAACTTCTAAATCGAGTAAAATTGGTATCTCAGTGGAAAGTATTAGTGAGCTATAGCCTCAGCTTCAGCAGAACCTTGGTATTTTTCACTTTTAACTTAAGTTCTTTCTTTATTTAGTTGAAGAATTCTCAATTCAGTTTCATACGCATCTTCTTCTCTTTTGTTTTATACTAATGGTTTTTGTTTTTTCTGCAATGCTCAATTTAATAATTACGAAAACTTGTAAGCTAAATATATAAATTTTTAAAATGGAAAATATAGCAATCATCAATTTTCTTACTTATACAATATACATACATGTACTAATAATCAAGGGAAAAAATACATATTATTTTTTAAAAACATAATTGTTGTTGACTTTCTCTTCTCATTAATTATTAATGATATGCATTAATTGAATTAATAGACGTTTGGTCACAAGACAACTAAAGATAAGAAAAAAATAAGAAGCTAACAAACAAAATACTTTAACATTTCAAGGCAGTTAGTTCATAACTTCATATCATGGAAATTGCTTAGGTGTGAAAACGTCATGCGTTACTTTTTTTGCTTCCACACACTCTCACTCTGAAACGCAAACTACTGTTTCTGCCAAACTCCATTTTGCTATATAAAGCTACTAAGCTGCTATGATATTTTCTCACACTCAGATTCAACAAGAGAGCTAAAAAAAAAATTCTATAGAAGTATTCTTTCAAACAATGTCTTCTCTTGGTTACATTCAGATTCTTGTTTTTCTTTATGCTTTCCTTATTTTCTCTGTCGAATCTCGCAAAACCCAACTGCAGAACAATAATTATGATACTGAATCTACCGAGGATGGTGCAAAAGGCACACGATGGGCTGTTCTAATTGCTGGATCAAATGGATATATTAACTACAGGCATCAGGTTTTATTAAATTGTTTATTAAACTTGCACTTATAACAAGAAGGAAAAAAGGTGGTCCTATAGATAGATTTTATTAACTAAATTACCGTTTTTTTTTTGTAGGCTGACATATGCCATGCATATCATATTTTGCGAAAAGGTGGTCTAAAAGATGAAAACATAATTGTGTTTATGTATGATGATATCGCGTTTAGCCCTGAGAATCCTAGGCCTGGAGTTATCATTAATAGACCCGATGGAGATGATGTTTATAACGGAGTTCTTAAGGTTCTTCTTATTATTTTTACCTTTTTGTGCATATTAATAATATTTATGTTTAGTGTTAAAAAAATAAATATCCTTAAATTTTGTTGGTTTTGGTTGATAGGACTACACCGGAGAAGCTGTTAATGTGAAGAATTTCTTGAATGTGATACTTGGAAACGAGAGTGGCGTCACAGGAGGAAGTGGCAGAGTTGTGAAAAGTGGTCCTAATGATCATGTCTTCATCTACTATGCTGATCATGGAGCAGCTGGGTTACTAGGTATATTTACCATCAATCCATATCTATAATTAAGATGTTTCTTGTGATACTAGCTAATCCGCGATTTCTTGGTGTTTATTTACTCAGGTATGCCAAGTGATGAAGATATCCTCCTAGCAAAAGATTTCATTCAAGTCTTGGAGAAGATGCATCAGCACAAACGATACAAGAAGATGGTACTAATTAATAACTAAATTCATTCATTGTCGTCATATATCTCTCTTTACATATGTGTTCTGTTCTTGAATCTTTGAGGTGCTTTTTTTGTTTTTTGTGATGCTAGGTGATTTATGTTGAAGCATGTGAAGCTGGAAGTATGTTTGAAGGGCTTTTAAAGAACAATCTAAATATATTAGCAGTGACTGCTTCTAATGCGATAGAGAGCAGTTATGGAACTTACTGTGGTGAGATGTATCCTCCTCCTCCTCCTGAGTATGATGGTATTTGTCTTGGCGACGCATTTAGCGTCTCTTGGCTTGAGGACAGGTACTACAAGAAAAAAAAGAATCAATCTTTATGTATTATTTTGATTGATTGTTCTTCAAGACATTTGAGAATCACTTTTCTTTTTTTTATTTCAAATGTTTTGACAGTGACTTTCATGACATGAGCAAAGAGACTTTGAAGCAGCAATACCAAGTGGTAAGGAGAAGAACAGGATCTGATGCTGAGATGAGTTCTCATGTATCTCGTTTCGGAACAGAGGAGCTTCTTAAAGACTATCTTGTCTCTTACATTGGAACCAATCCTGAAAACAAAAACTTCACTTCCGATGGACTCACTTCTTCACCAATCTTTCACTCAAGCTTAGTCAATACGCGTGACATCCCTCTCTTATATCTTCAGAGAAAGGTGAAGTCGATCTTTTGTAGATTGAAAACTATAAACAATCATGTGTTTTGTTTTTCATTTATTTGTGTCTCAGATTGAAAAATCTCCAATGTACTCACCTCAAAGACAAGAAGCTCAGAAGAAGCTGTTTGACGAAATCAATCATAGGAAGCAAATCGATCGGAGCATTACAGAGATTCTTCGACTTTCGATCAAACAAACAAATGTCTTAAATCTCTTCATTTCCACAAGATCGACAGGACAACCTCTTGTAGACGATTGGGATTGCTTCAAGACTCTGGTAACAACCACATCTCAAATCTTGTTACTTGTGTTCTACGCAACAACCATTTATTTATATATATCAAATGAAAATCGCAGATTACTAGCTTCAAGAATTACTGTGGAGCAACGGTGGATTACGGACTGAAGTATACAGGAGCGCTTGCCAATATCTGCAATATGGGACTGGATGTGAAGCAAACTGTTTCAGCCATTGAAAAAGCTTGTTCGATTAAATGATGAGCAAAAAACCATATTTATGCAAAATAATATGTGATCGACTTAAAAATATGAAAGTTATTCTAAAACATATGATGTAGAGATGGTTGATGCCTATTTTTACATGAAAAGCTTTTAATCGATGATAACGCGAAAGTGTTGGTTTTTAATTTGTGAACTGGATCCACCGAACATTAACCTCGTACCAACTGTACGGTACGGACGAGAACTGAACTTTGGTTTGTGCCAATAATAGTCTTCTTCCATAACTTGTTTACCAAGAAAACAAAAGACAAAAGGTATATACAGATCTTTAAAACGAATCAAGCAAGACAAAAAAAAAGAAAAGAAACAAGAACAACTAGGGTTTCCTTCGCCTAGCTTGTTTTTTTTTTTTTTTTTTTACTTCTATGAAGATAAAAACTTTAAGAAGATATTCAAAGTTATCTAAGATCTATCAAATACGATAGATATATATATAAATGAATCTTTTTTGAACTTTTCTCAAAACACAATTGATTTTTGCTATCTTTTTGACTCTGTTCTTGTGATTCTATCATCCAACAAAAATGATCTCGCTAGGTTTCATCGTTCGTCTAGCCAACCAGGAGAACAGACGAAACAGAAGGTCCGAAACAAACATTAAAGATCGTCTCGTCTCTGGGGAACTATCGGACGGTGGCAGAGTGCGAGCTAGGGATCAATACGATGTCCCGAGAGGGCATCTTGCGGTCTACGTGGGTCGTGAAGAGATGCTGCAGAGGTTCGTGATACCAACCAAGTATCTTGAATATCCTGAGTTTAGGAGTTTGATGGATGAAGTAGCGGACGAGTTTGGGTATGAACATGAAGGAGGGATTCATATTCCTTGTGAGGGAAGTGTTTTTGAAGAGATTTTGATTAGATACATGTCATCTGACAAGAAGAAGTAAGTGTACAAAACAAACAATATGTAAATTATATAAAAATCATCTTTAAAATTTTCATATCCTTTCTCCTATTTTGCAAATCTAAACCAAAGAGATCATCAAGTTTCTCTCCTCAGCTGCATAGGCAACAAAACAAAAACACAGACCTTTCTTGCTGATGCAAATGGAGAGAATCAAGGGACAAAAACAATGCCGTGTTCCTTAATCGTATCGATTACAATCCCTAGCTTCCCTTCGATTCTTTCTCCCTTTCTTGGCTCATAAGAGACAGCGTAGACGTCTGCTTCTTTCGAACGCTCGGCTATGAGCTTACCGATGAGTCTGCACGCTTCGTTGTCGACAAGAGATGGTATATTCGTCCTTATATCTCTAGCGTTTGTGGTGGCAACCGAGATGACTTTGCTCGTTGGCCTATGCATGACTTTGGCGTGTATGAACTTCCTGGAGAAGAAGACATTGAGCAGGAAAGGTCTCATGTACATGTCTGTTCTCTGCTTCCATGACTTCCTGTTGGGTCTTTTCGCTGCTTCACCACGTGATCTTCGAGTCCACGCAGCTTGCACAAAAGATTCCTAAAACAATTCATCAAAACAAAAAAAAACTTTATAAGAACGTTTGTTGTGAACCTTCGAATAGCGAAAAGGAAACTTGAAGTAAAAAACTCTTATTGAGTCATCAGGTGTGATTTAGAAGAGTAAAAAAATGAATCTTGAAAGACCCAACAGAGAAAGAAACAAACTTTTGAAGAGAATCACTTTTTAAGCATCAATGGCAGATGCATATAAGTGGTGTTATGACAATTAGAATTTTACACAAAACCAGAAAACCCACATTTTTATTCACATCAAGGGCTTATATTTTCACTAGAACCCTAGATTCCACAAATTACAATTGCATAAATTGAACAACGAGCTCAATATACAAGAAGAACAAACACACACACACACTAAGCTGCAAAATCAGATAAGCTTAAACTACACGCCCTAGAGCAATTACGAAACTATCAATACCCAGTGATTGTGCAAAGACAACGAAATTAGACGGCTTTACCTTGTTGACAATGGGAGATGAGAGAACCGGGCCGATTCCGATGGAGAGTTTGGGAAATGAAGACTGCCATGAAATTGAAGAGCCTAATTTGCTGGAACGATTCGACCGAGTCAGATTCGAGTCGCAGGGGACGAGTGAGCAAGTCGATGAGACCAAGCAAGACATTTTCGTCGAGCTTTGGATTGTGAGAGTGACAAATTAATCTGATCGGATAAGGCTCGGCGTTTATATTGCATAGCCGGTGTTATGGTTTGAATTGGTTTCTGTTTCCGGTTTAGAACTTAGACCTTAACCGTCTTTCTCCAAAGTTCTTGAACTAATTGAATAACAGTCTGGTGTCTAGAGTGTGACACTAAAAAATAAAAAAGGTAATGAGAAAACTAAAAAAACGGTTGTATAAATAAAAAAACTAAAAAAACGGTTGTTCCACTATAATGCAAAAACATTAATAAATAAAAAAATGTAGTCAAAAAAAAAAAAATAATAATAATTTTGATTTTCTCTGAGAATGTCCTATTCAATAAAGCATTGGGTTTACTAAATAATAAATTGATCTATTTTGTTGGGCTATAAAATGCCCTTGACGTTTGAAAAGATATCCGTTAGAAAGACCGTATTTGTATTTGGTTACGAGTGAAACGCAACCGTAAATCTGCTCTTAGCAAAACTTGTTTTCTCCCAAACTCTCCCTCTTTGTTTTTCTTTTTAGATAAATTCTCTCGATCAACTCTTCGACGATTTCTACAACGGAAAAATTGTTTCATTCTTATCTCTCCAGGGCGCTAGTCTCATGTGGTAGATTCGGTAAGTTTTCCTTTTGGATTTGATTTAATTTAGGGTTTTCGTTTTTTGATTTGATTCCGCATGAAACTGATGCGATCGATTGGGTTTGGGTTTCTTTCTTTTCCTCTTCGCGATTTTGATTTAGGGTTTTCAAGTTTTTATAATCGTTCTTATGAATTTTATGTAGCGATCACGAATCTACTCGGAAGCTCGACTCCCCCGTCAAAATCGCCGTGGTCGAGTCGAGGTACTTCTCTGTCTGTGTATGTTAGGGTTTCCGTTTTCTTGGTGTTTATTTCGAAATTTAGGTTTTATTTTACTGAATCTGAGGATGAAATCGAACGAGGATAAATTCGTATGATCAATTTGAGATTTTGGAATCGGAATCAGGATATGTTATACATAAAGGTCCTTAATTTACACATGGTCTTTACTCATATAACAAAAAAATTATCGTTAGGAACAGAACAAAATTCTTTCTAATAAATTGATGTGACTCTTTATCTCTTTAATTTCTGTAAGTAACCTTGAATCTTCTTTTGCTAGACTCATACTGGGAATGCAATTACCGTATAAATAAATTAGGATTTGATCACTAATTGCTTTTACAGATGTTTGTGCTATAAAATTCAGGGAATTTGATGTATTAGGAAATACGAAATGAACATAGTGAATAGAGTAGATGCTTGCATATGTTTGAATCCTTTTGATTGATTTCTTGTGCTAGCATTGTTTATATAAACTTCCTATGTAGAACTGGGGATTCACAGGCTGAAACATGGAAATAGAGAAATGTGATTTACTTTAAAGTTTCAGTTAAAGTGTTGATGCAACAGAGAACTGAAACCAATTTTAAGATTCGTTTTTTTTTTGTATTCTACGGTTGTTCTTTTAGATGTCTCTTGCTTTAACATCTCTCTCTCTCTCTCTCTGTTTTTGGTTTTCTAACAGTGTCTTATATGGAGAAGTCATCGTTGACAAGTCACTGAAGCAACTAAAGAAGTAGCAGCAGCAAACAGATAAGCTCTTTTACTTACTTTTTTACTGGTTCACACAAACTGCCGATTCTTATTTTTTCTCATCAACCCCAAAAGATCAAAGGCAGACACTAAAATAATAGTGTTTTGTCAGATTCTTGTTGGGGACATTGTCCGGTTGGGTCAATGTATCGGTTGGTAGTGCATGCCTAAGGAAATGAGATTAAGGGATGGAATATCAGACACACGGTCTAAAAATCTTCAGAAAAAGACTATGAGTTGGCTTTTTGACTTGTCGGATGAGATGGAAAGGGGAAAAACAACTAGCGATTAAAAAAGAGTAAGACAGAGTCCCTGGTTTACTTGTACCCACAGCTTATAAAAAGTCTTAAGGCAAAGACTGTGAAGTGGAAACGGAATGGTTACAATACTATTACCCACGGCTTAGAAATAGTCTATAGACAGAGACTGTGAACATGACCCACGGCTTAAAGTCTAAGGACTATAAACTGGTTTTTGAGGCAAAGACTTGTTAGTACCCACGGCTATGAAAAAGTAGTGAATCCGTTACTTTACTTGTATCCACGGCTTATCAAAAGTCTTAAGACAAAGACTGAGCTGAAAACGGATTCACTACTTTACTACTACTACCCACGGTTTAGAAAAAGTCTTAGTACCTACGGCTTAGAAAAATTCTCTTTGACTTGTTGGATGAGATGGAAAGATAAAAACAACTAACGATTAAAAAAGAGTCTTATTGCCTATGGCAAAGACAGAGTCCCTAAGTTTACTTGTACCCACGGCTTGTAAGAAGTCTTAAGGCAAAGACTGTGAACTGGAAACGGAATGGTTACAATACTATTTACCCACGGCTTAGAAATAGTCTATAGATAGAGACTATGAACTGGTTTTCGGTTTGTTGATTGGAAACCACCACCCACGGCTTAAAGTAAGGACTATAAAAGACTTGTTAGTACCCACAGCTTAGAAATAGTCTATAGACAGAGACTATGAATTGGTTTTCGGTTTGTTGATTGGAAACCATGACCCACGGCTTAAAGTCTAACGACTATAAAAGACTTGTTAGTACCCACGGCTTTGAAAAAGTAGTGAATCCGTTACTTTACTTGTACCCACGGCTTATCAAAAGTCTTAAGACAAAGACTGAGCTGAAAACGGATTCACTACTTTACTACTACTACCCACGGTTTAGAAAAAGTCTTAGTACCTACGGCTTAGAAAAATTCTCTTTGACTTGTTGGATGAGATGGAAAGATAAAAACAACTAACGATTAAAAAAGAGTCTTATTGCCTATGGCAAAGACAGAGTCCCTAAGTTTACTTGTACCCACGGCTTGTAAGAAGTCTTAAGGCAAAGACTGTGAACTGGAAACGGAATGGTTACAATACTATTTACCCACGGCTTAGAAATAGTCTATAGATAGAGACTATGAACTGGTTTTCGGTTTGTTGATTGGAAACCACCACCCACGGCTTAAAGTAAGGACTATAAAAGACTTGTTAGTACCCACAGCTTAGAAATAGTCTATAGACAGAGACTATGAATTGGTTTTCGGTTTGTTGATTGGAAACCATGACCCACGGCTTAAAGTCTAACGACTATAAAAGACTTGTTAGTACCCACGGCTTTGAAAAAGTAGTGAATCCGTTACTTTACTTGTACCCACGGCTTATCAAAAGTCTTAAGACAAAGACTGAGCTGAAAACGGATTCACTACTTTACTACTACTACCCACGGCTTATAAAAAGTCTCAGTACCCACGGCTTAGAAAAATTCTATAGACAGAGATTACGAATTGGTTTTCAGACCAACAACTCAAAGAAAGTCTTTAAGGCAAAGAGACCGTGAATTGGTTTGACATGTTGGATGGGATTAACGACCAACAACTTAAAGAAAGTGGCAAAGAGATTGTGAATTGGCTTGACTTGTTGGATGGGATTAACGACCAACAACTTAAAAAAGTCTTTAACAAAGAGACTATGAACTGGTATGGCTTGTTGGATGGGATAAACGACCAACATCTTAAGAAAAACTCTTTAAGACAAAGAGTATAAGTTGAAAAAGAATTATGAGGTTTACTACTACCCACGGCTTACAAAGTCTTTATACAAAGACTATAGATTGGTTGTCTGACTTGTTGCAAAAAGAAAAGACCATCGGCTTAAGTAACATCTTAAGGAAAACAGACTCCTTATTCTACCACAAAAGGTGTTAAGGCAAACATTGTGAATTGGAAACGGATACGTTTCTTTCGCTAGTACCCACGGCTTTGAAAAAAAAAAAGAGTAGTGAATCTGTTGCTTTACTTGTACCCACGACTTATTTACAGTCTTAAAGCAAAGACTGCATTGAAAACGGATTCACTACTTTACTACTACCCACGGCTTACTTTACTTGTACTCACGGCTTTTAAAAAGTCTTAGTACCCACGGCTTATTAGAAAAATTCTATAGACAGACATTACGAAGAGTCTGGAATTGGTTTGACTTGTTGGATGGATTAACGACCAACAACTTAAAAGAAAGTCGTTAAGGCAAATAGATTGGGAACTGGTTTGCCTTGTTGGATGGGATAAACGACCAACAACTTAAAGAAAGTCTGTAAGGCAAAGAGATTGTGAACTGGTTTGACTTGTTGGATGGGATTAACGACCAACAATTTGAAGAAAGTCTTTAAGACAAAGAGATTGTGAACTGGTACCCACGGCTTTGAAAGAGTAGTGAATCCGTTACTTTACTTGTACCCACGGCTTATCAAAAGTCTTAAGGCAAAGACTAAACTGAAAACGGATTCACTCCTTTACTAATACTACCCACGGCTTATAAAAAGGTGTTAAGGCAAACATTGTGAATTGAAAACGGATTGTACCCACGGCTTAGAGAAAGTAGTGAATCCGTTGCTTTACTTGTACCCACGGCTTATAGAAAGTCTTAAGGCAAAGACTGAACTGAAAACGAATTCACTACTCTACTACTACTACTACCCACGGCTTACTTTACTTGTACCCACGGCTTATAAAAAGTCTTAAGGCAAAGACTGTGAATTGAAAACGGATTTGTACTTTACAAGTACCCACGGCTTAGAAATAGTCTACAGAGGGAGACTATGAATTGGTTTTCAACTTGTTGGATGGGATAAACGACCAAAAACCTTTTTAAAAAAGTCTTTAAGACAAAGAGACTATGAATTGGTTTGACTTGTTGGATGGGATAAACGACCAACAACTGAAAACAAAAACTCTTGAAGGCAAAGAGTATGAGTTGAAAAAGAATTGTCACTTTACTACTACCCACGGCTTACAAAGTCTTATGATCGAAAGAGCATAAGTTTCAGTCTCTTGTTACTTTGAAGTCTCCATCGAGTTCATAGACCGTACTTCCATCGGTCTCCATGGAAGTTTCAGGTAAGTCCTGAAACATAGTTTAAGAGATATAAACATCAAGATGACGCACAAGTTGCAACACTTTCTCAACAAGTGTCATTAGCGCCATCAGAATACCTTAGCTTCCACGTCGCCGTTATCTAGTCTCTTTGGGATGACTTATTCTGTAATGCTAGTAAAGTGTTAAACAAAGTGATTACAAGAACATTGAGAGCATATACCACGTGGGACTAGAAATCTTACAAAGGCTATACCTTCTCCATAGTTTGCAGTTCAATGGATGCATCTTCGAGGAACGGGACCAGTAATTTCAAGTTGCGTTCATACAACTCTGTACCTGCAAAAGCCAAAACGCAAAAGAGACAACTTTACTCTCACATCATCAAGATTCAGGATCTGATAGATAAGAACAAGCTGATCTGATCACACTAATCTACCAAGCTTCACAAAAAGAAAAACCAGAGAGCATAAATATCAGTTTTGTTCAAGTAGATACACTTTATCATATGAAATTGCAGAGACAGCGAACGAAACTCAGAAGCAGATTCTGTAAATCCTCACCTTGGAAGCTGATTGTCGGTCCGCGAAGATACAATCATCCGAGTAGATTTCAGAAGTGAAGATTCCTGCTGACATTTACAGATGAATCTTACCAAGTTAGTGTCTGTGCTTAGTTTGTGAGTGGGAGAGATTAGCTATGCTCTCAATCTCATCAATCAACGCAACAGCTTCGGTTAAAGAACCATTACCACACAATCCCTTGATCCCAGTATTGTAAGATGCAATATCTGGTTCGATCGAGAGTTTACCTGACAACTCCTTGAAGATGTCTTTAACCAAATCGAACTTCTTGGCGTTCACACACGCATTCAGCAAAGGGTTGAAAGACAAGACTGTTCTCTTGCACTTTCTCTCAGGCATTTATTTCGTCGAACACTTTCTGCGCGTGCTCAAACATACCGGCTCGTCCGTAGAGATTGATAATCCTCGCGACGAATCCTTCCTTTGACATGTTGTGGTACTTCTTCTGCTCCTCCAGGATCTCCTTGATCCACTCAAACTTCTTGGCCGCGGCGAGACGTCGTACAGTTTGCCGAAAACGAATCTGGAGGAAGGATTCAGCTGAAAGAAAGAGAGAAAAATAGATTTTTCTCTTTTTGTTTTTGTTTCCAGAAGGCGAATTAATGTGGTGCCGACACGTGTCGGGTTTTAAGAGAGAAAAAAAGTTCTTGCTAAAAACCTGGTTCTACGATTATATTTTCTTTTCTATTTTCTTAATTCCCTTTTATTGATTAAAACCATCTTAAAACCCACCTAACAACCAGGGATGGTGATGCTCTTACCCGGGTTGCTGCAATGGGTTCATAGGAGGAAGCGTTCGCAAGCCGGTTTGCTTTTTCCGATGGGATGGTTCTGAATATTTTGGTGCCTTTGGTGACACGCCATCGCTACCTCCTCAAGAATCTCAACCCACGCCAGGATATGTGGAAAAGGTTTATACTGGAGCTATTGTTGCGACTGTTGTTTCTGCGGTTATATTTGTGGTGCTGCATTTGGATTAGTTATTATTTCTTTATGGAGAAGTTGGATATTACGACGGAATACCAAACTTACAAAAACTCTTTCATCAAATCAAAATAATGTATTATGAGAAAACTTCATCTTTATAAATCATAAATATAACCATCAAAGATATCAAACAACCCAAATAACACACAACCATAACTTACAATGGCCTGGCAGTTTTAGAGCTTTAAGAACCATTCGAGTATTTTTCATTTTCGGGTTGGGTTCGGTTTGATTCTGCCCGGGTTCAGGTCTTCGGGTATGCAAACTTTGACTACAAAAATAAAATGAAAATAAAAACTGTTTAATTTAAATGAAATTTAGTTAAATTTTGCAAAATAAATATTGAATATTAACAAATATAACTAGAGATTTTTGGATGTCTTGAATATTTTGGTTATTTTGTTCTAAATATAAATGTTATATTAGTTTTACAATTATAATTTTAGATATTTTGCTATTATGTCTAAATATAACTAATATTTTTGGGTATATAATATAATTATAGTTTGGATATTTCGACTATCAATTCGGTTCTCGATTCGGTTTCGGTTCTCGATTCGGTTCCGGTTCTTTCGGGTATAGAATTTTAAGACTCATTGGATATTTTTGTCGGTCCCGGTTTGGTTCGACTATTCGGTTCTAAATACGTATAACCAATAAATACATAATAAATATATATATATATATATATATATATATATATATATATATATATATATATGATATGCAATGTAGAGAATTAATTAAGAGAAACACATTTTTATGTCTTATTAATTGATAAAAGAACAAAAAATGAAAGTACAAAATTATAGTAGTAGATAATGGTTTAGTCATCAAGCACCATTACAATATATGGAAGATATAGGTAATGTGTCAATGATATGAAGCAAATGAAGAACAATACGAGATATGTTTTAAACGTGGATGTAAACATGTTTATAATGATAAAAGAAGATGAACTATCAATTGTTTATATGTTCAACTATACCACTACAATTTATGGTATGGTTCCACTACAAAAACACGAAACTCGCAGATATACAACTAATACTAATTTTGGTCCAACCTTTGGCGGCGTGGGTACAACTATGTATATTTTGACCGAAAAAATTAAACTGCATTTTCTTTAACTTTTCCGCCAGCGTGAAAATTGGGAGGGAAGTTAATTTTTGATTTTTGATTATTTAGTTAATTATTATTATTATTGTAAATACTTTAAATAAACAAAAATCGATTTTCTTTTTCTTTCCCCTAATTTGATTCGAGAGAAGAGTGTTCGATGTTCGACATTTCTGGGTTTTTTAGGGTTCATTTCTTTTTCCATTACTCTCAAATTTTGTGGGTTTAGGGTTCTGATGAGACCTCACAATTGTGTTGCAACCTCATCTTCCTCTTCATATTCCATGGATGAAGGTCTTATCGCAGATGGTGAGTACGAAATGCCTACCAAGTGTTACTGCGGTGGTCAGGTTGTCAGGGAGACGTCACACACCGCCGAAGACCCTGGGAGAAGATACTTCTCCCCTGCGAGTTACGAGCGGTTAGTTAAAAATTTGCTCACTCTACTGATTTTTCTATGACTGTTTTAAATGTTAGATTCATGGTATTTAGGGCTTCTGATAATGTTCGAATTTTGGTGTTTTGTGCATGTAGAACCCGGGCTATCATATTAGGAAGTGATGGGATCAAGTGGTTGAAGATGAGCTCCAAATCCTTCACTCCGACATTAACCGGATTTCAGAGAATGTCGACAGTCTGCAAACTAACCACCATCTCGGAATGGAGGAGTTACTTGCAGAGCTGAAGGACAGCGAATTAACTTTCATAATTATGGACTTGCGTATTGCGGAGAAGCGGATTTCGGACCTGAAGGAAGAACACGAACAGAGCAAAGCAGAGATTGCAAGGCTGGAGTTGTTGATTACTGATGTCAACAAAAAACATAAAACTGTGGAGACCACGTTTGTGATTGCTGCACTTTTTCTTCTGCTTGCTTGGTTTTTAATTTGATTTAAGTAAGAACTTTCATTTGAAAGCCTTTGTTTTTAATTTCATTGCTGCGGATGAAGACCTCTGTTTTTCAAACTTTGCAAGAGGTCTTCTTTAAGTTGTGTTAACTGTGTGTTAATGGTGTTTATGTTCTTTGTTAGACCTAACTAAATGTCTTCGGTGTTTATGTTAAATATCTAATGTTTATGTTGTTTATTGTGTAAGTTCATATGAAGTCGAACCACTGCAAACTGAGTTGTACCAAACTTACTAATATTGAGTCGAACCACTGCAAACTGAGTTGTACCAAACGTACTAATACTGAGTCGAACCACGGCAAACTGAGTTGTACCAAACGTACCATTGATACCCAAAATAACATAAACACATAGTACACAATTCAAACATAGTAGACAATCCAAACATAGCGTACCCAAAACACCATTAAACACATACACTTCGTCAATCTTTCTTCTTCCGTGTGTTCTTACGTTTACCTTTTCCTGTAGCTTTAACTTCCGCTTTGCTTTTACCTTTCCCACCTCCTCTAGCCTGGCCACGTAAAAATGGACTGGAGACAGCAGCTGAAGGTTTCACAGTCCTCTTCAACCTCTCTGTCTTCTGTTCCGAAGTTTTTTTCGGTCTCCTCTTTCTCTAAGGTTCTGCTATGTGCTCCATCTCTGCAGCAGTCTCCTCATCCATCTCTTCACCAGACTCCTCGTCATTCTCTTCACCAGACTCCTCGTCATTCTCTTCACCAGGCTCGTCGTCCATCTCTTCGTCTCCCTAACCATCACCATGAGCTTTCTTAGCTTTCTTAGTGGCCGGTGTAGGACTCTGAGCTGTCTTAGCTTTCGTAGTGGTCGGACTTAGAGCTTTCGTAGTTGCTCCTCCTATATTATGAGATTTATTTCTTCGTTGCTCGTTAACATAACACTCAACCACGTCAAGCCTCTCATCCAAATCACCAACCATTGTCTTAATCTCTGATGCAATATCATCCATCTTATTATCCATCTTCTCGATTGCTTCCTTGATCAATCCCTTCATCGCTTCCATCAGCTCCTGTATTGATCCACCGGTTTCAGCTGCCTCTCTTGGTACTTCATTTGCAAACTCAGTGATCCCTCTACCAGCCAAGTCCATCTCGTACAGACTCCCACCATATCTTATTCTTATGCATGATTAGATGGTCTCTCCAACATTCAACTAGAGGATCCATAAAACCTATCCCATCATCGCAACCAGGTTCTACGATGCGCTCCATAAGAACTTCCTCATCTGAGGTGAGTTCCAAGATGCTAATGATATCATGCGAATATGAAAACAAAAAATACAATCAAATATAAGGCTCGCTCAAATAAGATATAAAATGATGACAAAAACTCACCTTGGTACTTCCAGTTGCCTCGTTTATGTCATCCAATGGATAACCGTTCATGTGAGTCTCTTTGAACATGTGCTTGCACAACCTTGGACAGTCCTTCTCTGCCTTTACAGATACTCGAAACTTGCGTCCAAGCACCGAAATACACTCATATGCAAAAGCCTATACAGAGAGAGTACAATATCACGTTTTATTCCCTTTAAATTAATATTTTAATACATTTAAGGATTAGAATTACCTCAAAAGCAAGAATGAAACCAGAAAAGGTCCATGAATCTTTCTCCTTCACTATGCCTCTCGTGAACTTCTTCATTATTTTCTTCACTTCATCCAGACAATCATCAAATGTGTAACGCCCCAAGGAAATTTTTGACACAATTCCAAATCATCCACAACTTTAAGAAAGAAGGGCTCTATGTTTCCTTGAACTTTGGAATTTGCTTTCAAGACATTGGTTAAGAAATATAGCGCAGCCATCTTCTTCTTGTTAACAGCGCTCTTCATTGACGGTAGTTTCTTCTTCACATCTGCTATCGTTATATTTTTCTTTCTCTTGAATCACTTTTTCACAAACTTGTAATCACCTTTTTTCTTATCCTTCAGCTCTTCGTAGTTGCTAGGATACTCATGGCAATCCAACCCACTTAACAGCATATGCTCCTTAATGGAGTATCTAATAGGTAATCCATTAACCACAAACCACAACTCTCTCTCATTCTCAATATAAGCTAGGTGAAGTAGCAGCATCCACAATCCTTGTGATTTATGGTTTGGCTCGTCCGCTATATGAAATATATGTTTAAATTGAGGATGACTCGTGAACCATTCCAACACATCCGGAATTTTCTTGATCTCAGTGACCGTATCCTTCACGTAACACCTGCACGATATCTTGCAACTCTTTGAATATTGCTTTGGACGGAAGTAAAACTTCTCTGGTTGCAGAGGTATATATTCATCATCAACCTGCAGCCAAGTCAAACAATGTGGTAATTAAACTTAACATGTAGTCGAACCTACTCGAACCTACATTTGAACCTACATTCGAACCTACATTCGAACCATTTGCTGAATTAAAATTCTCAAAATCAGTGTACATTACCAGGTACGGTGCAGAAAAAGAGACATGTGTTTCTGAAGGCATAGCTTGAGCGTCTTTTGTTTGTGTTGGTATGGTTTGTTCCCGTTGAGGAGCTTCTTCCTACGGGGTTTGTTCTGTTTGCGGAGCTTCTTCTTGCGGAGATTCCTCACCATCATCCTCATCATAATCCTCATCATCATCCTCATCATTATCCTCCTCATTCTACATGTTCAAACAAATAAATTTAATTAACGGTTGAAGCTTAGCTGAATCTTAATCTACGTAGTTGTACCCAACATATCCGGTTGAATTTAGCAATAACTGTTCAATGTAACATATTCGAACGTAGTTGAACCTACTCGAATATATCATTACCTAATATACTACCTACTCAAAATTATCCATGTTCAGTCTTCATTCTCCTCTCCATTATCAATCTCAAAGTTCATGGAATAAATAAACAAGATTCAATACCTTATTATCCACTTCATGACCAGACAAATCCTCAGACGACTCTTATTCCTCGTCCTCTTCCTGTTTTTCTTCTTCGTCCTCTTCCTCTTTTTCCGATTCATCATCTTCTTCTTTTTCTTCTTCCTCTGAGTTCATCTTCTCCTCAGTTTGCGATTTTTTTGTTCGGGATTTGCTTCTTCGTTTGAATGACTTGGAAGAACTTCGGTTTCCACCGCTTCTATCGCCTCCATTGTTTCTCTCGCTTCTGTCGCTTCTGTCGGAGACTGGATTTCCGTCGATTCTCTTGCCTCCGTCGCTTCTGTCGGCTTTGGGGCTTATGTGGATTCTATCGACTTCGAGGTCGCTTCCGCCACTTCTGTCGGCTCCGACGGTTCGGTCGGTTGAGTCGGTTCTATCTGCTCCGACAATTCCGTCATTTCTTTGATGTTTCTAAACTTCACCATTACTCGATTCGAAGCTACACTATAGAATTTCAGTTTCCGTTACGAGAATCTTCGATTTCGCTTTCTTCCTCTTTTCGAAACCCTCTCTCTTTTCTGATTTCAAATATTTACTTGGAGAAAAAAAAACAAGGGGAAGGGTGAATATCCATTAGGTCGGGTCGGGTTTGCGGTTTTCGGATATAATCTTGGTTGGATTCGTAAATAGCTCAAGTTTCATTTGGTTCTAATGTATTTTCCATATTTTTCGATTTAAAAGAAAATGAAAAATAAATTCATTTCCAAAGTGTAGCATATGAGCAACTGATTCGCTCGTTTGTGGCAAATTAGCATTTCGTTTGAATCGGAGCTCTCGAACCGCGGAATGGAGCTAAAAGAATTCTGTTTTTTTTTTTTTTAAATTAACAAATTAACCGCAGCTTTTTTTGTTCACTCTGATTCACTTTCATTAAGATTAAAAGTATAATTTCCTCTTATCCTTTTGTCCGTACATGGCATTAGTATGGCAACTCAGATCGATTTTTTCCTAAAAAATGGCATAACAGCCGTGCGCTCCGGCTCGATTCACCGTGTTCTAAACCATGGACCGGACTGGCTGATTAAATCGAGCGCGCGGCCAATTTGCCACAAACGAAGAAAACATAATCTGCTCTGCCACTTTGTGATCTAATGCCATTATACTATTAGAGAGGAGTGTGCAATTACACTTTTGACCTTACTCACCTTACTCTTTTCATTTTTCCCTCAATTCCCGATTCACCTTTCACTTTTAGATAAATGAATTTAAAAATTTATTAAATTCAAAACAGAAAAATGAAAAATAGAAATTGGTTTGGAAAATCGGGAATCGAGAAATTTTGGTCGGGAGCTCGTTGAACCCGAGCTCGAGCATCTTCTTCCTTTTGCTGTCAGAATCTTCTTCGAGCTCATTGACACTGAATACGCATTCTATCAATCCGTTTTCTTCTTCCTTTTGCTGTCGGAATCTTCTTCGAGGTCATTGACACTGAATCCGCATTCTATCAATCCGTTTTCTTCTCCTCTGTAAATTGATGTCCCCTGTTGCTGATTTCCACCATTGTTGAAGCTTCAATTCCATTAGAGGTGAGTTTCTAGCTTTTGTTTATTTGTTTGGTATATGGATTTGTAAATTGATTCATTGGGTATAGACATTGAAATGGTATACATACATTGATAGGATATGTGTTAGATTAAGAAATTTGACGATTGTAACTTGTGAATCGCAATGAGTAAGCTCAATTTGAACTCGTAATACCATAGATTGGAACTTGCAGAGATGGTACAACTGGTACAAATGAGAGGTATTTGATTAAGTGGTTCAAATGGTTCATATAGGTACAACTGCATGTTAAAGACTAATGGTACTAAAAGTTCAACTGATACACGTAGTACAACTGTGAGATTTTTTGTAATTAGCAATTGATTATTTGCATTATATTTGCAGGGGACAATGAGTATGAACATCACAAACATATTTTTCGACCACGGAGGTCATTATGCAGAAGAGGACCTGAAATGGGTTTCAAAAAATCCCACTTGCGCTATAACTTTCTAGATCTCATCTTTGGAGGAGATTACGTACTCGGCGGTAGTAGAAAAGGTATGCAGGAAGATTGGGAGAGATGGAGCTAAGCCGCTGAGTTACATTCCAGTGTCAAATAATCCTGCGAGAGAGATGTACATTTTCGATGATGAGGACCTATTTGCTTATCTAACGACAATTGATAAACTGGGATTTATGAGGGTTTTGCATGTGGAGGTAATGAAAGATTCGAGAATAAATAATAGGAGCGAACACCAGTCTAGAACGGAGGTTAAAAGTTCATTTGGTTTGAATTATGAGAAGGAGCCGATTCTAAATGGCATAGGTGATGTACCGAATGATGGTATCGTTACTATTTTCAGGGAGGAAGGACAAAAGAAAAACAGAGGGAGCCACATATCGAAGAGCCACTTATCGAAGAGGTGGAGTCTGATGGCAAAGAACATGATGGCAATGGTGAGTGTCCAGAACCTGATAGTAAGGAAGACGGGTTAAATGGGTTTGATGAGGATATTGAGCTTTCACATCATACAGAAGAATCTCAGTTTGTTGAAGCATGGGAAGATGGTATTGGCATTGACTTAAGACAACAATTTCCCTCAAAGGAGGCATTGCAAGATTTAGTTGACAGAGCTTCACATAAGCACTGTTTTGGTGTCCGCACTTATAAGTCAGATACAGTGCGAAGTCAGATACAGTGCGACTTATTCTCAAGTGCACTCTGGAGAGCAAAGGCTGTAGTTGGTATATACGAGCTGCGAAGATAGCTGGATCAGATTTTTTCAGCGTCACAAGATACAAGAGTAAGCATACATGCTCTCAGGCTGTTCAAAGTAGTAGCAATTGTAGAAGAAGAGGCAACCCACGATTAGTGGCAGCGGTTCTGCATGAAGACTATCCAGGTCAATTCGACACACCAGTTCCTAAAACTATTGTAGATGTTGTTCACCGAAGAGCTGGTGTCACCGTGTCATACTCAACTGCCTTGAGAGGAAAAAAACTACATGTTAGTGATGTGCGGGGCACTCCTGAAGAAGGATATAGGATGTTGTTTTCTTATCTGTACATGCTGGAGCAGGAAAATCCTGGAACAAAAACAAACGTGCAACTAGATGCTGATAACAGATTCGATTATCTATTTGTTGCTTTGGGCGCCAGCATTGAAGGGTTTCAATGGATGAGGAAAGTGATAGTTGTGGATGCAACGTTTCTGAAGACTGTATATGGTGGACAGCTTGTGTTTGCCACTGCTCAAGATCCTAATCATCACCATTACCCTATTGCCTTTGGGATAATTGATAGCGAAAATCATCTTAGTTGGTCGTGGTTTCTGGAAAACCTGAAAGCTGTTATACCAGATGATCCTGAATTGGTTTTTGTGAGTGACAGACATAAAAGCATCATAAACGGAGTGTCGAAGGTCTATCCATTGGCTCGCCATGTACACTGTATTTGGCATCTGGCACAGAACGTAAAAGGGCATGCTCAACAAGGGGTGAAGAGAGATGATGTTGTGGATAAGTTTATCCAATGCGCTCATGCTTATACTGTGTCTGATTTTAGACAAGAGTTTGATGATTTCACAAAGAGGTACCCTGCGTGTGCTAAGTTTTTGGTTGATAAGATAGATGTGGATAGGTGGGCAAGGTGCTTCTTTGAGGGAGATAAGTATAACTTAGATACCAGCAATTCTTGTGAATCTATGAACAGTGTGTTTAGGAAAGATAGAAAGTTGTCACTCTTACCTATGGTTGATAAAGTAGTAGAGAAATTCGCTTTTTGGTCCAACAAGTATAGGAACGAGTGCGCTTCAATGCCATGTACAAAGGTCGTTGTGCCTTATGTGGAGAATTTGCTTCATGAGAGATGTCCAATAGCTAAGTGTTTAACTGTAAGGGAGGTAAATGGACTGGAATTTCAGTATGACGTAGTTGGAACAGATGGTGTGACATACCTTGTGGATTTAGCAAGCAGAACTTACATGTGCAGAATGTTTGACATAGACAAGTATCCTTGTGTTCATACAATTGACGCAGTCATGGCAAAAATAAAGAAGGATGGAAGAACATCGACTCTTTCTATATATGATATGTGCTCCAAATACTACTTGGTTGAGTGATATATCCATATTTTACATGTTTTTACCTTGGTTTTCTTTATATATTCTCGCTTAATAATAATGATTTTTGCATCCAAGAGGTAGTTTTCTTGTATATTGTGGTTTTGGGAAGCAAACAGGTCAAAATGGCAAAAAGAAGGCAAAAGAGCTTAAAACAATGATCCATGCAAGTTCCCAAGTCAAGAGCTTCAACAAAACTCAAGTTAGCCGGTTTCCGCATTCGGACAGAATCGAGGTGCCCGAAAGATGACCGCGGCAAAGGGTCTTTCCTACGTCCAAATCATGAGATCTTTATATGGAAAGATAGATAAATGAGTCATGCGTCGCGACGAAGTGAAATTGGGCTATTTGGAGCAGAAATGCGGCCTAGGATCTTTTTCTCCCAAGACATGTCCGTCTGGCGAGTAAGTGAAGCCCATGGAGCTTGGATGAGCAAAATGGACTGGGATCACTTCGGGCCAAGCCTAAACCTCATCATGACTCAAGCTCACATCTCTACACGCGAAAAGAAGCTCGCAGCCGCGCCTCACTCAAGACTTGGAGAGCAAGTTCACGCGGGGAGAAGAAATGGAAAGTTTCCTCTTCTCCTTTGCGCATTAACTCAGCCGACCTAGCCTCCCCTCACCTATATATACTTGCTTTTAGCCTCTTGTATCATCATCACGAATCAATAGACACTACTCTCTTCTTCTTTCAGTCAATAAACCGGAGCCACTTAGGTGGTCTCCTTGTTCTTTCTTTTCTTTTGCACTTTGTACATACTCGCATGTTTTAGCTTCTAGTCTAGGGTTTGGAGGTTTCTCTCTAGGGGGGAGCGGCGGCTTGATTCCTATCACTCCGCCTTCTTCCCTAGACCTATGAGATCCTCTCTACTCCCTTAGACTCATTATTGAATCATGGATCTTTCAAAGAAGACATGACATGATAAGCCATCAAGAATCGGTTGTTAAAGAAAGGGAAACCTTATGGTTCACCATCTTTATTCATACCTAAAGCTTGTTGCTAGAGTAGCTAACTAGCGACTTGATCCAAGGTTGATATACTCTCCAAAAGCTTGTTATATCTCCGGTCCTAATATTTGATGGGCAAATCGTCTTAGGCTATGAAAGTAGACCTAAGGAGTTTTGTGAACAATCACTACTCGATTTTATTGCATGTTTCACTCTTCAATGACCATGTGAAAACTGAGTCCATTGGTTTAAGAAACATAGGTGGTCGGAGCCACGAAAGTGGGATGACCACATCTTAGTGTTTTGAGTTCATAGAAATCGGATTTAACAAACTTTTCAATTGATTTGGCTTATGTCTTTTGCGGATTATCCTTTGCTCAATAATGATGTTTGTATAGTTGCATTTGTTATTTGATTCTCCTTTATAAAACAAAAACACAAAATCCCCTTGCATATTATTGATTTAGCTTAACCAAATCTTTACAAAAGTGTAATGTGTAATTCGCATTCTCTTGTGGATCGACCCCTAAGTACTACAACAACATGTTGTGCACTTGCAACTAAGTTTAGCTTAGGGTTTTTATTTACTTGAATTCATCTCACACCTAAGCATGCATCAAGTATTTTGGCGCCGTTTCCGGGGAATGCATTACACTTACACGTTTATGAGATTAAAAGTTAAGACTAGATCTTTTGTTTCATGTTTATTAACTTTCTAACTTTTGTTTTCTTGTGTTTCTTAGGTACTTTAAGGATGAGTCACTACTCGGGCATGAGTAACAACTTTGAAGGAAGAAAACCGCTTCCCCAAGAAGCCCAAAGGCGGCCACATGATCCAAATCCGGTCGAAGACTTCATCCCAATGCCGATCCCACCAAATTTTTGCCATCCGCTCTTTGCCGAGACTAGCCGAGAAGAACATCATCACCACCATCAAAACCAAGCACCGGTTTATCAAGGCCGACCTCACCAACCAACTCATCATCATTACCGTCCACACCCCAACCCTCCCACATACCAAGAACATGTGCTTAATAAGCGGAGAGATGACAATCTCAAAGCCATGATAGAAGACTTCATGGAAATCCAAAGAAAGTCTAACCAAAGTCTTGAGACAAGGTTAGAATTTCTAAGGCATGACCTTGATAAGAAGACCAGAAACCTCTCTGACCAAGTAGAGAGAGTCGAATCAAGGTGTGTTAAAATGGAAAGGGAGCTAAGGAAACAAGCCGCAACCGTCGGAAACAACACCAAGGCGATCCGGGACTTAAACTTCAATTCAAAAGAGATGGATAGCCACCTGGATGAGAAGATCACCGAGCTAGAAGACAACCTCAATGGTACCACCATGAGCCTCAACTCAACCGCACTTGTGGCCCACCGAGCCAAGAAGAGAGCATTGAAGGTTAACCAAAGAGAGAAAGAACTTAACTCAACCATGACGATGTTGGTGGAAGGACAAGAACAATTCAAGGAATCAATCAATGACTTGAAGCGTCTTGTGGAAGAAAGATACAAAGAGCTACTAGAGAGAAGCACGCTATGGCAAGATACAACCGGAGGAGTTTCCAAAGAAGTACAAGACCTCACCAAACGCTTGGCGGATATGGAAGAAAGAGACCGAGTTTCAAAAGACACAAAAGCGGCCGACTCAAAACCTAGCAATGCTTTGGTTGCTTTTGGTGTTAGCGAGACCAATCCAAGAGTGGTTTGGGATGAGGATGAAAAGAGACAAGGCAAGCGGACAGCAAGGATAAGAGGAAGAAGGTTGCCGGAAGGAACACCACTTTCTCCAAGATCTTCACAACCACCCGTCCCTAAGGAGAAAAGGAAAGCAAGCTCATCAATGGATTACACCATTGATGACTTCAATTTTATGGCGAAAAGGTTCCCTAGCAATATGCCCTTTGATGTCGCTTGCAACAAGAGCCCTTACCTTCAAGACTTTGTATGGACTCACGATTGGAGCTTAGCCGAAGTGGAGAAGATGTATAATGAAGCGAGGGAGGAAATGCCTGCTCCAAGGACACTACACAAACTTCATGACCCAGGTTACTTTCTTATACATTGCTCCATCAATGGCAAATTCTTTGATGATGCACTATGCGATTCCGGTTCAAGCGTGAACCTCATGCCGGCTGTGATAGCAAGATGTTTGGGATTGATTGAGTCCATGGAGCGAACCAACACGGGCATAAAACTTGCCAACAGCTCTTCATTCAAACCGCTTGGCAAGGTAAGAAATGTCCAACTCTCTTTTGAAGATTGCATCATCCCGGCCGATTTCTATGTTGTCATTGTGGAGGATCCGGATGACCAAGCCCTTCTACTTGAGAGATCCTTCTTAGCAACAGCCGGGGCAATTATGGATTGGCCAAACAGGAGAATCTCACTAGCCAATGTTGACAAGGATACCTATTATGTTGCTGCACCTCCCGGTTTCTCATCCAAAAGATTTCGGTACACAAGTGGAGGAGAAGGCACACAACAAGGTTACTTGATCAAAGAAGTGTTACAAGACAAGATGCACTTGGAGCCATCCAGTACTAGGAGCTTTCTACAGCCTCCACATTTGCCTAACACCTAAGGAACACAAGGAGTCGAGCTATAAAGACTTTAACCTAGCGCTTATGGGAGGCAACCCATGTTTCTTTTTTCTTTTCTTTTCTTTTTAACTTTTATTTTGATTTTATTATTAACTTGAATTTTTTGGGAATTTTATAAACTTCACGAAAACACAAAAAACATGTTTTATGATTAAGTGCCAAAGAAGACCATCAAAGGAGTTTTGCATAAGACGGCCAATTCCCACCCAATCATCCCGCCCTTGTTCCGGAGCACCAACATAGCGGTCACCACCTTCGGATGCTCAAGGAAGATTACGGAGATCAATCGGTGGAAGAAATTCACAAAACGGTCGAGTCATATGGAAGATATCAAGTCCGGTAGCATTTTCCGGGCCAAACGGGTAACAAGGAGGACCCAATCGACCCATCTCACAAACGGCTCAACCAAAGTCCACCAAACTTCACATGCGACCAGACAACACCATGTTGGTCGGCAAATCCAAAAGATAGGACGGACAAATGTTGACGGATAAGGAGATACGCACAAATGCCCCATCCGGTCGTTAGAGGTGCACCAAAAGGCCGTCAAGACCAAAATCACGGCATGGAGATACCACCACCTGGAGATGGACTCTTGGAGCTTCATCATCACTATTCCAGAAGAAAATCAAGGGACGGACAAGCCAATTTCAAGAATGGTCAAAAATCTCTTCCCGGAGCCATCTAGACCACGTTGTGAAGGAAATCTCAAACCGCCCGTCCGTTTGCCCTCAAACTTCTCCAGTGGTCCTAAAATATCAGGTTGGTCGAAGGATTTTCAAGCCCGGTCGAGGAATTCATCATCGTTTGGGCTGTGGTCTATTGCACCCTCTACGGATCGTCCGGATGACCACCAAATGATGCATCTCCCAAACCGCTCGTTTGTTTGCCCTGCAACTCCACCACGGCTCCTAAAATATATGATTGGTCGGTGGAATTTCAAGATCGGTCAGAGAATTGTTCACGGTTCAGGCTGCGGTCATTAACATCACCTTCCGGCCAGCCGAGAAATCCACCCGATGACGAATTCTCACCCCCGCTCGTTCGTTTGACCTCATACTTCACCAGCGGCTCTAAAACATCATATTGGACGGTAAATTTTCAATCCCGTTCATAAAATTCTTAACGGTTTGTCATGTGGTCCACAGCCTTCATTTTTGGCCTTCACACGGGCCTTACACGACCACACTACACACCGGACGGAATCACACCTTCAGATTGAAAACTCACCGCCCAAATGGATCTAAGGCGTGATTTGATGTTGTCATATCACACTTAGAGTCGCTTCACAATGCAAAACCGCTCTTCAAGACCTACGGTCACTCTTTGGTAACAAAATCCGAAACACTTTCCCAACACATTCAATTTTCTTTTTTACCCCTCTTAATTGGATTTGCTTCCACCGGGACGGTGCAAGTTAAGTCTGGGGGGATTACTAACACGTTTGTTCTTTTTGATTTTTCTTTTCTTTTTTTTTTTTTTTTTTTTTTCCCTTTTTCCTTTGAGTCGTTTTATTGAGTCAAAATTTTGTCCGAGAATTATGACCTTTTCTTTGAAACTAACCATGTTACGCTAATGTCTAAGTGACCATTGAAACAGTATTTGGCAACATTCACTCAATGTACACTTTGAGCGGATCGGTTTACCAAAAATGGCCACATTTCCAAAAAGCCAATGGAGGATCCACCTTTGACTCCGCACCTTAATGAACTTAACCCTCTCAGCTAGGGGCTTGGTTTTACAAAGGGTACGACTCCTCATCCTCACCAAATAATGAAAGTCTACGTGAGTTCGGTTTCCCCTCTCTCTCCCCTTCAATTTAAGAAAAAGCACCAAGGTCCAAGTAACCGGGGATTAGGTGGCTACCACCATCAATACTCGCGTCTATGGAAGACCCTTTGATCCAAGTAACCGGGGATTAGGTGGCTACAACCATCAATACTCGCGTCTATGGAAGATCCATCAAAAACCTCCACAAAGAGGAGAAGAAGTCGAATAAAAAAAATACCTTGCTACCCTAAAAAAAAGGGATCAATCGACTTAAGGAGTGAGAAGAGAGAGAGGTGAAACAAGGGCCAAGACAAGTGTTTAAACACAAGAGGATGAGAAAGAGATCATAAACCCTTTGATCGATATCCCCTAGTTGAGACCGCACCTTTAAAAATTGAAGGAGTCAAAGGAGGTGAGCCCGGATGGTCATATGGAGTGTAGGTTACTTTGGGATGACTGCTAAACTCAATGTAAGTACTTATGTTCCTCATCATAAAGCCAAAACCGTTTTTCATGTGGATTACTAAAACATAAGCTAACGTGGATTTTCAAAATGCATTGAGAGTTCTCATGTTTTCAAACCTCTTTTCCTTTCTTAGTTTGCTTGAGGACAAGCAAAAGGCTAAGTCTGGGGGAGTTGATATATCCATATTTTACATGTTTTTACCTTGGTTTTCTTTATATATTCTCGCTTAATAATAATGATTTTTGCATCCAAGAGGTAGTTTTCTTGTATATTGTGGTTTTGGGAAGCAAACAGGTCAAAATGGCAAAAAGAAGGCAAAAGAGCTTAAAACAATGATCCATGCAAGTTCCCAAGTCAAGAGCTTCAACAAAACTCAAGTTAGCCGGTTTCCGCATTCGGACAGAATCGAAGTGCCCGAAAGATGACCGCGGCAAAGGGTCTTTCCTACGTCCAAATCATGAGATCTTTATATGGAAAGATAGATAAATGAGTCATGCGTCGCGACGAAGTGAAATTGGGCTATTTGGAGCAGAAATGCGGCCTAGGATCTTTTTCTCCCAAGACATGTCCGTCTGGCGAGTAAGTGAAGCCCATGGAGCTTGGATGAGCAAAATGGACTGGGATCACTTCGGGCCAAGCCTAAACCTCATCATGACTCAAGCCCACATCTCTACACGCGAAAAGAAGCTCGCAGCCGCGCCTCACTCAAGACTTGGAGAGCAAGTTCACGCGGGGAGAAGAAATGGAAAGTTTCCTCTTCTCCTTTGCGCATTAACTCAGCCGACCTAGCCTCCCCTCACCTATATATACTTGCTTTTAGCCTCTTGTATCATCATCACGAATCAATAGACACTACTCTCTTCTTCTTTCAGTCAATAAACCGGAGCCACTTAGGTGGTCTCCTTGTTCTTTCTTTTCTTTTGCACTTTGTACATACTCGCATGTTTTAGCTTCTAGTCTAGGGTTTGGAGGTTTCTCTCTAGGGGGGAGCGGCGGCTTGATTCCTATCACTCCGCCTTCTTCCCTAGACCTATGAGATCCTCTCTACTCCCTTAGACTCATTATTGAATCATGGATCTTTCAAAGAAGACATGACATGATAAGCCATCAAGAATCGGTTGTTAAAGAAAGGGAAACCTTATGGTTCACCATCTTTATTCATACCTAAAGCTTGTTGCTAGAGTAGCTAACTAGCGACTTGATCCAAGGTTGATATACTCTCCAAAAGCTTGTTATATCTCCGGTCCTAATATTTGATGGGCAAATCGTCTTAGGCTATGAAAGTAGACCTAAGGAGTTTTGTGAACAATCACTACTCGATTTTATTGCATGTTTCACTCTTCAATGACCATGTGAAAACTGAGTCCATTGGTTTAAGAAACATAGGTGGTCGGAGCCACGAAAGTGGGATGACCACATCTTAGTGTTTTGAGTTCATAGAAATCGGATTTAACAAACTTTTCAATTGATTTGGCTTATGTCTTTTGCGGATTATCCTTTGCTCAATAATGATGTTTGTATAGTTGCATTTGTTATTTGATTCTCCTTTATAAAACAAAAACACAAAATCCCCTTGCATATTATTGATTTAGCTTAACCAAATCTTTACAAAAGTGTAATGTGTAATTCGCATTCTCTTGTGGATCGACCCCTAAGTACTACAACAACATGTTGTGCACTTGCAACTAAGTTTAGCTTAGGGTTTTTATTTACTTGAATTCATCTCACACCTAAGCATGCATCAAGTATTTTGGCGCCGTTTCCGGGGAATGCATTACACTTACACGTTTATGAGATTAAAAGTTAAGACTAGATCTTTTGTTTCATGTTTATTAACTTTCTAACTTTTGTTTTCTTGTGTTTCTTAGGTACTTTAAGGATGAGTCACTACTCGGGCATGAGTAACAACTTTGAAGGAAGAAAACCGCTTCCCCAAGAAGCCCAAAGGCGGCCACATGATCCAAATCCGGTCGAAGACTTCATCCCAATGCCGATCCCACCAAATTTTTGCCATCCGCTCTTTGCCGAGACTAGCCGAGAAGAACATCATCACCACCATCAAAACCAAGCACCGGTTTATCAAGGCCGACCTCACCAACCACCTCATCATCATTACCGTCCACACCCCAACCCTCCCACATACCAAGAACATGTGCTTAATAAGCGGAGAGATGACAATCTCAAAGCCATGATAGAAGACTTCATGGAAATCCAAAGAAAGTCTAACCAAAGTCTTGAGACAAGGTTAGAATTTCTAAGGCATGACCTTGATAAGAAGACCAGAAACCTCTCTGACCAAGTAGAGAGAGTCGAATCAAGGTGTGTTAAAATGGAAAGGGAGCTAAGGAAACAAGCCGCAACCGTCGGAAACAACACCAAGGCGATCCGGGACTTAAACTTCAATTCAAAAGAGATGGATAGCCACCTGGATGAGAAGATCACCGAGCTAGAAGACAACCTCAATGGTACCACCATGAGCCTCAACTCAACCGCACTTGTGGCCCACCGAGCCAAGAAGAGAGCATTGAAGGTTAACCAAAGAGAGAAAGAACTTAACTCAACCATGACGATGTTGGTGGAAGGACAAGAACAATTCAAGGAATCAATCAATGACTTGAAGCGTCTTGTGGAAGAAAGATACAAAGAGCTACTAGAGAGAAGCACGCTATGGCAAGATACAACCGGAGGAGTTTCCAAAGAAGTACAAGACCTCACCAAACGCTTGGCGGATATGGAAGAAAGAGACCGAGTTTCAAAAGACACAAAAGCGGCCGACTCAAAACCTAGCAATGCTTTGGTTGCTTTTGGTGTTAGCGAGACCAATCCAAGAGTGGTTTGGGATGAGGATGAAAAGAGACAAGGCAAGCGGACAGCAAGGATAAGAGGAAGAAGGTTGCCGGAAGGAACACCACTTTCTCCAAGATCTTCACAACCACCCGTCCCTAAGGAGAAAAGGAAAGCAAGCTCATCAATGGATTACACCATTGATGACTTCAATTTTATGGCGAAAAGGTTCCCTAGCAATATGCCCTTTGATGTCGCTTGCAACAAGAGCCCTTACCTTCAAGACTTTGTATGGACTCACGATTGGAGCTTAGCCGAAGTGGAGAAGATGTATAATGAAGCGAGGGAGGAAATGCCTGCTCCAAGGACACTACACAAGCTTCATGACCCAGGTTACTTTCTTATACATTGCTCCATCAATGGCAAATTCTTTGATGATGCACTATGCGATTCCGGTTCAAGCGTGAACCTCATGCCGGCTGTGATAGCAAGATGTTTGGGATTGATTGAGTCCATGGAGCGAACCAACACGGGCATAAAACTTGCCAACAGCTCTTCATTCAAACCGCTTGGCAAGGTAAGAAATGTCCAACTCTCTTTTGAAGATTGCATCATCCCGGCCGATTTCTATGTTGTCATTGTGGAGGATCCGGACGACCAAGCCCTTCTACTTGAGAGATCCTTCTTAGCAACAGCCGGGGCAATTATGGATTGGCCAAACAGGAGAATCTCACTAGCCAATGTTGACAAGGATACCTATTATGTTGCTGCACCTCCCGGTTTCTCATCCAAAAGATTTCGGTACACAAGTGGAGGAGAAGGCACACAACAAGGTTACTTGATCAAAGAAGTGTTACAAGACAAGATGCACTTGGAGCCATCCAGTACTAGGAGCTTTCTACAGCCTCCACATTTGCCTAACACCTAAGGAACACAAGGAGTCGAGCTATAAAGACTTTAAACTAGCGCTTATGGGAGGCAACCCATGTTTCTTTTTTCTTTTCTTTTCTTTTTAACTTTTATTTTGATTTTATTATTAACTTGAATTTTTTGGGAATTTTATAAACTTCACGAAAACACAAAAAACATGTTTTATGATTAAGTGCCAAAGAAGACCATCAAAGGAGTTTTGCATAAGACGGCCAATTCCCACCCAATCATCCCGCCCTTGTTCCGGAGCACCAACATAGCGGTCACCACCTTCGGATGCTCAAGGAAGATTACGGAGATCAATCGGTGGAAGAAATTCACAAAACGGTCGAGTCATATGGAAGATATCAAGTCCGGTAGCATTTTCCGGGCCAAACGGGTAACAAGGAGGACCCAATCGACCCATCTCACAAACGGCTCAACCAAAGTCCACCAAACTTCACAGGCGACCAGACAACACCATGTTGGTCGGCAAATCCAAAAGATAGGACGGACAAATGTTGACGGATAAGGAGATACGCACAAATGCCCCATCCGGTCGTTAGAGGTGCACCAAAAGGCCGTCAAGACCAAAATCACGGCATGGAGATACCACCACCTGGAGATGGACTCTTGGAGCTTCATCATCACTATTCCAGAAGAAAATCAAGGGACGGACAAGCCAATTTCAAGAATGGTCAAAAATCTCTTCCCGGAGCCATCTAGACCACGTTGTGAAGGAAATCTCAAACCGCCCGTCCGTTTGCCCTCAAACTTCTCCAGTGGTCCTAAAATATAAGGTTGGTCGAAGGATTTTCAAGCCCGGTCGAGGAATTCATCATCGTTTGGGCTGTGGTCTATTGCACCCTCTACGGATCGTCCGGATGACCACCAAATGATGCATCTCCCAAACCGCTCGTTTGTTTGCCCTACAACTCCACCACGGCTCCTAAAATATATGATTGGTCGGTGGAATTTCAAGATCGGTCAGAGAATTGTTCACGGTTCAGGCTGCGGTCATTAACATCACCTTCCGGCCAGCCGAGAAATCCACCCGATGACGAATTCTCACCCCCGCTCATTCGTTTGACCTCATACTTCACCAGCGGCTCTAAAACATCATATTGGACGGTAAATTTTCAATCCCGTTCATAAAATTCTTAACGGTTTGTCATGTGGTCCACAGCCTTCATTTTTGGCCTTCACACGGGCCTTACACGACCACACTGCACACCGGACGGAATCACACCTTCAGATTGAAAACTCACCGCCCAAATGGATCTAAGGCGTGATTTGATGTTGTCATATCACACTTAGAGTCGCTTCACAATGCAAAACCGCTCTTCAAGACCTACGGTCACTCTTTGGTAACAAAATCCGAAACACTTTCCCAACACATTCAATTTTCTTTTTTACCCCTCTTAATTGGATTTGCTTCCACCGGGACGGTGCAAGTTAAGTCTGGGGGGATTACTAACACGTTTGTTCTTTTTGATTTTTCTTTTCTTTTTTTTTTTTTTTTTTTTTTTCCCTTTTTCCTTTGAGTCGTTTTATTGAGTCAAAATTTTGTCCGAGAATTATGACCTTTTCTTTGAAACTAACCATGTTACGCTAATGTCTAAGTGACCATTGAAACAGTATTTGGCAACATTCACTCAATGTACACTTTGAGCGGATCGGTTTACCAAAAATGGCCACATTTCCAAAAAGCCAATGGAGGATCCACCTTTGACTCCGCACCTTAATGAACTTAACCCTCTCAGCTAGGGGCTTGGTTTTACAAAGGGTACGACTCCTCATCCTCACCAAATAATGAAAGTCTACGTGAGTTCGGTTTCCCCTCTCTCTCCCCTTCAATTTAAGAAAACGCACCAAGGTCCAAGTAACCGGGGATTAGGTGGCTACCACCATCAATACTCGCGTCTATGGAAGACCCTTTGATCCAAGTAACCGGGGATTAGGTGGCTACAACCATCAATACTCGCGTCTATGGAAGATCCATCAAAAACCTCCACAAAGAGGAGAAGAAGTCGAATAAAAAAAATACCTTGCTACCCTAAAAAAAAGGGATCAATCGACTTAAGGAGTGAGAAGAGAGAGAGGTGAAACAAGGGCCAAGACAAGTGTTTAAACACAAGAGGATGAGAAAGAGATCATAAACCCTTTGATCGATATCCCCTAGTTGAGACCGCACCTTTAAAAATTGAAGGAGTCAAAGGAGGTGAGCCCGGATGGTCATATGGAGTGTAGGTTACTTTGGGATGACTGCTAAACTCAATGTAAGTACTTATGTTCCTCATCATAAAGCCAAAACCGTTTTTCATGTGGATTACTAAAACATAAGCTAACGTGGATTTTCAAAATGCATTGAGAGTTCTCATGTTTTCAAACCTCTTTTCCTTTCTTAGTTTGCTTGAGGACAAGCAAAAGGCTAAGTCTGGGGGAGTTGATATATCCATATTTTACATGTTTTTACCTTGGTTTTCTTTATATATTCTCGCTTAATAATAATGATTTTTGCATCCAAGAGGTAGTTTTCTTGTATATTGTGGTTTTGGGAAGCAAACAGGTCAAAATGGCAAAAAGAAGGCAAAAGAGCTTAAAACAATGATCCATGCAAGTTCCCAAGTCAAGAGCTTCAACAAAACTCAAGTTAGCCGGTTTCCGCATTCGGACAGAATCGAAGTGCCCGAAAGATGACCGCGGCAAAGGGTCTTTCCTACGTCCAAATCATGAGATCTTTATATGGAAAGATAGATAAATGAGTCATGCGTCGCGACGAAGTGAAATTGGGCTATTTGGAGCAGAAATGCGGCCTAGGATCTTTTTCTCCCAAGACATGTCCGTCTGGCGAGTAAGTGAAGCCCATGGAGCTTGGATGAGCAAAATGGACTGGGATCACTTCGGGCCAAGCCTAAACCTCATCATGACTCAAGCCCACATCTCTACACGCGAAAAGAAGCTCGCAGCCGCGCCTCACTCAAGACTTGGAGAGCAAGTTCACGCGGGGAGAAGAAATGGAAAGTTTCCTCTTCTCCTTTGCGCATTAACTCAGCCGACCTAGCCTCCCCTCACCTATATATACTTGCTTTTAGCCTCTTGTATCATCATCACGAATCAATAGACACTACTCTCTTCTTCTTTCAGTCAATAAACCGGAGCCACTTAGGTGGTCTCCTTGTTCTTTCTTTTCTTTTGCACTTTGTACATACTCGCATGTTTTAGCTTCTAGTCTAGGGTTTGGAGGTTTCTCTCTAGGGGGGAGCGGCGGCTTGATTCCTATCACTCCGCCTTCTTCCCTAGACCTATGAGATCCTCTCTACTCCCTTAGACTCATTATTGAATCATGGATCTTTCAAAGAAGACATGACATGATAAGCCATCAAGAATCGGTTGTTAAAGAAAGGGAAACCTTATGGTTCACCATCTTTATTCATACCTAAAGCTTGTTGCTAGAGTAGCTAACTAGCGACTTGATCCAAGGTTGATATACTCTCCAAAAGCTTGTTATATCTCCGGTCCTAATATTTGATGGGCAAATCGTCTTAGGCTATGAAAGTAGACCTAAGGAGTTTTGTGAACAATCACTACTCGATTTTATTGCATGTTTCACTCTTCAATGACCATGTGAAAACTGAGTCCATTGGTTTAAGAAACATAGGTGGTCGGAGCCACGAAAGTGGGATGACCACATCTTAGTGTTTTGAGTTCATAGAAATCGGATTTAACAAACTTTTCAATTGATTTGGCTTATGTCTTTTGCGGATTATCCTTTGCTCAATAATGATGTTTGTATAGTTGCATTTGTTATTTGATTCTCCTTTATAAAACAAAAACACAAAATCCCCTTGCATATTATTGATTTAGCTTAACCAAATCTTTACAAAAGTGTAATGTGTAATTCGCATTCTCTTGTGGATCGACCCCTAAGTACTACAACAACATGTTGTGCACTTGCAACTAAGTTTAGCTTAGGGTTTTTATTTACTTGAATTCATCTCACACCTAAGCATGCATCATTGAGACGTGGTCACAAGCATATGTGAAAACAATCTATACAGTGCCACATGTCTCTGTTTGGAGTATTCCTGAGGATGTAATGAAATTGTTCGCATACCCTCCTGATTACACGGCAAAAAGGGGAAGAAACAAAGAAGAACGACATCCATCAGAAGGAGAAAGTCGGAAAAAGAAGAAGAAAACGAGTAACAAGTGTAATCGTTACAAGAATTTGGGTGATTGGTTCGAACCTATGAGCCGGTGATGTTTGAGTTTTGTTGTGTAATTTGTGTTAGAACTATGTTTGAATTATTCTGATGAACTATGTTTGAACTATGTTTGAACATTTTATTTGAAGTTTTTATTGATGGGTTCTCATTCATTTAGTACAACTGGATCTAATTGGTTCGACTACTCGGTGATAAATACGAATAACCAACAAATACATAATAAATATATTTATGATATGGAATGTAGATAATTAATTAAGAGAAACACATTCTTATGTCTTATTAATAGATATAAACAACAACAAAAAAAATTACAAAATTATAGTTGTAGATAATGGTTCTGTCGTGAAGCACCCTTTACAATATATGGAAAATATAGGTAATGTGTGAGTGATATGAAGCAAATGAATAACAATACGAGATATGTTTTAAACGTGGAACTTAGGGGTCGATCCACAAGAGAATGCGAATTGCACACTTCACATTTGTAAAGATTTGGTTAAGCTAAATCAATAATATGCAAGGGTTTTGTATTTTGTTTTATAAGAAAGAGCAAATAACAATGCAAACTATACAAGCAACATTATAAATCAAAAGATAATCCGCAAAAGACATAGGCCAATCGATTGAAAGGTTTGTTAAATCCGATTTCTATGAACTCAAAACACTAAGATGTGGTCATCCCACTTTCGTGGCTCCGACCACCTATGTTTCTTAAACCAATGGACTCAGCTTTCACATGGTCATTGAAGAGTGAAACATGCGTTACTATTAGGTAATGATTGTTCACAAAACTCCTTAGGTCTACTTTCGTAGCCTAAGGCGATTTGCCCATCAAATATTAGGACCGGAGATATAACAAGCTTTTGGAGAGTATATCAACCTTAGATCAGGCCGCTAGTTAGCTACTCTAGCAACAAGCTTTAAGTATGAATAAAGATGGTGAACCATAAGGTTTCCCTTTCTTTAACAACCGATTCTCGAAGGCTTATCATGTCATGTCTTCTTTGGAAGATCCATGATTCAATAACGAGTCAAAAGGAGTAGAGAAGATCTCATGATTCTATTAGAAGGAGGCGGAGTGATAGAGATCAAACCGCGGCTCCCCCATAGAGAGAAACCTCTAAACCTAGACTTAAACTAAAACATGCGAGTATGTACAAGATGCAAAAGAAAAGAAAGAGCAAGGAGACCACCTAAGTGGCTCCGGTTTATTGACTGAAAAGAATTGTGATGTGTAGCTCATGATACAAGAGGCTAAAAGCAAGTATATATAGGTGAGGGGAGGCTAGGTCGGCTGAGTTAAGGCGCAAAAGAGAAGAGGAAACTTTCCATTTCTTCTTTTCGCTTGAACTTGCTCACCAAGTCTTGAAGAAAGCGCGGCTGCCACCTTCTGATCGCGTGAAATGGTGTGGGCTTGAGTCTTGATGAAGTCTAGGCTTGGCCCGCAATGATCCCGGTCCATTTCGCTCGTCCAAGCTCCACGGGCTTCACTTATTCGCCAGACGGACATGTCTTGGGAGAAACATATTCTAGGCCGCATAACTGCTCCAAATGGCCCAATTCCACTTCGCCGCGATGCATGACTCATTTATCTATCTTTCCATATAAAGATCTCGTGATTTGGACGTCGGAAAGTTCCTTTGCCGCGGTCATCTTTCGGATGCTTCGGTTCTGTCCGAATGCGGAAACCGGCCAACTTGAGTTTTGTTGAAGCTCTCGACTTGGGAACTTGCATGGATTATAGTTTGAAGTTCTTTTGCTCCATTTTGCCTTCTTTTTGCCATTTTGACCTGATTGCTTCCCAAAACCAAAATATACAAGAAAACTACCTCTTGGATACAAAATCATTATTATTAAGTAAGAAAACATAAGAAAAACCAAAGGAAAAACATGTAAAATATGGATATATCAACTCCCCCAGACTTAGCCTTTTGCTTGTCCTCAAGCAAACTAAGAAAGGAAAAGAGGTTTGAAAACATGAGAACTCTCAATGCATTTTGAAAATCCATGTTTGCTTATGTTTTAGTAATCCACATGAAGAACGGTTTTGGCTTGTGATGAAGGACATAAGTACTTACATTGAGTTTAGCGGTCATTCCAAAGTAACCCACACTCCATATGACCATCCGGGCTCACCTCCTTTGACTCCTTTAGTTTTTAAAGGTGTAGTCTCAGCTAGGGAATATCGATCAAAGGGGTTATAGACTCTTACCCATCCCTTTTTTATAAAACACATGTCTTGGCCCTTGTTTCACCTCTCTCTCTTCTCACTTCTTAAGTCGATTCATCCCTTTTTTAGGGTAGCAAGGTATTTTTTTTTATTCGACTTCTTCTCCTCTTTGTGGAGGTTTTTGGTGGATCTTCCATAGACGCGAGTATTGATGGTTGTAGCCACCTAATCCCCGGTTACTTGGATCAAAAGGTCTTCCATAGACGCGAGTATTGATGGTGGTTGCCACCTAATCCCCGGTTACTTGGACCATGGTGCTTTTTCTTAATTTTGAAGGGGAGAGAGAGGGGAAACCGAACTCACATAGACTTTCACTATTTGGTGAGGATTAGGAGTCGTGCCCTTTGTAAAACCAAGTCCCTAGCCAAGAAGGTTAAGTTCATTAAGGTGCGGAGTCAAAGATGGATCCTCCATCGGCTTTTTGGAAATGTGGCCATTTTTGGTAGACCGATCCGCTCAAGGTGTACTTTGAATGAATGTGTTGCCAAATACTGTTTCAATGGTCACTTAAACATTAGTGTAACATGGTTAGTTTCAAAGAAAAGGTCATAATTCTCGGACAAAATTTTGACTCAATAAAACGACTCAAGGAAAAATGAAAAACAAAGAGTCAAAAAGAATAAACTTGTTAGTAATCCCCCCAGACTTAACTTGCACCGTCTCGGTGTAAGCAAATCCAATTAAGAGAGGTTGAAAAGAAAAGGGAATTTGATGGGAATGTGTTTTAGATTGTGTTACCAAAGTGTGACCATAGGTCATGAAGAGCGGTTCTGCTGTGTTGAGGGACTCCAGGTGTGATATGACAGTATCAAATCATCCCTTAGATGGATTTGGTCGGTGAGTTTTCAATCTCCAGGTATGATTCCGTCCGGTTGGCTGTTTGGTCGTGTAAGGCTCATTTTGTCGACCAAAAATGAGTGCTGTGAACCACAGAGCAAACCGTTAAGAATTGGATGAACAGGATTGAAATTTTACCGTCCAATATGATGTTTTAGAGCCGCTGGTGGAGTTTCAGGTGATTTGGTCGAGTGGTTTTGAAAATGCTGCATCGGGTGGATCCTTCGGTCGGCCGGAAAGTGATGTGATGTACCACAGCTCGAATCGTGCAGATTTCTCTGACCGAGCCAGAAATTTCACCGACCAAGCATACATTTTAGGAGCTGTGGCAAAATTTGAGGCCAAACGAACAAGTGGTTTGAGAGATCCGTCACTTGGTGGTATATCCGAACGATCCGGAGAGAGTTGAATAGACCACAGCTCAAATGTTGACGAATTCTCCGACCGATCTTGAAATTCCATCGACCAACCTTATATTTTATGACCGCTGGAGAAGTTTGAGGTCAAACGGACGAGCGGTTTGAGAGTTCCTTCACACAGTGGTCAATTCGGCTCCGGGAAGAGTTTTCTTTCTTTGTGATTGGCTCGTTCGTTCCTTGATTTTCTTCTGGAATAATGATGTTGAAGCTTCAAGGATCCTTCTCCAACTGGTGGTATCTCCATGCCGTGATTTTGATTTTGTCGGCCTTCGGTTGCCCGCCGTCGACCGGATGTGACATCTTTGCATAGCTCCTGATCCGTCAACATTTCTCCGTCCTATCTTTTGGATTTGCTGACCTACATGGTGTTGTTTGGTCGCCTGTGAAGTTTGGTGGACTTTGGTCGAGCCGTTTGTGAGATGGTCGGTTGGGGGTTCCTCTTCACTCGTGTGGGTGGGAAAATGGTACCGGACTTGATATCTCCGATTCTACTCGACCGTTGAGTGATTTTCTTCGACCGGTTTGTCTCCTTAATCCTCCTTTATCATCCCAAGGACTTGACCGCGTTGTTCGTTGAACAAGGGTGGGATGATTTGGGTGGGATGACTCGACCTCATTAAGCTCCGGCTCATGAAACATGCAAAAACTGCTTTGGCACATATCATAAAACATGTTTATTTTGTTTTTGTGGATTTTATAAAATTCCCAAAAAATTCAAGTTAGTGGTAAAATCAAACCAAAACAAAAGTTTTAAAAGAATAGAAAAATATGGGTTGCCTCCCATAAGCGCTAGTTTTAAGTCTCTATAGCTCGACTCCTTGTGTTCCTTAGGTGTTAGGCAAGTGTGGAGGCTGTAGGAAGCTCCTAGTACTGGATGACTCCAAGTGCATCTTGTCTTGTAACACTTCTTTGATCAAGTAACCTTGTTGTGAGCTTTCTCCTCCACTTGTGTACCGAAATCTTTTGGATGAGAAACCGGGAGGTGCTGCGACATAATAGGTGTCCTTGTCAACATTGGCTAGTGAGATTCTCCTGTTTGGCCAATCCATGATTGCTCCAGCTGTTGCTAGGAAGGTCCTCCCAAGTAGAAGGGCTTGGTCGTCCGGATCCTCCACAGTGACAACATAGAAATCGGCCGGGATGATGCAATCCTCAAAAGAGAGTTGGACATTTCTTACCTTGCCAAGCGGTTTGAATGAAGAGCTGTAGGCAAGTTTTATGCCCGTGTTGGTTCGCTCCATGGACTCAATCAATCCCAAACATCTTGCTATCACAGCCGGCATGAGGTTCACGCTTGAACCGGAATCGCATAGTGCATCATCAAAGAATTTTCCATTGATGGAGCAATGTATAAGAAAGTAACCTGGGTCATGAAGCTTGTGTAATGTCCTTGGCGCAGGCATTTCCTCTCTTGCTTCATTATACATCTTCTCCACCTCGGCTAAGCTCCAATCATGTGTCCATACAAAGTCTTGAAGGTAAGGGCTTTTGTTGCAAGCGACATCAAAAGTCATATTGCTAGGGAACCTTTTCGCCATAAAATTGAAGTCATCAATGGTGTAATCCATTGATGAGCTTGCTTTCCTTTTCTCCTTAGGGACGGGTGGTTGTGAAGATCTTGGAGAAAGTGGTGTTCCTTCCGGCAACCTTCTTCCTCTTATCCTTGCTGTCCGCTTGCCTTGTCTCATTTGGAAACTCCTCCGGTTGTATCTTGCCATAGTGTGGTCTTCTCAAGTAGCTCTTTGTATCTCCCTTCCACAAGATGTTTCAAGTCATTGATTGATGCCTTGAATTGTTCTTGTCCTTCCACCAACATCGTCATGGTTGAGTTAAGTTCTTTCTCTCTTTGGTTAACCTTCAATGCTCTCTTCTTGGCTCGGTGGGCCACAAGTGCGGTTGAGTTGAGGCTCAGGGTTGTACCATTGAGGTTGTCTTCTAGCTCGGTGATCTTCTCATCCAGGTGGCTATCCATCTCTTTTGAATTGAAGTTTAAGTCCCGGATCGCCTTGGTGTTGTTTCCGACGGTTGCGGCTTGTTTCCTTAGCTCCCTTTCCACTTTAACACACCTTGATTCGGCTCTCTCTACTTGGTCAGAGAGGTTTCTGATCTTCCTATCAAGGTCATGCCTTAGAAATTCTAACCTTGTCTCAAGACTTTGGTTAGACTTTATTTGGATTTCCATGAAGTCTTCTATCATGGCTTTGAGATTGTCATCTCTCCGCCTATTAAGCACATGTTCTTGGTATGTGGGAGGGTTGGGGTGTGGACGGTAATGATGATGAGGTGGTTGGTGAGGTCGGCCTTGATAAACCGGTGCTCGGTTTTGATGGTAGTGATGATGTTCTTCTCGGCTAGTCTCGGCAAAGAGCGGATGGCAAAAATTTGGTGGGATCGGCATTGGGATGAAGTCTTCGGCCGGATTTGGATCATGTGGCCGCCTTTGGGCTTCATGGGGAAGCGGTTTTCTTCCTTCAAAGTTGTTACTCATGCCCGAGTAGTGGCTCATCCTTAAAGTACCTAAGAAACACAAGAAAACAAAAGTTAGAAAGTTAATAAACATGAAACAAAAGATCTAGTCTTAACTTTTAATCTCATAAATGTGTAAGTGCAATGCATTCCCCGGCAACGGCGCCAAAATACTTGATGCATGCTTAGGTGTGAGATGAATTCAAGTAAATAAAACCCCTAAGCTAAACATAGTTGCAAGTGCACAACATGTTGTTGTAGTACTTAGGGGTCGATCCACAAGAGAATGCGAATTGCACACTTCACATTTGTAAAGATTTGGTTAAGCTAAATCAATAATATGCAAGGGTTTTGTATTTTGTTTTATAAGAAAGAGCAAATAACAATGCAAACTATACAAGCAACATTATAAATCAAAAGATAATCCGCAAAAGACATAGGCCAATCGATTGAAAGGTTTGTTAAATCCGATTTCTATGAACTCAAAACACTAAGATGTGGTCATCCCACTTTCGTGGCTCCGACCACCTATGTTTCTTAAACCAATGGACTCAGCTTTCACATGGTCATTGAAGAGTGAAACATGCATTACTATTAGGTAATGATTGTTCACAAAACTCCTTAGGTCTACTTTCGTAGCCTAAGGCGATTTGCCCATCAAATATTAGGACCGGAGATATAACAAGCTTTTGGAGAGTATATCAACCTTAGATCAGGCCGCTAGTTAGCTACTCTAGCAACAAGCTTTAAGTATGAATAAAGATGGTGAACCATAAGGTTTCCCTTTCTTTAACAACCGATTCTCGAAGGCTTATCATGTCATGTCTTCTTTGGAAGATCCATGATTCAATAACGAGTCAAAAGGAGTAGAGAAGATCTCATGATTCTATTAGAAGGAGGCGGAGTGATAGAGATCAAACCGCGGCTCCCCCATAGAGAGAAACCTCTAAACCTAGACTTAAACTAAAACATGCGAGTATGTACAAGATGCAAAAGAAAAGAAAGAGCAAGGAGACCACCTAAGTGGCTCCGGTTTATTGACTGAAAAGAATTGTGATGTGTAGCTCATGATACAAGAGGCTAAAAGCAAGTATATATAGGTGAGGGGAGGCTAGGTCGACTGAGTTAAGGCGCAAAAGAGAAGAGGAAACTTTCCATTTCTTCTTTTCGCTTGAACTTGCTCACCAAGTCTTGAAGAAAGCGCAGCTGCCACCTTCTGATCGCGTGAAATGGTGTGGGCTTGAGTCTTGATGAAGTCTAGGCTTGGCCCGCAGTGATCCCGATCCATTTCGCTCGTCCAAGCTCCACGGGCTTCACTTATTCGCCAGACGGACATGTCTTGGGATAAAAATATTCTAGGCCGCATAACTGCTCCAAATGGCCCAATTCCACTTCGCCGCGATGCATGACTCATTTATCTATCTTTCCATATAAAGATCTCGTGATTTGGATGTCGGAAAGTTCCTTTGCCGCGGTCATCTTTCGGATGCTTCGGTTCTGTCCGAATGCGGAAACCGGCCAACTTGAGTTTTGTTGAAGCTCTCGACTTGGGAACTTGCATGGATTATAGTTTGAAGTTCTTTTGCTCCATTTTGACTTCTTTTTGCCATTTTGACCTGATTGCTTCCCAAAACCAAAATATACAAGAAAACTACCTCTTGGATACAAAATCATTATTATTAAGTAAGAAAACATAAGAAAAACAAAAGGAAAAACATGTAAAATATGGATATATCAATACCACTCTCAATTTCTCTCTTCAATATCTCTCTCCGCTTCCTCTCTTCGATTCCTCTCTTCAATTTCTCTCTTCAATTTCTCTCTGCAATTTCTCTCTGCAATTTCTCTCTGCAATTTCTCTCTGCAATTCCTCTCTTCGCTTCCTCTCTTCGCTTCCTCTCTTCGCTTCCTCTCTTAGCTTCCTCTCTTTGATTTCTCTTTTCAATTCCTCTATTCGCTTCCTCTCTTCAATTTTCAGAGATGGGACCTCACAGTTGGGTTGCAACCTCGTCTTCCTCTTCATACTCCCTCGACGAAGGTCTTATTGGATATGGCGAGTATGGTATGCCCACCAACTGTTACTGCGGTGGCAAGGTCGTTAGGGAAACGTCTTGCACCGAAGAAGACCATGGGAGAAGATTCTTCACCTGCGAATTCCAAGCGGTTAGTTGAGAATCCTGCGAAATCTTGGTATTTAGGGTTTAGTCTAATGTTGGCACTTTGTTGTTTACGATTGTAGAATCCGGGTTATCATATTCGGAAGTGGTGGGATCATGTGATTGAAGATGAGCTTGAAATCCTTCACTCTGACATTAAGCGGGTATCTGGGGAAGTTCAGAGTCTTCAAACTCACCACCATGTCGGAATGGAGGAGTTAATTGCAGAGCTGAAGGACGGCGAATTAACTTTCATCATCATGGACTTGCGTAGTGCGGAGAAACGGATTTCGGACGTGAAGGAAGAACACGAAGAGAGTAAAGCGGAGATTAAAAGGCTGAAATTGTTGATTGGTGATGTTAACAAGAAGTACAAAGCTGTGGAGAGCACGTTTGTGATTGCTGCACTTTTTCTTCTTCTTGCTTTGTTTTTAAGTTGGTTTAAGTAACAACTTTCATTTAAAGACCTTTGTTAAATTATAATGGTATTCCAATGTTATTCCAGTTCATGGTGTCTGTAATATCGAGTTGAACTTACAAATGTGGCAAATTAACCAATACGTAGTTGAACTACTCGAAACATAGTTGTACCCAAAATACCATAACTTCTCAACACGATGAGAAACATAGTTGTACCATAAGAAACATAGTTGTACCAAAATACAATGCCAAGAAACACCAGCAACGTAGGTTATTCAACTCTTCTTCCTCTTCCTCTGTTTCCCTCCTTTGCCTGCAGCATTTGTTTTTTTCACTCCTTTCTCTGCAGGTCTAAGCGTCCTCTTAGGCCGCACATTCATCTCAACTTCAATTCTTTTCCGTTTTTTTTTTGAGGCTCACAACGAACCTCCGCCTCAGAATCATCCTTCTCCTCATTAGCCTCAGAATCATCATTCTCTTCCTCTATCTCTTCAGCCGCCTCAGACTCATCCTTCTCCTCATCCGCATCGGAATCATCTTTCTCAGTGGCAGGACTAGGACTTAGGGTTGAAGTACACGCTCCTCTTATATCATGAGCTTTCTTTCTTCGTTGCTCGTTGACATAACACTCAACCACGTCAAGCCTCTCATCCAAATCACCAACCATTGCCTTAATCTCCGATGCAATATCATCCATCTTCTTTTCCATCATCCCGATTGCTTCGTTGATCAATCCCTTCATCGCTTCCATCAGCTCGTGTTGTGATCCACCAGTTTCAGATGCCTCTCTCGGTACTTCATTTATTACCTCAGTGATACCTCTACCGGCCAAGTCCATCTCGTACAAAGACTCCCACCATATATTTTTCTTCTGCACGATTAAATGGTCTCTCCAAAGTTCAACTAGAGGGTCCAGAAAGCCTATCCCATCATCACAATGACGGTCTATGATGCGTTCCATAAGAGCTTCCTCATATGAGGTTGGTTCCAAGATGCTAATGATATCCTGAGATTATGAAAACATAAAATACATTCAAATATCAGGCTCACTCAATTAAGATATACAAGACAGGTACAATAAATGATGACAAAAACTCACCCTAGTGCCCCCAATCGCTTCGTTTATGTCATCCAATGGATAACCTTTCATGTAAGTCTCTTTGAACATGTGCTTGCACAACCTTGGACAGTCATTCTCTGCATCAACAGCTATACGAAAGGTTCGCCCAAGCACAGGAATACTCTCATACGCAAAAGCCTATGCAGAGAAAGTATTACAATATCACCACCCTAAACCCATAAAATTATTACTTTAATACGACATCTAAGGAAAATAATTACCTCAATAGGAAGAATGAAACCAGAAAAGGTCCATGAATCGTTCACCTTCACAATGCCTCTCTTGAACTTCTTTGTTATTTTCTTTACTTCTTCGAGACAATCATCATATGTGTAACGGCCCCAAGGCAATTTTTCACACAACTCCAAATCATCCACAACTTTAAGAAAGAAGGGCTCTATGTTTCCTTGAACTTTGGACTTCGCTTTCAAGACATTGGTTAAGAAATAGAGCGCAGCCATCTTCTTCTTGTTAACAGCTCCTTTCATTCCCGATAGTTTCTTCTTCACATCGGCTATCGTAATATTTTTTTTTCTCTTGAACCACTTTTCCACAAACTTTAAATCGCCTACATCCTTATCCTTCAACTCCCCGTAGTTGCTAGGGTAGTCATGGCAATCCAATCCACTCAACAGCGCATACTCCTTCATGGAGTACCTAATAGGTACTCCATTAACCACAAACCATAACTCTCTCTCATTATCAATACAAGCTAGGTGCAAAAGAAGCATCCAAACTCCTTGTGATTTACGGTTATTCTCCACAGGCATATGGAAGATATGCTTAAACTGAGGATGACTCGAGAACCATTCCAACGCCTCAGGAATTTTCTTGATGTCTTGCACCGTTTGTTTCACGTAACACCTCGTTGATATCTTGCAAGTCTTTCTATATTGCTCTGGACAAAAGTAAAACTTCTCTGGTTGCAGTGGTATATATTCATCATCAACCAGCAGCCAAGTCAAACAATGTGGTATTTAAAGTTAACATGTAGTTGAACCTAGTCGAACCTAGTCGAACCTAGTTGAACTTACATTCAAACCATTAGCTACAATGTGGTATTTAAAGTTAACATGTAGTTGAACCTACTCCAACCTAATTGAACCTACATTCAAACCATTTGCTGAATTAAAATTCTGAAACTCAGTGTACATTACCAGGTACGGTGCAGAACAATGGACATATGCTTCTGAAGGCATAGCTTGAGAAGCTTCTTCCTGCGGGGTTTGTTCTGTTTGAGGAGCTTCTTCCTACGGAGGTTCCTCACCATCATCCTCATCATCATCCTCATCATCCTGCAGGTTCAAACAAATAAATTTAATTAACCGATTCAACCTTATGTGAATCTTAATATACGTAGTTGTACCAACATATCCAGTTGAACTTAGCAATAACTGTTCAATGTAACATATTTGAACGTAGTTGAACGTACTCGAATATATTATTACCTAATATGCTACCTACTCAAATTTATCCATGCTCAATCTTCATTCTCCTCTCCATTATCAATCTCAATGTTTATGTAATAAATAAGCAAGATACAATACCTTATTCTCCACTTCGTCACCAGACAAATCCTCAACCGACGCCTCTTCCTCGTCCTCTTCCTCTTTTTCTTCTTCTTCCTCTTCTTCTTCCTCTTCCTCTTTATCTGATTCATCATCTTTTTCTTTTTCTTCTTCCTCTTCCTCTTTTTCCGATTCATCCTCTATTTCTTCTTCCTCTGAGTTCATCTTCTCCTTAGTTTGCAATTTTTTTGGTTCGGGATTTGCTTCTTCGTTTGAAGGACTCGGAAGAACTTCGGTTTCCACCGCTTCTGTCGCTTCTGTCGCCTCCATCGTTTCAATCGCTTCCGTCGCTTCTGTCATTTCTCTCGCTTCCGTCGCTTCTGTCGGAGACTGGATTTCCGTCGATTCTCTTGCCTCCGTCATCGTTTCTCTCGCTTCTGCCGCTTCTGTTGGCTCCGACTGTTTGGTCGGAGCAGCGGGTTCTATCTGCTCCGATAATTTCGTCATTTTTTTGCTGTTTCTCAACTTCACCATTACTCGATTCGAAACTCCACCGATGGCCAATTTCAGTTTCCGAATGATTGATTGTTCTCTTCAATCTCGCTTTCTTCTTTCTTCTTTCTTCCACTCTTTTCTGATTTCAAATTTTCACTTCAGGAATATAAAACGATACGGTGAATTTAGGGATTTCTTACGTTAATATCCAGTGTGGTCGGGTCGGGTTTACGGTTTTCGGATATAACCCTGGTTGGACTCGTAAATACCTCAAGTTTCATTTGGTTATAATGTCTTTTCCCTGTTTTTCGATTTAAAAATAATTATAAAAGAAATCAATTTCCAAAGGGAAAATTCCATAAAAATACCTCAACTAAATTTCGAAAAGCTTTTTAATACCCCAACTATTTTTGTGCCCAGAACAATACCCCAACTATTCTGTTTGTCTTTTTTAATACCTAAACTTTTTAAACCGTACCTATTTAACACATTCGGTTTAACAGAAAGTTAACTTCTGTTATCTTTTTATTTTTTTTTTTAATAATTAAATATTAATATTTAAATAAAAATTATATTAAATTTCGAAAAAAATCCAGAAAATTTTCAAAAAATCAAAAAATTCAAAAAAAATCATTAAAATAAAAATTGAGAATAATAATTTTTTTTTTGTTTTAGATATATTAATTAAATTGATATATATTTGTAAAGAACCTAAAATTTTTTAACATATTATCCTTTCAAAAGTCCGAAAAAAAAAATATTCGGTAAAAAATATTAAGTTATGAAAAATATTTTCAAATCTTAAATTAAAAATAATTTATTAGTTCATTTTTAAATTTGGGAAAAAGAAAATTAAAATACCTAAAAAATAAAAAATTACTTCAAACAAAACCAATATTGAGTTTTGAAAAAAGAACTATCTAAGGATTCATAAATATGAAAATATGAACAAGTTATGAAGCATGCAAATTTTGTATTTTGAAGTTATAATTTTTTTTGTTTTTGTGAATATTTATGTTTTTTTTTAAGATTGAAAAAATTAAATTGTAATTTTTCTGTAAAAAGCTTATAATTATTTTTTATATTTAAATTGTTATTTTTGACTTTTTGTATTTCCGGAGGTTTTTAAGTTTTTTTTTGATTTTTTCGAAATTTAATATAATTTTTATTTAAATATTAATATTTAATTATTAAGAAAAATAAAAAGATAATAGAAGTTAACTTAAACCGAATGTGTTAAATGGGTACGGTTTAAAATGTTTAGGTATTAAAAAAGATAAACAGAATAGTTGGGGTATTCTTCTAGACACAAAAATAGTTGAGATATTAAAAAGCTTTTCGAAATTTAGTTGAAGTATTTTTATGGAATTTTAACATCTGAAGCCACCGGTTCTGGCAAATTGGCAATTGAAGCGATTAAATCCCAATAATTACCGATGAACCGGATCAAACCGTCCCAAAATACCGGTTACGGATTTACAAACAGAACAAGATATTTTGTGAGACAATAAAGGGGCAGAAATGGAGCGTTTTGATTCGACAAAGTGGGAGGTTTAAAACAAAACTCTAGGAGAAAAAAGAAGAAAAATATGGGAGAAAACCGAGAAACCGCATAAACCCTAAAGCTTAAAACTTAAATCTTCCCATAAATCTAACACTCTCACTTGTGCAGAATTTTCACCCATTCTATTTCGTCTCTATCTCAAATAATACTCTGAAAAGTTTTGATTTTTATAATTATATTTATGCTTAATTGAATATTCTCTGTTGCCCTTTTTGAATCTCCTGGTCCCGTCTCTGGTAATATCTTTGAGAGAGATAATCAGAGACAGATAGAGAGAGAGAGAGAGATTAGTGGGTTTTGGGAGGAAATGACAATGGTTGTTCCAAAAGAAGGGCTTCTGGTTATGGAGAAGGAATCTGCTCCATCGGATTCTCATCTTCGTCTCCAGCCTCAGTTTCCTGACTTTACGATTCCTGTAAAGGTGAAATTTTTTTGTTTTGTTTCTCATGGTCTAGTCTCTGTTTCGCTTATGGTTTTGACAATCTATGTTGTGTTGTGATTTAATGAAACCATTGTGATCTCTCTCTCTCTCTCTGTTGTGTTTTTGATTTCTACTGATTCAGGATTTCTTCAAGACTAGGGAAGCTCGTGAATTTCTTAGTGGGGCTTTAGCTGGAGCCATGACCAAAGCTGTTCTTGCTCCACTTGAAACCATAAGGTCTGTATAGTCCCTTGTAATCAAATCTCCTCAATGAAATCAATTCACTTTGATGTATCTAACTATTGCCTTGTGCTGTGTGAAATCTGTGGCAGGACAAGAATGATTGTTGGTGTTGGATCAAAAAGCATTCCAGGTAGTTTTCTGGAAATCATACAGAAGCAAGGGTGGCTAGGTCTTTGGGCTGGCAACGAAATCAACATGATTCGAATCATTCCAACACAAGCAATTGAGCTGGGGACGTTTGAGTGGGTCAAACGTGCAATGACATCAGCGCAAGTGAAGTTGAAGAGGATTGAGGAGGCAAAGATTGAAATTGGTGATATCAGTTTCAGTCCCTCCATATCTTGGATCTCTCCTGTTGCTGTCGCTGGTGCGTCTGCTGGTATTGCCAGTACTCTTGTTTGCCATCCTCTCGAAGTCCTCAAGGATAGATTGACTGTGAGCCCTGAGATTTATCCAACATTAAGCCTTGCAATTCCAAGGATTTTCAGAGACGATGGAATCCGAGGATTCTATGCTGGTTTAGGACCAACACTGGTCGGGATGCTTCCATACAGCACTTGTTACTACTTCATGTATGACAAGATGAAGACTTCTTATTGCAAATCCAAGAACAAGAAGGCTTTAAACCGTCCAGAGATGCTTGTTCTTGGAGCTTTAGCTGGTAAATAGATTTAATAAAAAGTTTTTTTTCCGGTATTCTCTTGACTCTCAAATGATGTTTAGGGGCTCATTTGAGTTGTGAATGGTGTCAGGTCTAACTGCGAGCACCATAAGCTTCCCATTGGAAGTGGCGCGGAAGCGGTTGATGGTGGGATCTCTGAAGGGGCAATGCCCACCGAACATGGCTGCAGCGATAGCAGAAGTAGTGAAGGAAAGAGGAGTGATGGGACTCTACAGAGGATGGGGAGCAAGTTGTTTGAAAGTCATGCCGTCTTCAGGCATCACTTGGGTCTTCTATGAAGCCTGGAAAGATATTTTGCTTGCCGCCAACACCAAACCAGTCCTATAATGACGAAATTCAAGCTTAGATTACCATTGTTACGTGAAGCCAAGCCGCATCATCACATTTCAAAACTATGATTTAGGGAATGTGGTGTGGCTTGGCTTTTGAGTTTTGCCACATGACATGTTTTTTAGGCACTTCGGAGTGTTTTGATTCCCATGAGAAGTAAGAAGCTGAGTTTTTTACTTTCTTCTTGTTAAGGCTTATACTCTGTGTTCTTGTCAGTAAAAGAGAAATGAGGAAGGAGAGCAAATCATTTAAACCACAAAACATGTCCACATTATATACACATACATATACCATCACACTTCCATTCACTGATACAAGCACATATATACACATAATAAGCATAGATCAAATATATATTATTTTTACTAAGTCAAACATTGTCCAAATCTGGAACCCAAATGGAAATCTTCTGTCTAACCTTCAGTTCCTTCTTCTGAGACTTCACTCTCTGAAACAATGGCATCAAAAAGTTCAGAACTTTTTAAGCACAAACTCATATTAAATGCTCAAGGATTTGGTTTTAGAAAAAAATTACCTTCACCAAACAGTTGTTCGAAACGGGCTACTATGTGTTTCCCGTAAGTGTACTTGCGCAAACTCTGGAGATGAATTTTCATTCTCTGCACAAGAATCTCTCTTTGCTGATCTTTACTGATCTCCAAGACTTTCTGGACCACGTAATTTGCAAACTGATCCTTCATCATCGCCTGCAGAAAGAAAAAAGATTGTTAAATCAAAAGTCCACTGTGGTTTCAGAGAGCTTTGTTTAGGATTGTGTTCTTACCAGCAAGTGATTGTCTTCCTCTGATTTGCCCATTATCTCTTCAATCAGAAACTCTCTCTCGGTACTATCAGCGTATTCCAGACACTTCTCCACAACGTTGGAAGCATACTTGTGCTGACTCATCTGAACAACATTCCCTGTCAACTTCTCAATGATCTGTCTCCTTTCGTCAGGCTTCCCTCTCTCCAGCACATGCTACAAGCAAAACATAAGCCAAAAGCACAAGACTAAGACCAAAATGAATTCAAGAAAATGTCAGGAGAGAACATTGGATCTCAGATTAACCAAACCTGAGTGACATAATTCCCATACTGATCATGAGCAAGAGCAAAAGCGGATTCCAAGATTTCATCAATTATACAACGAGTCTCCTCGTCATCTGAGCAATGCTCCAAGATTCTCTATAATAGCAAAAGCAGAAAGAAAAGAGTGAATATTTCAAGCTCAAAGCACAAAAGAGACGCGGGAAAGCTTCACTCTGATCTATTCACCTGGATAACTCGGCATCCATAGGGATGAGTAGAAAGAGTGGCAACTTGACCACGGAAAGATGCAATCACGAAGCCGATCCTACCCGCAGGCATGCTCTCGATACACTTTTGAATAACATGATTCCCGTTTTGATCTCTAACACACTTCATCACATTCCCATCGAGCTCACGAATCAGTTCTGTCTTTTGGTTTACATCTATCACTTCAAGGGCCTATAAATATCATAAGGCATAAACAAGTACATATAAACTTAACAACCATTTACTTCAGATACTGACATTGATGTGAGGAAACTAATATTATTTATTTACCTTTTGTATCACACGACATCCATACATTTGCAAGCTTAGAGAAACCATCTGACCAGCAAGTTGCTTCACAAGTTCTTCCCTCTGCGCTGGAGTTCCATGTTCTATGAACTGATCCAAAAAAAAACAATATCTATCAACAAACTTATAGACAAGAAAAACTTTCCAAACTCAAAAGAACTAGCGACTCACTTTTTGAATAACATAATTTCCAAAGACGTCAGTCATCAATTTCGAAGCTTGTGGAAGAACCTCACTGAAAACAGATGCCTTCTCCTCATCAGAGCAGTGCTCCAACTTCTGTTGAATAAACCGGCTGCCATGCTGATCGACACTGAAGTAAAGAAAAATGAGTACCAAAATAAGATTGTCATGACATCCCTTGATGCTTCCAAAATTAACGAAAAGGATAGATATCAGAATAGAAACACTGCCTGAATTCAACAACACGCCCTGCAATATCAGAAAGCTCGAGTTTACGAGCGTTTGGAGACTTGAGTTCATCAAGAAAAGAATGCCTTTTCATATCATCAACGGCGCTGTTGGCTCCTCCTCTGTTCCCTTGCCATCCACCAGGGTAGATCCCCGTGTTTCTACTCGGCCCTTGTTGATGATACCTTGTTTCACTTCTTCTTCCAAAGTGGCTCATCATCCCACCAACCGGTGAGGATGGCATCACTGGACTAGCAAGAGGTGATCCTGGATACTGCGGCATGACTCTTACACCCGGCGGCATTGCAAAGTAGTTTCCCATGTGCCGAGGACTTTGCAACCCGAAACTCGGACTCAATGGATTATTGTGAGGGTCATGATTTGCCATAAAGCCTTGTTGTTCTTTCTGTCCAAAAGAATCAGTGCTGCTCTGAAATGAAGGAGCATACGCGTCTGCTTGAGCCTGTTGATAATATTGCAATTGATAAGGATCCACAAGAGAAGGAACGTTTTGTCCAGTCGACGGTACTCCAGGCATCATCCGAGCGGTGTTGTAACCCGGAGAAGTAGATGAGATATCATATGGCATAGGAACAGCAGCTTCATGAGATGGGTATCCACTCATATACTGAGGGAGAATACCAGAGGCAGGAGGAGGGTAACCGCTGTAATTATACTGCGGGAGGTACATACCGGAGGACTGAAAGTTATGATTGTAAAAAGGGCTCAGAGATGTCATATATGCTGCTGTTGATGTATACATAGGAGGCGGTGCCAAACCGTGAGGAGATTGGAAAGTCGAATGTACCTCGCCGGTTGCAATCTTGGGTAAGCTCTGCATCATGTCTTGTGTACCACTAGTCATCCTCGGATAGTTCATTTGTTGTGGTGAACTAGCTTGAACCTGATACGACGAAGGTGTATATTGCAAAGGCATTCTCCTTCCCTGGTCTTCTTGGTTCCTCCTTATTCTAGAAGCAGAAGAGGATGGAGGAGGAGAAGCACCAAAAACAGATAGATTGGTGTCCTCGTGGCTCACTAGCCTCGCGTTTGACTGTGCGTTAGTAGAGCTTTGTGAGCCTAAATCAGAGGTAAAAGGATCTTCACTAGCAATAGCATCCATGGAGAGAGAATCTGTCTCCCTCAGCAGGTTAACCGAACCTATATCAGAGTCTTGTAGTCTTCTTGTTTCTTCAGAAGAGGAAATGTCTTCTGCTATTGGACGATTCCCTGCCGAATGAGGCCGCTTGAACACAGAACAAAGTGTAAGAAGCAAATCTTATTTCAAGTGAAATGAAACTAAGCGCAGCAACAACAAGATCAAACCTGAATCATATCAGCAAAGCTCTTGCGACGAACAGCCAAAGAAGCATAAGGTTGTTGTTGTTGTTGTTCACCTGATGATGCCTCATCCTCAGGCTCCTCTCTATGCGTCGAAAGCGCAGTTCTTGAAGAATGCAAGGAGGATCTCATCCCCATACTATCCCAAGAGGCTGTTGAGCTCAGACTACTATCACCAATCCCACCCAAATGACGAACCAAGTGCTGATTCTCACGTGAGATCAACGGAGGAGGGAGCCTCGGATTCAAGTTGATGTTGGAGAGATAGTAAGCTACATAAGCAGGGTCGCTACGTATCTCTTCTTCAGAGTCGTAATTCTCAATAGCCCTACTTAAAACCTCAGAGCTACTACCACCACCTTCCTGCTGTTTCAAGAGGTTCCTAAGAGCTGCAAATGAACCTTCCATGCTAGGCGGCGCGCTTCCGCTCCTACTCGGGATTTTCCCGGTATGATCACCGCCGCCGCCACTACTATCCAACCTATTTCTTTTCATAAGGAAACCTAAATCTTCAACCGCCATATCTAGTGAACCGAATAGCCCTGTCTCCCTAGAAGCCTGCCAATTCTTTATATGATCACCTTCCACCATTCTCATAGCACTCTGCGTCGTCATACTAAAAAGAAAATCATATTTTAGGACAAGGTGATTTCAAAACAAAAAAATTTCGAAGTGATTGATTATGCAAAAAGCTTACAACTTTAATATACGGTTCCCCAAATTTCGTTTAATCCAAGTCTCTGTGTGTCCTCAAGAACAACAAAACAAGTAATCGAGCACATATGAATGAAATCAACCAATTTCAGACACGATTTTCTCATTTCTTTAAGCTAAAATTCAGTCAACCCACAGAAAACCACAAGGGGCATCAAAAGACGCCATCTTTTTAAAAGCAGACGAAACCGTTTGACTCATTCATCAACCTCGTTACAAACCGAAAATCGTATCCATAGGCTATAATCAGGGATCAAAATCGAAAAACGCAAACTTACTTTATCCTTTTATTATCATAAACTAGCTCGGTGTGCATGACTTGTAGAAGAAAAAAAAGTAGGGAAACGAGGCAGATACAGAGAAAGAGAGGGAAGAGGAAGCACCGAAGCAGAGCTTAAGTACCTGATGGTGATCTTTGTATTCAAGCCTCCATGAAAGTGTGTTTTTTTCCTCAAAATAGCTCGAAATGAAATGTCGCGGAGAGAAGAGACCCAGAGAAAAAGAGAGATAGAGAAATTAAAACTAAACCCTTTGAAAAGTTTACCCCAATGGCTTCGTTGAGTCACCAAGTCAAGGACTAATGTTTTTATTTTCCGGCAATTATTGGCGTATTAATCTTTAATTTAAGGACCCAAAACTGATTTTTTTAACACTTTTCGATATTAACAACAATTACGACGCATTCGCGCACGAAGAAGTCCTTTCTGCGTAATGACTAAACTACCCTGTCTGGTTCATGACTAGAAAGCCCTTTTTCGTTATTTCAGGTTTCCCCCAAATTGGTGACTAAGGTTTGCCACGTGTTGACACTTCTAATTGAAAGAGATACGTTCACGTGGCTCTGTCTCTGTTGCTCTGTTACTACCACCAAAGACACACTTTAGTTTTTTTTTCTTTTTGTTTCCTGCACAAAACTGAAGTTTAGTGTTAGATTTTTCTTCAGAAATTAGTTGTCTTTTTTTAGAAAACCAAAACAGTATTCAGATTTATAATGCTCATTAATAGTTCTTAAGATTTTGAAGCATGGAAAAGAAAATAAAAAAGTCCTTTTTAATGACATATCAAGACGACTATGGCCTAAAACAATGAAAGTGATAGAAGAAGAATAAGACTTTGCCATCATCATCATAGACTTTAGTTTCCCGGCAACAAGACAACATTGGATTCTTTCTTATGTGCTAAATCCAACCAACAACAATGAAAATGGTCCCTTAATAGTGAATCTACAAAGACCAAAGCAAATCTTCTTGAATTTGAACCTTAAGGCAAAGAGAATGAAGCCTATTTGATCACACACTTTCTTCATTAATTGATATGCAAAACAAAAACGGACTTTAAAGATTGGATAAAAAGAGAACAGCTGATGCGATTTAATTGTAATCACTAATCATCATCTTGTGTTCATAAATTTTACTATCAACAAGGGAAAAGAATTGGAGATGGGTGTCTTTGAAGCATCCCAACAGAGAAGTCAAGCTTTTTCATCTTTTCTTCACACCATAGAAGCTGCTCTTTACTGATTCTCGCCATTCTCAGAACCCTTGATGCGAGCTTGATGTCAATGGCTGCGAACAAGAGTTGAACACCTTCCCATGTCTGTGGCCAAGATTTCTTCCTCAACCCTTTTGTTTTCTTCGAAAGCTCCTTGGCTTTCACCTTCTTCTGCTTTCACAGACTCAAAATCATATGAGACACCAAAGCAAGAAGTATATACATAGCTTCTAAAGAGAGAAGAAACCGTACCTTTTCAATAGATGACTGAACCAGCTGCAAAGGGGTTGTAGAATGCATATGGTTGTTGTTGTTGTGGTTCCCAAACAAGTGAATGACCCCATTTGGTTTCTTCTTATCCATTTTCAAGAAAACGTTGAATGTAAGGATCGAGCTCTCGATGATTTTGATGAGATCATCAGCGAGGACCATAAAGTCTGCATCTTTCTCCATCTCCTTCCTATCTGACCCTGAGAAGATGGTTGAACATAACTCAACTTAAAAAGTGTTACTACTTTCACATAAGGTTGTGAGAGCTGAGAAAAAAAAAACCACCTTGAATCTTGGGAGCTTGAAGTAGCCTAGGCATTGCATTTCTTGCACGAGCATAAAGCTCAGATCTTGAGCCTTGTTCGAATGGTTCGTTCTCTATATACCTCTGCAACAAGACCAAGAACTGCTGAAACTGTTGAGCGGTATGGTTGTAGCAGCAAGTCAGGGTTTCGGGTTGGCATGAGATTAAGTGGCTCAGCTGCGTGTACTGACAGTGAAGTGCCTCCCAAGTGAGGCAGAGTTGAGCAACATAGGCTGTCTCTAGATCTTGATAAGGGTCTATCTCCGTCTGCTGCAAATGCTCCGTGTCTTCCTCTGGAACATCAGATTTTTTAAGCGAAAGACATCCAAATGGCGATGACAGCTTCTTAGCTGCAGATCTTGGCGATGGAGTTGAAGGACTTGGAGCCATTCCAATGCCTTAAATGGAGCCACAATATTAGCTGATCTAAATTCAAGTGTAGAGAGATCAAAAGCAAGAAGCTTTCTTACCTGTTACTTTGAGCTGTTGAGAGCTTAAGCGATCAAAGAAGAGCATACGCTCGCAATACTTTTCATAGACAGCATCAAAGCCTCCCCACCATTGGAGTCCTTCAGCGACCACGTCTCTCCACTCAATCGAACACTTGTCTTCTCCCTCATCTTCGTCTAGATAAGATCCCTCTTCTTCTTCTTCGTCTTCTTCAGGTATCAACACCATGAAACTGTTTCTCCTCAACTCCTTCAGCCTTCTCTTAACCTCATTGGTGATGAAATCATCGTCGTCGTCTTCGATCTCATCTGCTTTCGTCGAATCCGTCGCACCAGCTTCAGTGTTCTCACTCCTTGCCTGATCTTGCTGTGTCAATGTCTTGTCTTCTTTCTCCTTTTCTATGTTTGGCTTCCTAGACTTGCGAAATTTTCTAACTTTCAAGAAATCCATTTCCTCAAACACTTGGTGGAGTGTCTTTTGCTAAATCTTTAGATCTAAACTCAGATTTCTTTGCATGAAGTGAAAAAAGAAGATGGTAATGGCGTTTCTCTTCCGCTACACCAGGCTTTAACCCTTTCTAAGGAATCAGAGAATCAATTAACCAAACCACAAAATGGGGAAAATGCATGAATCTGGAAGAATCTCAGAGAATCAAACCCTAGAGAATTGGAGAGAGAATGCATAAGAAACACTGAACTACCTAAATGTACACAAGATCAGTAGCACCAACAAGAACCTTTGTCTGAGACTTCAGATTCGATTTATCTCTAGCTCAGAACACTCGCATTCTCTGCTAAATCAACACTCCACTGAAACTACTCTGAAGAAGGAGTGTGAGAACTAAAAAAAAGGTTCAAATTTTTAAGTAAGCAAGCAAACGAAATTCAAAGATGAGAGAAACGAGAAATCAAAGAGACAGAGACAGGAGACTAAAGAAAGAGAAATGTTGAACCACTTGCAAGAGAGAGAGAGAGAGCTTTGTGTCTTTACTCTAATTCAAGTTTCAATAAAGGGGAAGAGGGAGCACAATATAAATGTGAGGGACGGGTATTATTTAATTTCTTAAACAGATCTCATTAAATTCATGATTAAAAAGCTCTTAAACTTGTGATTTCAAATTCCCAAAAAACTACAAATTTTCTTCTTTTTTTAAAACCTTTCCTCAAAATTTGCCATTTCCGGTCAGAAAACTTGAAATCCAGGATGGTCAATTGACCTTTTTCTCTCATAGGTCCAAATAGACTTTTACTCTCCTTAAAGTTCTAATTTTTTAATTGGTAAAAACAAGAAACTGAAGAAAATAAGTAATTTGAAAGAAAAAGACTTTTTTGGTTTGGTCTGAGAAGTGAGGCTCGAAGGGAGAAGAGGTCTAAGCAAGCAGGAGGAGAAGTAAGTGGGGGCATTGGAGAAAACAGTACAGAGAATATTGTCAGAAAAGCCGTGCAAACTGTTCTTCTTCCATTTGGTCATTTCCCCCTTTCTGAAATTACATTTTTACCCTCTTCCAATTCTATATCTACTATTTTGTCTTGTTAATTGCTGATAAAAATATGGGTTTCTCCTTCGAATTGGGCTTTTCTTTATTACTATGGCACATTTTACCGGACCCGAAAATCCGAACCAGAATCACCCCTTTAAAAATCAGTTCGGGTCAGATTTGGGTGTATATTCTTTTTACCTGATTTCGTAAAATATTTCCAGATCCAGATCAGTGGGCATTGAATAATATATGAACCAATCTGATATTCGATAGGGTACTCAAAGGATTTAAAAATATAAGTGTGTATTAATTTTTTAGGTATGTCGGGTATTTTTTAGTTAATCCCAGGTTTTCGGGTATATTTTTGGAATTTTGACTATATTTTCAACATTTTAGGTATATTCTCGGATAATTTTGTAGGTTTTATGTAAATATGGGTAAATTTTTGGGTTTATGGTTACATTTCATATATTTGAATCGATTTGGAACCAGCATGAACTGGAAAATTTTGGATATTTACTTATTTTCAAAAATTCCGGCAAGACTCTACCGAACCTGAATGGAAATGTCTTTACTCGAAAGACCTGGTTCTACTCAAACCGAACCTGACCCAAAAATCCGAATGCTCATGCCTAGAAACAACATCGTCTTAATTGTAACCAAATCATTTGAATTAATATTTGGTTTGGTTTTTTTTAATCTACTTTGGTTAAAGTTCGGTCCAGATTTAAACCGAATTAGGTAGGGAGCATGTATGTGGTCATGGATCCATGGGATCATTTGTCCGTTTTGTCTGTGTCACTCTCTGTGTTTCCTTCCTCTGGCACGTCGTCTCTTCTCTCCGACTCTCACGCCAGTTTTCTTCTCAGGCACTTCCACTTGTAAGTTCATTCGATCTTCACGTGAATCTTGCTTCAGCTGTTGAAACCGATTCCCTTCTTTCCTCTTTACTCAACACAGCTCACAATCGAGTGAGATTAACCGTTTCCTTTTTTTTGCTGTTTCTCGTGATAGAATTTTGACTTCTTCAAAGATTTTTTTTGTTTTTTCTTACGTTCCAAGAAATCAGATTGCTATGATCCTCTGGATATCTTTGTCCTTTATGGCGTGTTGTTACATAGGAACTTGTGTTGTTGAGTGAAGGCCCAATTGATAGGTCTAAGTTTTCCCTATATATTCAACTGACAGCAAATCAATGTAGCAAATAGGGTATCGAATTCCAAACGTCAAGTTGTTGCACAGTAAATTCTCAGATTCAAATCAAGCTAAGAGAATAAGAATGAAAGCAAGAACAAATAAAAGTAAGAGAACAAGTGATCGATTGTTGATATGTTAAATTCAAGAGAGACAAACGCTAGGCCTTGAGAATTTCTCAGGTTGAATCAGAAATTGTAGAATTAAAGTTATTAGGATATTAATTAAGCACCGTTCTCGAACATGAACACTAATGTAATTCAACCAGCTTTCGCTGCGGAGATTATCTATGTCTAAATCCTAGAATTCCAAATTTCTTTACAAATTCTATAAACTAGACAAACACTAATTCCAGGTTCAACTGTTCACAAAATCCCTAAACCAAATTCCTTTGCATATAGGTATTTTGCTCATCTAAGATATGTCGGGAAACTAATAATGCTTTCGCATCTATCAATTATCCTAAGTATGAATTCTAGATGATCAATCGTAGAAATCAATGATTAAGCACAATCTAGATGAAGAACTATATGATTATCCTAACAATATTCCAATTCTAAGAATCCATCTTCAACCCTTGAAAAACCCAAAACCTAACTAGCAGATTACTCAGACATGGCTATTGAAAACAACATCATAAACTGAATAAATTGCATTAAAGAGAAAAGTAGAAATAACAGGGGTTCAAATTCTTCTCTCAGACGAACAGAGTAGCAGAATAATCTCCCCAAAAGCTCTGGAACAAATCTCTCAAGTCCCAATGAAAATAGGATACTCCTCTTTAAAAAAACCTAAACAATGACTTATAAACATAAAAATCTCCTAAAACACGATTTGGGCCTTCTTGTAAATAATGGAAACTTCTGGGCCAAAGTGAAATTCTCCAAATCTTCATAAAACTCGCGCAGCACCTTTGGCAGAGGGCGGTGTCGACCGACACCAGTATTGGTGTCGATCGACACCAATGTCCAGGATCGGTAGTGACTTCAATAGATCAGCATAAGTTGTCCAAAATGCTCCATTATCTCCAATTCAGCTCCAACCGTGCCTAAGACCTGTAATCAGTAGAAAAGACTCCAAAAACATTAAAAAGACTCTATATACAAGACTTATATCATGGCAAAAACCCATAAAAACCATGATATATCAACTCCCCCAGACTTAGATCTTTGCATGTCCTCATGTAAATCGAATCTAAGACATTTGAGAAAGAGGTTTGAAAAGCGGAAACTCACTTACTCTTTAGAACTTGTACCAACCTTTGCGCCTGCTCTCACTCAGAACATAACCAACATTAGACCAGTTTCACATAGTGGACACTAACTTGCAATTCAAACCAAACCAAATACTAAATCTTTTCAGAATACTCAAAACTCTAAAGCCAACTCCTTAAGAAATTTAAAGCGTGAGTTCTCAACAAGGGGTTATCGATCAAATAGCATTCTGATTTTTACCCCTCCAAGTACAATTAAGACAAACTTCTAAAACTAAAACATGAATGCATTTTTTTTTTTTTTCCTTCTCTCTCTCTCTCTTTTCTCTTATGATTTGGAATCAGTTTTTATTTAGAGCGCGAGTAGTGATGGTTGGAGCCACCAATTCCCGGTCCTTTTTATTACTTTCATCCGGCGGGTTTCCATGGAGTCAGAAGACCAGTTGGACTGACCTTCATCCACTTCGTTTTCCCGAGGGTGTCGTTAGACTTCCCTTTGGGTTAAGAAAAGAGAGAGTATAATAACAAAATGTAAAACCACAAATAAACATGATGTAAATGCATAAACTTGTCTTGACTGGACTGAAAGAGAAATCATACTCATGTATACCAAACCCCTTGCTAAGAAAATTAAAGTCAGGTTAATGCGAGGAGTTTAACTTTAGAGAGTTGAGTACCTTAAAGATACGGTTGTGATCCAGCAATCGGTCCGCTAGAGCCATTCTGTTCGGCTAAGTCCGCTGCTGATGTCCGCCCCTTGTGATTGCAAGAACATTGGTTGATAAGGTAAGCTCCAAGAGAAGGTCCTAATTTCCTAACTAGTTTTGACTCAATAAAACACTTTGAAAAACTCTTTTTTTTTTTTAGAACCCTCAAAAACAAAAACAATGTCAGCAACTACCTCCCCCAGACTTAAACAACACTGTCCCCAGTGGTATTCAGCCGAAGGAAGCAAGAAAAAGAATTGGAATTGAGTGAAACTGAAACAAATAAAGTGTGGTACCTCTCTGGCGGGTCGGTGTCGACCGATACCATGATGGTGTCGATCGACACCAGGCACAGAGGACGGCAGTGAATTCGCTGAATGTGAATGAAGTCCAGAAAAGTGTAGAAACAGATGTCTACACGTTTTCTCATCAAGTAATCTGTAAAAGTACTCAAACACAATTCAGAAACAATCATAGGCATCATCAAAACATAGTTCAACACAAATTCCAAATCAAAATCCAAAGAAAATGAGGGACTGACTCAAAGTTAGAAGAAAAATAAGATAAAATGCAAAAGAAAATAAAGGATAAATCAGTGACAAGGAACTAGTCCTCATCGTTGTCGTCGTCAGTCTCTGGTGCAGCAGGTGCAGCATCGTCAGTGGTGCCAGATGGACGAACACAGCCACAGCGAGACAAAGTAGCGATCGCACTCCAGATGGCCTGAAAGCTCTCTATCACATAACTCTGAAAGGCTGCCTGCTCCATGGGAACCGCAGGAGTAGGTGGAAGGCCTGGTGCAGGAGGTGCAGACGAAGAGGAGGCAACGTTTGCAGCAGGCCGGGGAGCTCGAGTAGCTGATCTTGTAGCGGCGCGAACTGGCGCTGCTGGGATGCGAACAGGAGGCTCAGGTAGAAAATGAAGACTAGTCAGCGACTCGGTGATGGTAGTGAGGTCGGTGTTGGGAAGCTAGACCATGCAATGGCCTGAAGGATCGCGGTAACACCAAAATAAATCCTCCTTTAGCCACTTGGCATTCTTCAGATATGCTTCATCCACAATAGATTTCGCAGGGAGAGGGTCGACATGGTCCATAGCAATGCGGAAGTGCTCGAAAATGGGAGTAAGAAGGCTCCCTACTGTCTCTGGCTTCCTCTTAGTACCTGAGAATGCCTTAGTCTTCAGGGAGACTAAGTGCTCTGCGAAAAGTGCACCAAAGTCGACTCGCCCAAGCCTCTGCAACTCTGGCTGGCTCTCCTCGTATAAGTGCTCAATGCCATAGCTCAACATCATCAGCTCATGAACACGCATCTTTCCTGGCTCAGATTTGCTAGAGATGGTGTTAGCAATGAGCCTAGCCACGTACCGCACCGTAGGATGCCTGATGTCTGTCTGTGCAGCAGTCTTGCTGTCATATGTCCCGGTCGCAAAAGAGGACCATACGCGCACCTTGTCAGGGAACTCAGTCGGCCAAGCAGCACTAGACAACGTCTTCTCGAAGCCATAAATGTCGCAGAGATCATGAAGAGACAACCTGTAGCGACGTCCCTCAAGCATGAAAGTCAAGGTGCCGTCGCAGGCACGCTTCGCAGGTGAAGTGTAGGAGATGCTGACAGTGGCGAGAAGCTGGCGAACCACATGGTACCCAACCCGATCTTGTCAAGCATCTTAAGGACATCACTGAGAATGCCCATCCTTCTCAGAATAACGGGATCGGCGAATCGAGTGGCCACGATCGGAACCTTCAACCAGGCATTGTAGTAAAGAGTGTCATAGTCGTCCCAAGTCTCTGAGACGTCCCGGTGAAGGCAATCGGGGCTCAGTGCCGCCTTCTCTGCAGATGGAGTCCACACCTTGTGCGTTCTGATCGGCACTCCTTCACGACGAGGCCAAGGGGCTGTCGTGAGTGTCGGTGCATCGGAGTGTGAAGTGGAGGTAGAGGCAGTAGTGCGTGGACGTTTTTCAGCGCGAGGCATCTGCATCCAAAGACAACCAAGCACACACACAAGCAAAAATTTGGCAAAGTGAGCGCAAGAATCAAAAGCTTTAAAATCAAAATTTGATAATGAAAGCTTCAAAATTATGCCTGAAATCAACCAGTAACAGCAAGAATCACTCTCATTCAATTCCCAAATTCCAGAAAATCAACAATTTTCGCAACTATTGGTACCAAATTTTCTCATTCCCAAGTTTTCAAATTTTAACAATAAAAATCACTTGGGCATGTCGAAATCCACCTATAACAACTTAATTAAGTAGGAATGAAGCTTAAAATTGAGAAATAAGAGGTGAATTTCAAGTTTTATACCATGGAGGCGAAATCGAAAATTGAAGATTCGAGACACATACCTTGCAGATCGAACGAATGAGTGATATAGAGAGATGGAGGGTATAAATCCGAGCAGATTAGAGCTTGGAAACACTCAAAACGGTTAAGAATCAAAGGAGATAGAGAGAGGGGCGATTTTTCGGAAGTAGTCGTGAAGGAAGAAGTGGCCGTGGAGAAGAAAGATTTTAAAACACTTACCTCGCGTGGAACGAAACGACCGCGTTTTGATTTGGACGGTGTCGAGCGACACCGTAAGTGGTGTCGGTCGACACCTATGTTTTGTGTCGACTCCTATGTCGAGTCCCGCACGACTTTTGTCCGTCTCGTAACTGGTGTCGATCGACACCCAGGTGGTGTCGAGCGACACCGGTTTGTGGCGACCTGTTTTTTTTTTTTTTTTTTTTTTTTTTTTTTTTTTTTTTTTTCAAAATTAAAACAAAACCAAAAGTTAGTGAAAAGAAAACAAAAATCACAAAGGAATTTCACCTACAAGTGGGTTGCCTCCCACTAAGCGCTTGTTTTCAGTCATTAGCTTGACTGTTTGGGGCGATCAGAGAGTGGGTGCATCATCCAGAGGCAAAATCTGGCCTGCTGGAATCTCGGCTTTCGCCCAATAGTGTTTCACCCTTTGTCCATTCGCTGTGAACTCCTTGCCCTCAGAATTCACCAGGACAACAGCACCATATGGTCTAACCTCCTTGATTGTGAAAGGACCTGACCAACGAGAACGCAATTTACCAGGAAACAAATGCAAACGAGAGTTATACAGAAGTACCCGATCATTGGGTTCAAAGTCTCTGGAGAGGATCTTCTTATCATGATATGCCTTTGTTCTCTCTTTGTACAGCTTGAAATTTTCATAGGCATGATATCTGATCTCATCCAATTCATTCAACTGAATCAAGCGCCTCTCCGCGGCAGATTTGATGTCAAAGTTCATCATTTTAACAGCCCATGCTCCTTTGTGTTCAAGCTCCAGTGGAAGATGACATACTTTCCCATAAAGCAAATGAAATGGTGTAGTCCCAAGTGGTGTCTTGAAAGCTGTCCTGTAAGCCCAGAGTGCATCATCCAGCTTGGTAGACCAATCCTTTCTTGTCTTTCCAGTCTTCTCTAGAATCTCCTTGATTTGTCTGTTAGAGACCTCAACTTGTCCACTAGTCTGAGGATGATAAGGAGTAGCCACTCGATGTTGTACACCATGCTTCTTCAATAGCTTCTCAAACACCTTGTTAATAAAGTGAGAACCACCATCACTAATGACAATTATGGGCACTCCAAATCGAGGGAAAATAATGGTGTTAAACAGTTTAAGCACCACAGCAGAGGTATTGGTCTTGCTAGCAATTGCTTCAACCCACTTAGACACATAGTCTACAGCAACCAATATATATTTGTTTCCATGAGATGAAGGGAAAGGGCCCATAAAGTCTATGCCCCAGCAATCAAAAACTTCCACTTCAAGGATGAAGTTTTGTGGCATCTCATGTCTCTTGCTTATCTTTCCCCTCCTCTGACAGGCATCACATTGAGTTATAAAGGTTTGAGCATCCTTAAACATAGTAGGCCACCAATAGCCTGCTTGAAGAACCTTATATATTGTCTTGAAAACAGCGAAGTGTCCAGCATAATCAGAACTATGGCAATGAAATAACACATCCTGAACCTCAGATTTTGCAATGCATCTTCTGTAAATCCCATCTGAACAATGCTTGTACAAGTAAGGCTCATCCCAATAATATCTCCTCAACTCTCTCAAAAATCTCTTCTTGGTATAACCTTTAAAATTGTCTGGCTCAGCTTCTGCAGCAAGATAATTCACAATATCCGCATACCAGGGTCGTTCTGTAGTCTCGACAGCACAAATCATCGCCTCTGTAAGGATATCTGCAATTTTAAAACAAACTGGCTCGGCCTGCAGAAGGTGTCGATCGACATAGGGATATGGTGTCGTTCGACACCTGGAAACGGTGTCGATCGACATTTTAGTGGTGTCGATCGACACTCCAGGTCTGTTGCAAGAATGAGCTTGAAAACCAGTTTCCAGGAAGTTAATATGTTCTTCAGGCAAAGAATCATCAATTGGGACTTCCTCATTAATCCTAATGCGTGATAGATGATCAGCAACACCGTTTTCCACTCCCTTTTTGTCTTTGACCTCAATGTCAAACTCTTGAAGAAGGAGAATCCACCTTAACAACCTTGGTTTAGCATCCTTCTTCTGCATCAAATACTTAAGAGCAGAATGATCGGTGTGGACAATCACCTTCGAACCAATCAAGTAAGGACGAAACTTCTCAAAAGCAAACACTACAGCCAACAACTCCTTTTCAGTAGTTGCATAGTTCCTTTGCGCATCGTCGAGTGTTCTGCTAGCATAATAGATAGCATGAAGTTTCTTGTCCTTCTTCTGACCCAAAACAGCTCCTACTGCAAAATCACTGGCATCACACATCACCTCAAAAGGTAATTCCCAATCTGAAGTTTGCACAATTGGAGCACTCACTAATGCTTGCTTAATCTGATTAAAGGCAGAAAGACAATCCTTAGTAAACTCAAATTTCACGTCCTTACAAAGCAAAGCAGTTAGTGGTCTTGCAATCTGGCTGAAATCCTTGATGAACCTTCTGTAAAACCCAGCATGTCCCAGAAAACTTCTCACAGACTTCACTGAATCAGGTGGCTGCAAACTCGTCATCACCTCAATCTTCGCTCGATCAACCTCGATACCAGCCTCTGAAACTCTGTGCCCAAGTACAATGCCATCTCTAACCATAAAATGGCATTTCTCCCAATTAAGAACCAAGTGCTTCTCTTCACATCTAGCAAGCACTTTGCACAGATTGTCTAGACAATCTTTAAAGGAAGACCCATAAACAGAAAAGTCATCCATAAAGACCTCCATATACTCTTCAATCATGTCTGTGAAGATAGACATCATGCATCTCTGAAAAGTTGCAGGAGCATTGCAAAGACCAAAAGGCATTCTGCGATATGCAAAAGTGCCATAGGGACAAGTGAAAGTCGTCTTCTCCTGATCATCTGGATGAATAGGAATCTGGAAGAAACCAGAGTATCCATCGAGGAAGCAATAATAGGGGTGGTTTGCTAACCTCTCCAGCATTTGATCAATAAAGGGTAGTGGGAAGTGATCTTTCCTTGTTGCAGCATTCAACTTCCTGTAGTCAATACACATCCTGTGCCCAGTCACAGTTCTTGTAGGAATCAGCTCATTCTTCTCATTCTTCACCACTGTAACTCCTCCTTTCTTAGGAACTACATGCACTGGACTGACCCAATCACTGTCTGAAATGGGATAGATTATCCCAGCCTTTAGGAGCTTCAAAATCTCTTTCTTGACAACCTCTTGCAGATTTGGATTCAGTCTCCTCTGATGCTCAATTGATGGTTTAGAATCATCCTCTAAGTGAATCCTATGCATGCACAAATCTGGAGAAATTCCTGCAATATCATCAAGAGAATAGCCAAGAGCTTTGCGAAAAGTGCGCAGCTTGCTTAGCAGTAAAGTGAGCTCTGCGTTGTTTAAAGTAGCATTTACAATAACTGGATAAGTTGAATTTGGTCCAAGAAATGCGTACCGTAAACCTGCAGGAAGTTGTTTGAGGTCGAGTTTGGGAGCATTCGCTTCGCTCCAATCACCAAGCGTTGCAGCTTTTTCTGGAGTTACAACCAGCTCCTCTGTAGCAATCAATCCCATCACATGCTCACAAGTGTCCAACATCTTGACATACCCAGCAGTAATGTCATCCAAGAACTCTGCTTGGTTTGCAGAAGTAGTCAATGCTCGCTCTAGAGGATCAGCAGGGTGCATCTCCTGAAAGACTTCTTCTGCAAAAGTGGTGAGAGTGTCGACATAGAATGTCTGGCCATCGATCATGGGTCTCTTTATCAGCTTATCCATGTCAAAATTCATGACCAAATCACCCACATTCAGAGCTATGCTGCCTTTCCTTACATCAATAATAGCTCCAGCTGTAGCTAAGAATGGCCTACCAAGAATCAAAGGGTCCTTAGGCTCTTCACCATATTCCAGCACCACAAAATCTGTAGGAATCATGCAATCTCCTACTTTGATTGGCACATCTTCAATCACACCCTCTGGAATCCGGATAGACCGATCAGCTAGGATAAGAGAAATCTTGGTGGGTTTGAAATCAGTCATTCCCAAGTGTAGAGCAACTGAATGAGGCATCAAATTCACACTTGAACCAAGATCACACAAACATCTCTTAAACCTGTCAGAAAAAATAGTGCAGTCCAACACAAAACTTCCAGGATCAGCAAGCTTCTCCGGAATCCTATTCTGAATAACAACACTGACTTGTTCAGATATCATCATCACTCCTTGTTCAAGACTCAAATTCTTGGTGACCATCTGCTTCACAGATCTTCTGATCACAGGAGTTAGCCTTATAGCATCAATCAAAGGAATCTAAATGACAAGCTTATCCATGATAGCTTTGCACTTAGCATCTTCCAGCTCTTGCTTAGACTTCTTAGGAGGCTTAGGAAAGGGTATCTTAGGCGTGTAGACCCTCTCCTCGACCTTATCTGCAACTTTTTCACGAACTGCAGGCGTCTGAGATTGGTGTCGACCGACACCCTGGTGGTGTCGTTCGACACTAGTCGTTTGTGTCGACTCTTTTTTGTTCGTGTCGACCGGCGTGGTCGATAAACGTCCGTAGTACGTAGTTTCGTCTTCTGGTGTCGACCGACACCCATCAGTGGTGTCGATCGACACCGGCTCTGCAGAAGCGAAATTTTCGTCGTCAAGTTCCTGCAACTCCTCAATTTGCTCTGAATTCAAGCCCTGTTTCAGCACTGGATGAAGCTCCTTTCCACTGCGCAAGGTGATTGCATTGCACTGGTGCTTTGGATTTGTATCAGTTCGTCCAGGAAGGAATCCTTCTTGTCTCCTAACAGAGTCAGCAGTTTGAGCCACTTGAATATCCAATTTCTTGACATGAGTGCTCAAAGACTCAAACTTCCCATTCAGATCTTGATACATAGCATCCATTTTTCCATTGAAGTTCACAGTCATCTTCTGTTGGCTTTCTAGGATCTGCTCAAACATAGACTTCACCTCACTCTCTGGTGTTTGTGCAGGAGGTGATTGGTAAGAAGAGGAACCATAGTTCCTTGTGAAACTGCCGGAAGTGAAAGGCTTCTGAAATTGTGTCTTTGTAAACCCTGAAGAATTCTGATTTCCTGCAAAAGAACTCTTCTGCCCGCTTCCATTGTAGCCTCTGTTTCCTTGCTGATTACCAAATCTCTGACCATGAAAACCAGCTCCATTGATGTAGTTAACATCTTCTTCCTCTGACTCTTCCACTGGTTCAAAAGACTCTACCTCTGCAGCAAACTGAACTGATTTCTTCCCCACAAGAAGGCTGTGCATAGAGTCTAGCTTAGCCTTAACCTCTGCAATTTGGCTTCCATCCAGATTTCCACCAAGCTTCTTCCTCTCAAAATCAGCATTCTTAGTACTATTGCTAGATGCCAAGTTCTCTATAAGTTGGTAGGCTTGATCTGGATAGCGAGTGTTGAAGTTACCATTGCTTGCAGCATCGAGAGCCATCTGGTACCTCCAATCAATTCCTCTGAAGAAAATGCCCAGCAGCTGAACTTCAGTGAAACCATGGTGTGGGCAGTCTCTCTGGTAGGATCTGAATCTCACCCAAGCAGCCTTAAATGCCTCAGTTGGTCCTTGAGAAAACTGTGAAATATTATTCCTCAACTCCTCGGACCGCGCATCATCGTAGAAATTATTCAGAAATGCTTTCTTGGTGTCCTCCCAATTGGTCAAAGATCCTGGCTGCAACTGCTTCAACCAGTAAGCTGCATCCCCAGAAAGAGATTAAGGGAACAACTTGCAGAAAAGGTAGTCACTAGTGACTCCATTGGCCTTGATGCTGTTGGCCAGATCTTCGAACCTCTCGATGTGATCCATGGGGTGTTCATGAGGAAGACCATGAAAGAGATGCTGACCCACAAGAGTGTAGAATGCAGGCTTCAGCTCAAAGTCATTCCTCTGGAGCGAAGGAGGGCGAATCGCTGACCGATTAGCATAGAACAAATCAGGCCGGTTGTGGTCACCAAGAGTGCGATTCGGTGCAGCCTGGTTTTGCGCAGCAACATTAACCGCAGGCTGAACTGGGGGTGCCTCAGCTATCACATTCCCATCATCATCGAGTTTCTGCCCTTGCGCATTGCGCTTGTTTCCTTCGCTGTCAAACAGAGTGCCATCAGCATGTCGAACCAAAATCAGTGGCTCGTTCATCTCAACTGGTTTCTTCGATTTTCTGTTTGTACGCTCTAAGTGTGCTAGCTCTTGATTACTGAGATTGACTAGCTCTTTGTCCTTGTTGCTTCTGGTTTTGCGATTAGGCATACACCTGAAACACCAAAAAGAAAGTTATAGAGCAAGTGAGTAACAAAATTAAAAGAAAATCTTAGACAAAATTCTAAAACTAAAAATTTAACGGCAACGAAAGAGACGATTGGCAACGGCGCCAAAAACTTGATATGTTTAAGTTTTCCCTATATATTCAACTGCAAGTGTACAGCAAATCAATGTAGCAAATAGGGTATCGAATTCCAAACGTCAAGTTGTTGCACAGTAAATTCTCAGATTCAAATCAAGTTAAGAGAATAAGAATGAAAGCAAGAACAAATAAAAGTAAGAGAACAAGTAATCGATTGTTGATAGGTTAAATTCAAGAGAGACAAACGCTAGGCCTTGGGTCTCAGGTTGAATCAGAAATTGTAGAATTAAAGTTATTAGGATATTAATTAAGCACCGTTCTCGAACATGAACACTAATGTAAATCAACCAGCTTTCGCTGCGGAGATTATCTATGTCTAAATCCTAGAATTCCAAATTTCTTTACAAATTCTATAAACTAGACAAGCACTAATTCCAGGTTCAATTGTTCACAAAATCCCTAAACCAAATTCCTTTGCATATAGGTATTTTGCTCATCTAAGATATGTCGGGAAACTAATAATGCTTTCGCATCTATCAATTATCCTAAGTATGAATTCTAGATGATCAATCCTAGAAATCAATGATTAAGCACAATCTATATGAAGAACTATATGATTATCCTAACAATATTCCAATTCTAAGAATCCATCTTCAACCCTTGAAAAACCCAAAACCTAACTAGCAGATTACTCAGACATGGCTATTGAAAACAACATCATAAACTGAATAAATTGCATTAAAGAGAAAAGTAGAAATAACAGGGGTTCAAATTCTTCTCTCAGACGAACAGAGTAGCAGAATAATCTCCCCAAAAGCTCTGGAACAAATCTCTCAAGTCCCAATGAAAATAGGATACTCCTCTTTAAAAAAGCCTAAACAATGACTTATAAACATAAAAATCTCCTAAAACACGATTTGGGCCTTCTTGTAAATAATGGAAACTTCTGGGCCAAAGTGTTATAGAAAGATGTGGAGTTTAGGAGAGACTCTTTATTATGATCAACCAAAGTTCAAAGATTACAAAGGGATCTCATCTTTGAACCTTGATTGTCTTTTTCCGAGTTTATTCTCCTCCTCTCCTTCTAGCGCCAATTGTTGAATCTCAAAATAGCACAATAGTGTTATAGAAAGATGTGGAGTTTAGGAGAGACTCTTTATTATGATCAACCAAAGTTCAAAGATTACAAAGGGGTGATTCGTCTCGGCGACAAGGCTTGCCGAGATGAATACGAAGAGAATAGGATAAACTGAAAGTAAATGACGAATTATAGCTAGGGTTTTGCCTCTCTGCTCTCAGTGATTGCAGGGGATTTCTCCATATTCTTCAATGAATGAGGGGTCTTCTTTATATAGTGAGAGGAGGTCGGCTTCTTCAAGATATTCTTCCTTTTCTCTTTTGGAAATATTCTTCTTTGGTGTTGATCTCTTTCCTTTCTTCAATGATTTAGTCTTTTTCTCCAAGTCTTTCCTTTTCTTTGAGGAGGTGGTGGTGGAAAACGGGCCAGGCTTGCATGATGTTATTAATTATGACGGGCTCAAGGAATTGTGCTAATTCCGGTATCAACAATAAGTCCCCCCCAGTTCGTCGAGTCAAATGCAGTTTGATCTCGGCGGACTTCATGTATAAGAGATGAGCTCGTGAGCTATTAATAACAATTATGCCGTGCCGATTCTAGCTCGTTTCCGATGCGATGCTGTGTTATTGACTTTAGATTCGTACCGCCTCGTTAAAACCTTGATATGGAAAAACCCTATGGGATAAAAACCATAAAAAGGGAAAAGAGTACGTTGACGTCATCTTGTCCGCAAGTAGAATGTGCTTTTGACAATTTCTCTCGGACTTGACGTTAGCTCGTCAAGGAGAATACATTGCTGTTATGATTTTTATCGGACTTGGCATCGTCGCGTCAAGGAGAATTCATCTCGGACTTGACATCGTTGTGTCAAGGAGGGGCAATTGTGCGTCTCGGACTTGACATCGTTGTGTCAAGGAGAATTCATCTCGGACTTGGCGGCGGCTCGTCAAGGAGAATTCATCTCGGACTTGACAGCGGCTCGTCAAGGAGAATTCATCTCGGACTTGGCGGCGGCTCGTCAAGGAGAATTCATCTCGGATTTGACAGCGGCTCGTCAAGGAGAATTCATCTCGGACTTGGCGGCGGCTCGTCAAGGAGAATTCATCTCGGACTTGACAGTGGCTCGTCAAGGAGAATTCATCTCGGACTTGGCGGCGGCTCGTCAAGGAGAATTCATCTCGGACTTGACAGCGGCTCGTCAAGGAGAATTCATCTCGGACTTGACAGCGGCTCGTTAAGGAGGTGTCGGTTTCTTCGAACGCTTTTTCTTGAACTCGTGTATGACGAGATCGGGGTCGAGCTCTTTTTCCAAGAGATCGTATTTTCTCGAACTCGTGCAGGACGAGATCGGGGTCGAGCTCTTTTTCCAAGAGATCGTATTTTCTCGAACTCGTGTATGACGAGATCGGGGTCGAGCTCTTTTTCCAAGAGATCGTATTTTCTCGAACTCGTGCAGGACGAGATCGGGGTCGAGCTCTTTTTCCAAGAGATCGTATTTTCTCGAACTCGTGTATGACGAGATCGGGGTCGAGCTCTTTTTCCAAGAGATCGTATTTTCTCGAACTCGTGCAGGACGAGATCGGGGTCGAGCTCTTTTTCCAAGAGATCGTATTTTCTCGAACTCGTGCAGGACGAGATCGGGGTCGAGCTCTTTTTCCAAGAGATCGTATTTTGCTTCGTCGAACGTTTGGCCAGAACGTCAACGCACCATTCTAAGATTCTTTTATAGAATGGGTACCCTTTGGAAGTAAACAAAATTTTACAACACTCATCTCGTCAGATGGATTATAAAATTTTATTGAAGATATAGCTGTACCTTTTGCAAGGCTGCCTACGTACCCGTGCCGGGATCAAGCCATTCGTAGTTCGTTACAACGAGTGGGGTAACCTTTTATTTTTATCTCGACCTCGTTCTTTGACGAGATCGGTATTTTACGAGCTCGCTCTTTGACGAGCTCGGTTTTGTGTGCCTAGTCCATTAATGGACTTGCCGTTTCGGCTGCGGAGGCAGATCGTCTGGATGACGGGGTGGCGAAGGTGCGTTCTTCTCGGCGTCATTGTCGTTCCGCTTGGGAGCGTTGCTGGTATTTTGATCTTGGTACAGCGTATTTTTACGTCGGCGCTGTTTTGCGAAATGCCTACAAGTTTCTGTAGCATGACCCGTTCGCCAGTGGAAGTCGCACCATTTGGTATGATCATTGTCGTCTTCGTCACGTCGTGGCGTTTTATCTGCAACGGAAAACGGAGATTTTCTTTTGTTCTCTTGACGAGATGAGTCTTTCGTCGCTTCGTGAATCTTCGAGTGGTGTGCCTTGTACTCTTCGACGAGAACATATTTTTGGGACCTATGCAAAGCGTCCTGGAGAGTGGCCGGCTCGTCGAGCATTAAGTTCTCTTTGAACTTTGACTCGAACCAGAGCCCGTTTTCAAGAGCTTTGATTCCCATCCCGTCAGGGAGGTCTGAGTGCTCTGCTGCTGCCGTGCTAAATCTCTCAATGAACTCGCGAAGAGGCTCATCTTTTCCCTGTGTCATAGTGAAAAGATTGGTGCTGCTTTTCGAGATAAACATTGAAAAATGTTTCAGGAATGACGTGCTGAGATCATCGAAGTTGTCGATTGATTCGGTAGGAAGATTTGAAAACCAGCTCGTTGCGTCTCTGTTCATATGCTCAATGAACAGTTGACAGTAATTTGCATCTTGTTCTTCAGGGGAGGCATATCTTTGCCTTTTCATGGCGATCTCAAAGGTTCTCAGCCAACCTTTAGGATCGTCACCCTTGTTGTAGAACTGAAGTCGGAGGGCCGTTTGATACTTTAAAGGTATCGCAGCGATCCGACGAGTGAAAGGACTCTTTTTCGTCTCGGCAAGGACTTTGGCGATCTCGGGTGCCGAGCCGGTAGTGCCGTGTACCTTGGAGGTGATTGCGTCGAGGTCGTGGCGCAGCTTGGCCACTTCTGGATCGACTTCTTTTTCGCCGTTCGTCACGGCATTAGTTGCCGCGGTGCTTCTCGTCGGAGTCTGGAAGAGAGCCCGCCCAGTAGGGATAATTCGTCCGTCATTAGTGATATGGAGCGAATCGATCCTGTCCTGGTACTTTTGTTGCTGAGCTTGCATCTCGGCAAATTGAGCCGCAAAACCTTGCATGGCCGCGGTAAACGCAGCGTTGGTGACTGGAGCTTCTGCGTCTGGAGCCGGTTGCGGCCGAGGATTGACGTGACCGTCGGTCGCGTCGCTTCCGACGGAACGAATGATGGGGTTTCCATCTGCGCCTAGTTCAGGTTGACTTTGCAGTCCGCCTGTTCCGGCGCCGAGATCATTGTTCAGAGATCTCATCTTTGAACCTTGATTGTCTTTTTCCGAGTTTATTCTCCTCCCCTCCTTCTAGCGCCAATTGTTGAATCTCAAAATAGCACAATAGTGTTATAGAAAGATGTGGAGTTTAGGAGAGGCTCGTCAAGGAGAATTCATCTCGGACTTGACAGCGGCTCGTCAAGGAGAATTCATGTCGGACTTGACAGCGGCTCGTTAAGGAGGTGTCGGTTTCTTCGAACGCTTTTTCTTGAACTCGTGTATGACGAGATCGGGGTCGAGCTCTTTTTCCAAGAGATCGTATTTTCTCGAACTCGTGCAGGACGAGATCGGGGTCGAGCTCTTTTTCCAAGAGATCGTATTTTCTCGAACTCGTGTATGACGAGATCGGGGTCGAGCTCTTTTTCCAAGAGATCGTATTTTCTCGAACTCGTGCAGGACGAGATCGGGGTCGAGCTCTTTTTCCAAGAGATCGTTTTGTATACGCGAGAACTTCCAGCAAATCCGTCTCTGATTCCCCTCTTTCCTCGGCCTATGAAGTAAATTTTGATTAGATAAATACAGAAAAAATGAAAAAAAAAATAAAAGAAATAAAAATATTTTTTTTTAAAATAATTTGACAAAAACTTACAAGCATTCGGCCGCGGGCTAAGAATGAAGTTCGGCCGGAGCGATGAGTAGAATGTTTGCTCTTCGCTCGAGCGGCCTTACTGTTCCCACTCCTCTTCTGGTGGTCAGGATCCAACCAATATGCAACCAAGCCAGCCCACACGTTCGGGTCAAAGTGAGTTGGCTTGGCGTCATCTCCCTTAACGAGCCACAACTTCTTCCACCGAGAAACCATATCAGGCAACCGATCACGGACTTTGGCACAGAACTCATGGTAGACTATGGCGGTAAAACCAGATTCCCAGTGATACTTGCGCTTGCAAAAAAAAAATCAAATAACAATAATACAATGTTAGTTATTAGCAATTAAAAAATATTTTTAAAAAGTAAATACGAATCAAACTCGTACTTACCGCAAAAGTAGTGAACCAGCGTTGAAGAACGGGTTCCTTTACATCCCTCCACCGGGCAATAGGATCTTTGTAATCCTTTTCAAAAACTTCCGTAACCGCAGAAGCGACGGATGAATCATTAGTGAACCTGAAAAAGATAACAATAGACTTTAACTTTACAAAATGTATAATATAAAATAAAACAAAAACTATTAAAATTAAAAATATGTACCATAAAGTCTTCGGTGGGCGGTGTGGATGAAGGTTAGGGAGGTGATGATGACCAGGCTCATCTAATATCTCCCTAACCGCCGCATAAAATGGGGCTCTAGAGGCCTCAAATCTGGCCTCAAGTACGGCTGCGGGACGAGGTGGGGATGGAGACCGAGACCGGGTCTGCTGCTCCTCCCGGCCCGTGGAACCATGGGAACTACTAGTAGGGTTCCCATGACCAAGAGACACGGAAGCAGAACGAGCACCACGGGAACCCCCGGAACCTCCGGATCCCTGACTCAGGAACTGCCGATAAGAGTTTTGTTGCTCCATCTGCAACAAATAAAAAAATGAAATTAGCAATTTTTAAAAAATTATTCCCAAAAAATATTCTAATTATCACACAATTTTTATAAAATTACTATAAACTAATAATTAAAATTACTAACCTAAAATCTAAAATTCTAAAATCTATAATTAATCTAATCACATAAACAAATTAAATTCTAGAAACTAAAACAGTTAGAAATATTGTAACTTCCAAAACTATTATAATCACATTTCCAATCTAATAGTTTAAATTTTAAATCTAAAATCTAGAATTCTAAATTCTAAATTAATCTAATAATTAAAATTTCCAATCTAAAATCTAAAATTCTAAATTCCGAAATTAATCTAATCAAATGAACAAATTAAATTCTAAAAACTCCAAAAATTCTTACTAAAACTATTATAATCACATTTCCAATCTAATAAAAACAATTTTCAATCTAAAATGTAAAACTAATCTAATAATTACAATTTTCAATCTAAAATCTAAAATTCTAAATTCTAAAACTAATCTAATAATAACAATTTTCAATCTAAAATCTAAAATCTAAAATCTAAAATTCATAATTCTAAACTAATCTACTAATTAAAATGTTCAAATTTCAAATTGATTTACCAAATCTGGAGGAGCGGCGGCGGCGGCGTAGAGGTGCGGCGGCGGCGTGGAGGAGCGGCGGCGGCCTGGAGGAGCGGCGGCGGAGGAGACCGAGGAGAAGAAGAGGAGCGGTCGGCGTGGAGGAGCGGCGGCGTGGAGAAGAAGAGGAGCGGTCGGCGGCCTGGAGTAGCAGCGGCGGAGGAGACCGAGGAGAAGAAGAGGAGCGGTCGGCGTGGAGGAGCGGCGGCGTGGAGAAGAAGAGGAGCGGTCGGCGGCCTGGAGGAGCAGCGGCGGAGAAGACCGAGGAGAAGAAGAGGAGCGGTCGGCGTGGAGGAGCGGCGGCGTGGAGAAGAAGAGGAGCGGTCGGCGGCCTGGAGGAGCAGCGGCGGAGGAGACCGAGGAGAAGAAGAGGAGCGGTCGGCGTGGAGAAGAAGAGGAGCGGTCGGCGGGCGATTCGGTGGGCGGGCGATTCGGTCGGTCGGCGGGCGATTCGGGAGATGAGGGGTCGGTTTGAGCGAAGCTCAAACCCGCGCCCGCGTATATATAAAAATTTTGTTCCCTCGCAATTCCGTCGCAGAATTGCGAGGGAATTGCGACGGAAATGCCCCGTTCCCTCGCAATTCCGTCGCAAAACGGAAGCCCTAATTTTTGCGACGGAATTGCGAGGGAACGGGGCATTTCCGTCGCAATTCCCTCGCAATTCTGCGACGGAATTGCGAGGGAAATGCCCCGTTCCCTCGCAATTCCGTCGCAATATATGGAAGCCCTAATTTTTGCGACGGAATTGCGATGAAGTGGGGCATTTCCGTCGCAAATCCCTCGCAACTTTGCGACGGAATTGCGATGGAAACTTGTTTAGGGTTTAGGGTTTAGGGATTTGACTACGGGGGGTTTAGGGTTTGTTGATAATGAATATATATGCTTATTATTGAATGAATTTCAATATTCCTATAGATATTTAACATTCATACATATATATATAGTCGATGTTTCAACAAAACCGTTTGTACTGTTATATACGTCGTAAGCTTCAATGAGCTTGATATCTACGGAGTTGAAGAGAAACCTATTTTATTTAGTAAAAAGCTTTTTGGGTTCAATTATACAGTAGAAAATAAGATTATATTACCCTTGCTATACGAAAATCCCTAAACCCTAACCCTAAAACTGTAATTTTTGGGTTTCCATCGCAATTCCGTCGCAAATTTGCGATGGAATTGCGATGGACTTTCAAAAATTTTATATTCCGTCGCAATTCCATCGCAAATTTGCGACGGAATTGCGACGGAAACTCAAAAATTACATAATCCATCGCAATTCCATCGCAAATCCGTCGCAAAATTTTCAATGTCACTTGATAACGGCGCTTCTGTTAACCGTACACTCTTTCACCGACTTCCTAAGAAACCCCAATCCCTCTCATTTTCCATCGATTTGCCTCTTAAATTCATCAACTTTCATCACTAACTCAGAAAGCTGAAGAATTTAAGAGGCAAATCGAAGAAACAGGAGAGGAATTGGGGTTTCTTAGGAAGTCGGTGGAAGAGTGTACGGTTAACAGAAGCGCCGTCATCAAGTGACTATGAAAATTTTGCGACGGAAATACAAATTGAGATATTTACGGTTTGCATTTACGTCGGTGACACCTACCATCGGAACTGACGCAAAAACATAATTTTTACGTAGGAAGTACAAATTCATCACAATTCAAAATAGAAACAACTTAAAATTCAAAGAAAAACCTCAAAATTAAACAAAGTCATTTTCATCATCATTTTCATCATCATTTTCATCATCATTTTCAGATACGTAAGAGTTTTCACTGTGCTCCCGTTCTTCTTCATCACTCGCAGACTCTTCAAATTCATCGGCTTCTCCATCTTCACTTGTATCGTCGACGACGTCTTCAACTTCTCTATTCTCGGGGTCAACGTGTATGATATTTTCTGTGGATTCGATCGGGTTTGAAACTTCTGCAACTCTGTCATGCTGCATGGCCACTTCATCGTCTAAACCAAATACATAACCTCTTGGATTGACCTTTATGACCGATAACCAAGTCTCTCGTCTTTGCCTAATTCGAGGATAAGGAATGAAACACACTTGCTCTGCCTGCGATGCAAGGATGAAGGGTTCGAACTTGGAAAATTTTCGGCCTGCATTTACATCGGTGACACCTACCGTTTCGTTTCTGCGAACCCTCGACCTGGTGTCGGATCATACCAATCACATTTGAACATAATACATTTGAAGTTTATAATTCCTGGGTATGTGACCTCGATGATCTCTTGCAAAACTCCGTAGAATTCTGTTTCGCCCGGGACATGAATACCATAATTTGCGGTCGACTTCTTCATGCCATGCTTGTACGTATGGAAAATATACCCGCGAGTACAGTACATTGGTGCTGTAGTGATCTGTCCTATTGGAGAGTTCACAATCTCATGCAACCACAGCGGTATTTGTTCCGGATGATAGCCCTCTCTCACCTGAATAAAAACAAGCGGTACAATCACACACATTAATTATTATATGTAGTGTTACTTAGGTTTTAGTTTATATATCAGTAATTTGAAGAGCACTTACATAGTATTTTAACCATCCAGCAAAGTCACGTTCTTTGTAAACCTCATACTCATGCTCTTCTCGACCAGGGTAAGTTTGGCGGGCAAGATTATCAAATATGCTGCATGCACAAAAATCTCGTTTTATATATATATATATATATATATATATATATATATATATATATATTAATGTATGATCAAAGTTACCTCTCAAATTGGTGCACTTCATCCAGATTTCGCAATATGTAATTGTGAGCCGCACTCAAATGTTTATGGTCCCACGATTTTTTCTTCAACTTTCCAGCAAGTCTGCCTATTTCTTTGAAGATGCTGGGGACAACATGCCTATAAACAGGTGCAACGCCTCCATCATCGTATCGTTTCGTAGCGGTTCTTTTCGTTCTCACATTTGGACTAAAATAGTAAGACGAGAAGTTAGATGTTTCCTCTGTCAAACTTCCTTGTACGATGGATCCCTCTACTTTTGCAAGGTTTTTAGCCTTTCTCTTCAAGTGTCCCATAAAACGTTCGAACGGATACATCCACCTGAATTGCACAGGCCCCCCCCAGTTCCGCTTCATATGGCAAGTGTACCGTTAGGTGTTCCATCACGTCGAAGAATGAAGGAGGAAAGATCATTTCCATGTTACATAACAAGACAGCAATGTTTTTATTTAATTTCTCTACCCCGTCTTCTGTCAGTGTTCGCGTGCAAAGATCTAGGAAAAACGCCCCAATACCTATAATATAATATATATCCACCGTTAACAAATTAATAAAAACATATTTAATTATATATGTACATATATAAACTCAATTAAAAGGAATGTAACTACTTGTTTACCAGCAATTGCTTCGTGGACATGAGACGGCAATAGTTCTTGTAATGCAAACGGTAGTAGTCGCTGCATGAAAACATGGCAATCGTGGCTCTTCATACCAGAAAATTTTTGTCCTTGCTCTATACATCGCGAGAATTTGGAAACATATCCATCCGGAAATTTGACATCTGAGGCCACCCAATCAAATAGAGCTCTCTTCGCATCTGCAGACAATCGAAAACTTGGAATTGGCTGTTTGCCGTCTGTAGTAATCTCCAACTCGCTTCTTTTGCATATTTCTGCTAAGTCCAGCCTCGATTTCATATTGTCTTTACTTCTCCCTTGGACATTCAAAATGGTATGCATGATGTTATCAAAAAAATTCTTCTCGATATGCATAACGTCCAAATTATGTCGCAAAAGATGATCCTTCCAATATGGGAGTTCCCAGAATATACTTTTTTTGTGCCAATTGTGTGCTTGTCCATATCCGTCAGGCATGTTTGCAGTACAATGCCAATTGCCCCCACGTTTGCATGTCTCCTCACCACCATAATGATCTATCTGATCAAGCAACTCCTGTCCCGAAAGATAATCCGGAGGGGGACCGCGGACAACTTTATTCTTCGTAAATAAAACCCTGTTCCTTCGGTACCTGTGATTGGTAGGAAGAAAACGACGGTGACAATCAAACCAACAAGGTTTTCTTCCACGCCTCAGCTGAAATGCTTCTGTCCTACCCCAGTGTGGACACGATAGTCTTCCGTGCGTAGTCCACCCTGACAACATTCCATAAGCTGGAAAGTCGCTAATCGTCCACAATAATACTGCGCGCATGATGAAATTTTGTTGCCGTGAGCAATCAAAGGTGCAGACTCCTGAATACCAAAGTTGTTTCAACTCGTCAATCAAAGGTTGCAGAAATACATCTAGGGATCGCCTCGGATGCTTAGGACCTGGCACTAAAATAGTTAAGAACAAAAATTCTCGCTGCATGCACATTGTCGGCGGAAGATTGTATGGCGTCAGTATGACGGGCCATATCGAATATTGTCTCCCTGACATACCAAATGGACTAAATCCATCTGTGCATAATCCTAGATAAACATTCCTGGACTCATTAGCGAAGTTTGAATGTAACGTCTGAAAGTGTTTCCACGCCTTTGCATCTGAGGGATGTGTTATCTCTCCGTGATGTGTGGAATGTTCTGCATGCCATCTCATTGACGCCGACGTCATTTCCGATTGGTATAACCGTTTCAATCTTTCAGTGATTGGCAAGTACCACATACGTTGGTAAGGGACCCGCCTCCTTCCAGTAGTGGGTTTGTATCTCGGCTTCCCACAAAATCGACATTCCTGCAGCTTATCATCATCTTTCCAGAAAATCATGCAATTGTCAATGCATACGTCAATCATTTCGTAAGGTAACCCAAGACCCGCAACCAACTTCTGTATTTCATAGTAATTACCAGCAGACAGATTATCTTCCGGTAAATACTCTTGAAATAGTCCAGCCCACTTATCCATGTTACTTTCGCTGCTGTTATCTTCACTTTTAATTGTCATCATCCTAGCTGCTAGTGACAATCTAGAAATTCCCTCTCTACACCCCTCGTAAAGTGGTTGATTTGCAGCATCTAACATATCGTAAAACTTTTGTGCATCGATGTTGGGTTCTTCCAAAATTGCTTCCGGTGGATTATCAGCAAAACCAGGGGTAGTTTCATGAAATGCATCTGTAACCATGTCATGAAACCTATTCCCTTGCTGATACCCACCATCATTCCCCAATATATCAGGATGACCATAATCGTAGCTAGCGTTATAATTATGTTCCTCAACCGGTACCCATTGACTCGAACCACTATTTCCCGCTTCATAGTGCGTAGTATTATAATGATTTTCCCCATGAAAATACCATACATAATAGTTTGGAACAAACCCTCTATTAAATACATGTGTTTTAGCAGTATCAACAGCGATATATTTTTTGTTCCTACATTTCGCACAGGGACAAAATATTTTACCAGTTTGCATTGCTTGTGGTTCGTTTCGTGCTTGGTTAAAGAATCCATGTAATCCTTCAACGAACTCTCTCGTCACTTCGCCGGTCACCGGATCTCTTTGATTGTACATCCAGCTTCGTAACTCGTATAATCCGTAACTCATTTTTTTAGTGTTTTGGTTTTCTCTTCTTCTCTTTCTTTTTTTCCTCTTTTTCTCTTCTTCTCTTTTTTTTTTTTTCTCTTCTTTGTTTTTTTTTGTATTGGTGTGAATTGTGACGTGAGTTCGTCGGCTATTTATAGAATCAGAAATTTGTTTGCGATGGATTTGCGATGGATTTGCGATGGGATTTTGCGACGGATTTGCGAGGGAAATAAATTTGCGAGGGAATAGCGACTGTTTTGCGACGACTTTGCGACGGAATTGCGACGGAAACTTCCATCGCAATGAGTTAGGTGAACTTCGTTTAACACGTGCGCACCTAACTCATCGCATGTCGGCCAACCACTTTCCCTCGCAAATCCGTCGCAATATTGCGACGGAATTGCGATGGAAATCCCCTCTTCCATCGCAAATCCGTCGCAATATTGCGACGGATTTGCGAGGAAACAAAGAATTTTTTTTGTCCCTCGCAATTCCCTCGCAATTTTGCGAGGGAATTGCGATGGATACAAAAAAAATTTAGGGTTTAGGGTTTCGTCTTTTCAAAAGAAAAGTGTTTACGATAACAAAATCCTACATTTGTAACTGATAATTGAATTTTAAACGATCTACACTAATAAAATATATTTCTCTGAAACTCCTTACGGTATCGAACTCATTTAAGCTTATGATATATTAAACATTACGGAAGATGTTCGTTAAACACGAATTATATGTATACCTATACGTACAAATGTATTATCAATATATAACATTTATCATATTCACATTCACCCTTTAATAAACATACACAGTAATCTATAAAACGCTAATTAGTCCGCATTTAGAACTTTATATACCCTAAACCCTAAACCAAAAATTCCGTCGCAAATCCATCGCAATTTGCGACGGATTTGCGACGGAAATGTCCCATTCCATCGCAAATCCACCGCATTATTGCGACGGAATTGCGATGGAATAGGGGATTTGCGACGGATTTGCGAGGGAAAGTTCCATCGCAATTTGCGACGGATTTGCGACGGAAATGTCCCATTCCATCGCAAATCCATCTCATTATTGCGACGGAATTGCGATGGAATAGGGGATTTCCATCGCAATTCCGTCGCAATGTTGCGACGGATTTGCGAGGGAAAGTTCCATCGCAATTTGCGACGGATTTGCGACGGAAATGTCCCATTCCATCGCAAATCCATCGCATTATTGCGACGGAATTGCGATGGAATAGGGGATTTCCATCGCAATTCCGTCGCAATGTTGCGACGGATTTGCGAGGGAAAGTTCCATCGCAATTTGCGACGGATTTGCGACGGAAATGTCCCATTCCATCGCAAATCCATCGCATTATTGCGACGGAATTGCGATGGAATAGGGGATTTCCATCGCAATTCCGTCGCAATGTTGCGACGTTTTTGCAAGGGAAAGTGGTTGGCCGACATGCGATGAGTTAGGTGCGCACGTGTTAAACGATGTTCACCTAACTCATTGCGATGGAAGTTTCCGTCGCAATTCCGTCGCAAAATATTCGCAAAACAGTCGCTATTCCCTCGCAAATTTATTTCCCTCGCAAATCCGTCGCAAAATCCCATCGCAAATCCATCGCAAACAAATTTCTGATTCTATAAATAGCCGACGAACTCAGGTCACAATTCACACCAATACAAAGAGAAGAGAAAAAGAAGAAAAAAAGAGAGAGGAAAAAAAAAACCACCAAAAAAATGAGTTACGAAGCTAGCCGGGTGTACAATCATTTTCTTACACCACGGTGGATTTTCTTTTTTACCCTAAGAAAATCCACCTCCATCTTGTTTACCCCATGTTGAATCTCTGTGGACATGAGATAATTAAGAAGGATGACGGTACGTTGATCTCTTCCTAATTATCTACTTTCCACAGAGGATCAACAGGGGATAAATGGGATGGAGGTGAATCGTCTTGGGGTAAATCTATTGGAGGATTGTGATAGATAATGCTGAGAAAACTGATATTCGCTCCAATATGCTACTAAAGGTAATAATGATTGGTATTCCAAAATGGATCGTCGCTATATGATGTTGTTGGATAGTTGTAGAGAATATGGGGATTTATATCCGAGCTGAGAGTGAGAGATAACCCACTGAGGTGTATTAGGTATGAAGTTGATAACGGAGGATACGATATATAAGCGCTTATATATCGTATCCTCCGTTATCAACGTCATACCTAATACACCTCAGTGGATTATCTCTCACTCTCGGATATAAATCCCCATCTTCTCTACTATTATCCAACAACATCATATTTTGCGACGGAATTGCGATGGAATGTGAAATTTTTAGGTTTCCATCGCAATTCCGTCGCAATTGTGCGAGGGAATTGCGAAGTCATCGCAGTCCATCGCAATTTTGCGACGGAATTGCGATGGACTGTTTAATTTTTAGGTTTCCATCGCAAAATCGTCGCAAATTTGCGATGGATTTGCGATGACTTCTCAAATCCCTCGCAATTCCATCGCAAATCCGTCGCAAGTTTGCGATGGAAATGTTTCCGTCGCAACTTTGCGACGGATTTGCGATGACTTCGCGAATCCCTCGCAATTCCATCGCAAGACCGTCGCAAAATTGCGACGGAAACATTTCCATCGCAAACTTGCGACGGATTTGCGATGGCTTCTTATTCCGTCGCAAAACCGTCGCAAAACCGTCGCAAATCCGTCGCAAAGTCGTCGCAAATTTGCGACGGAAATTTTCCGTCGCAAAGTTCCTTCGCAATGAGCCTGTTTTCTTGTAGTGTCTTCCTTTTCTCTTTTGGAAATATTCTTCTTTGGTGTTGATCTCTTTCCTTTCTTCAAGGATTTAGTCTTTTTCTCCAATTCTTTCCTTTTCTTTGAGGAGGTGGTGGTGGAAAACGGGCCAGACTTGCATGATGTTATTAATTATGACGGGCTCAAGGAATTGTGCTAATTCCGGTATCAACAATAAGTCCCCCCCAGTTCGTCGAGTCAAATGCAGTTTGATCTCGGCGGACTTCATGTATAAGAGAGGAGCTCGTGAGCTATTAATAACAATTATGCCGTGCCGATTCTAGCTCGTTTCCGATGCGATGCTGTGTTATTGACTTTAGATTCGTACCGCCTCGTTAAAACCTTGATATGGAAAAACCCTATGGGATAAAAACCATAAAAAGGGAAAAGAGTACGGTGACGTCATCTTGTCCGCAAGTAGAATGTGCTTTTGACAATTTCTCTTGGACTTGACGTTAGCTCGTCAAGGAGAATACATTGCTGTTATGATTTTTATCGGACTTGGCATCGTCGCGTCAAGGAGAATTCATCTCGGACATGACATCGTTGTGTCAAGGAGGGGCAATTGTGCGTCTCGGACTTGACATCGTTGTGTCAAGGAGAATTCATCTCGGACTTGGCGGCGGCTCGTCAAGGAGAATTCATCTCGGACTTGACAGCGGCTCGTCAAGGAGAATTTATCTCGGATTTGACAGCGGCTCGTCAAGGAGAATTCATCTCGGACTTGGCGGCGGCTCGTCAAGGAGAATTCATCTCGGATTTGACAGCGGCTCGTCAAGGAGAATTCATCTCGGACTTGGCGGCGGCTCGTCAAGGAGAATTCATCTCGGACTTGACAGTGGCTCGTCAAGGAGAATTCATCTCGGACTTGGCGGCGGCTCGTCAAGGAGAATTCATCTCGGACTTGACAGCGGCTCGTCAAGGAGAATTCATCTCGGACTTGACAGCGGCTCGTCAAGGAGGTGTCGGTTTCTTCGAACGCTTTTTCTTGAACTCGTGTATGACGAGATCGGGGTCGAGCTCTTTTTCCAAGAGATCGTATTTTCTCGAACTCGTGCAGGACGAGATCGGGGTCGAGCTCTTTTTCCAAGAGATCGTATTTTCTCGAACTCGTGTATGACGAGATCGGGGTCGAGCTCTTTTTCCAAGAGATCGTATTTTCTCGAACTCGTGCAGGACGAGATCGGGGTCGAGCTCTTTTTCCAAGAGATCGTATTTTCTCGAACTCGTGTATGACGAGATCGGGGTCGAGCTCTTTTTCCAAGAGATCGTATTTTCTCGAACTCGTGCAGGATGAGATCGGGGTCGAGCTCTTTTTCCAAGAGATCGTATTTTCTCGAACTCGTGCAGGACGAGATCGGGGTCGAGCTCTTTTTCCAAGAGATCGTATTTTCTCAAACTCGTGCAGGACGAGATCGGGGTCGAGCTCTTTTTCCAAGAGATCGTATTTTCTCGAACTCGTGCAGGACGAGATCGGGGTCGAGCTCTTTTTCCAAGAGATCGTATTTTGCTTCGTCGAACGTTTGGCCAGAACGTCAACGCACCATTCTAAGATTCTTTTATAGAATGGGTACCCTTTGGAGGTAAACAAAATTTTACAACACTCATCTCGTCAGATGGATTATAAAATTTTATTGAAGATATAGCTGTACCTTTTGCAAGGCTGCCTACGTACCCGTGCCGGGATCAAGCCATTCGTAGTTCGTTACAACGAGTGGGGTAACCCTTTATTTTTATCTCGACCTCGTTTTTTGACGAGATCGGTATTTTACGAGCTCGCTCTTTGACGAGCTCGGTTTTGTGTGCCTAGTCCATTAATGGACTTGCCGTTTCGGCGGCGGAGGCAGATCGTCTGGATGACGGGGTGGCGAAGGTGCGTTCTTCTCGGCGTCATTGTCGTTCCGCTTGGGAGCGTTGCTGGTATTTTGATCTTGGTACAGCGTATTTTTACGTCGGCGCTGTTTTGCGAAATGCCTACAAGTTTCTGTAGCATGACCCGTTCGCCAGTGGAAGTCGCACCATTTGGTATGATCATTGTCGTCTTCGTCACGTCGTGGCGTTTTATCTGCAACGGAAAACGGAGATTTTCTTTTGTTCTCTTGACGAGATGAGTCTTTCGTCGCTTCGTGAATCTTCGAGTGGTGTGCCTTGCACTCTTCGACGAGAACATATTTTTGGGACCTATGCAAAGCGTCCTGGAGAGTGGCCGGCTCGTCGAGCATTAAGTTCTCTTTGAACTTTGACTCGAACCAGAGCCCGTTTTCAAGAGCTTTGATTCCCATCCCGTCAGGGAGGTCTGAGTGCTCTGCTGCTGCCGTGCTAAATCTCTCAATGAACTCGCGAAGAGGCTCATCTTTTCCCTGTGTCATAGTGAAAAGATTGGTGCTGCTTTTCGAGATAAACATTGAAAAATGTTTCAGGAATGACGTGCTGATGAGATCATCGAAGTTGTCGATTGATTCGGTAGGAAGATTTGAAAACCAGCTCGTTGCGTCTCTGTTCATATGCTCAATGAACAGTTGACAGTAATTTGCATCTTGTTCTTCAAGGGAGGCATATCTTTGCCTTTTCATGGCGATCTCAAAGGTTCTCAGCCAACCTTTAGGATCGTCACCCTTGTTGTAGAACTGAAGTCGGAGGGCCGTTTGATACTTTAAAGGTATCGCGGCAATCCGACGAGTGAAAGGACTCTTTTTCGTCTCGGCAAGGACTTTGGCGATCTCGGGTGCCGAGCCGGTAGTGCCGTGTACCTTGGAGGTGATTGCGTCGAGGTCGTGGCGCAGCTTGGCCAGTACTTCTGGATCGACTTCTTTTTCGCCGTTCGTCACGGCATTAGTTGCCGCGGTGCTTCTCGTCGGAGTCTGGAAGAGAGCCCGCCCAGTAGGGATAATTCGTCCGTCATTAGTGATTTGGAGCGAATCGATCCTGTCCTGGTACTTTTGTTGCTGAGCTTGCATCTCGGCAAATTGAGCCGCAAAACCTTGCATGGCCGCGGTAAACGCAGCGTTGGTGACTGGAGCTTCTGCGTCTGGAGCCGGTTGCGGCCGAGGATTGACGTGACCGTCGGTCGCGTCGCTTCCGACGGAACGAATGATGGGGTTTCCATCTGCGCCTAGTTCAGGTTGACTTTGCAGTCCGCCTGTTCCGGCGCCGAGATCATTGTTCAGAGATCTCATCTTTGAACCTTGATTGTCTTTTTCCGAGTTTATTCTCCTCCCCTCCTTCTAGCGCCAATTGTTGAATCTCAAAATAGCACAATAGTGTTATAGAAAGATGTGGAGTTTAGGAGAGACTCTTTATTATGATCAACCAAAGTTCAAAGATTACAAAGGGGTGATTCGTCTCGGCGACAAGGCTTGCCGAGATGAATACGAAGAGAATAGGATAAACTGAAAGTAAAGGACGAATTATAGCTAGGGTTTTGCCTCTCTGCTCTCAGTGATTGCAGGGGATTTCTCCATATTCTTCAATGAATGAGGGGTCTTCTTTATATAGTGAGAGGAGGTCGGCTTCTTCAAGATATTCTTCCTTTTCTCTTTTGGAAATATTCTTCTTTGGTGTTGATCTCTTTCCTTTCTTCAAGGATTTAGTCTTTTTCTCCAAGTCTTTCCTTTTCTTTGAGGAGGTGGTGGTGGAAAACGGGCCAGGCTTGCATGATGTTATTAATTATGACGGGCTCAAGGAATTGTGCTAATTCCGGTATCAACATTTCCTTTGCTCAAAAGAACTTATTCTCCTGTAGTTATTAGGACAGTAATGAACCAGAATAAGGATAACGTTGAGCCGGTAATGAAAGATGATAGTCCAATCGGAAAGCTTACAGAAGATCTCCTGATAGAGATATTCATCAGAGTTCCAATATCAGAGTGGGAACACATAGCTTGTGTTAGAAAACAGTGGGCGAATTTGTTCAGAGGAGAATGCTTATGGCAGGCTGCTCTTAATAGAGCGTATCCTCTTGCTAGCAAAACTAAGAAATGGATTGGACCAATCCGGCAAGGATTAAGCAAACGGTTGGTAACTGATAATATTCTACCGAATGTCGTCTATAGTTTGATTCAAGAAACTTAATTAATAGCCTTTTAGCTGCAGGAGAACTTATGGCTTTGTACATGAGCAAAAACATTTTAGGTGTGGATACAGAGATAGATGAAATGCTCGGACATATTTACTTGTTCTTGAAAGAACAGCTTGAGCTTTTAACTAAACCTGCTTCAGGCGTTTTGCATGGAACTCTTATCGGTAATTATGTTTTCTACTTTTAGCTCTTTCTCTATCATTATGCAGTTGACACAATGCTTATGACATTTGTCTGGTGGCAGAACAATTGATTGTTTGTGGCAAATCGAAAGAAGAAGCTGATGAGCTCGCTACGAAGATTTGGCTGGCTCTTCTCGACAATTTAGAGGACACCAAACATACACTTACCGTTCTGAAATCCATTGCACAAGAATATGATGTAAGAGAAAACTTATGTTTTCTTAAATCTTTTTTCTTTTTTTTTTTTTGTTAGAAAACTGACTATCTTTCTCTCTAATGAGTGTGCAGGGTTTTCTTCCATATCCATATTCAAGACCGATCAGAGTCCAATGGAAAGTGTTTGAGAAACTGTTTGTGGATTTCCGAGACTTGTTTGATCATTCAGAGTACTGTGACCTAATAGGAATTGCCAAGAAGAAGTTTCAAACAATACCTTATCTTTGGTTAGGCTACTAAGTATTAAACAACCTAGGATAATGCTTTTGGCACTACAATACATTCAAAGTCTGCATCTTCTTGTAAGAAAGACGTCTAAAATTGCAGATTCTTGTCCATCTAAAATTCGTGAAAGCAAAAAAGTCAAACCTATAAACGACTCTTTGTTGACTATTTTAATCTCTCTTCGTTACTTGCAAAACGTTGATAAACAAGGAGGTTTGGCCTTGAGCTTCTCATCTTCGATAATTAGATTCTCTTTATCACCCAAATTTTTTTGTCTTAAGATCAGACAACTCTTCTCTATTTGTCTTAAAAGGAAAAGAAGTGAACTACCTGATAGAACTCGTGCTCGGTCTTCAAGTCAAAAGTATAGAGAAGAGAGAATATTGTGAATTCTGAATGATTTGTATTACACTTGAGACCTTTACATTTATACAAAGAGGCTAGGATGTAAACTAAGGAAAGACAATATTTACACATAAAGGAGAGTGATATGAGCCGATGATGAAGGCAATCATATCACGACTATTGACTATCACATATCAATCATATTGATTGAGTATCTCTAATATGCCCCCTCAAGATGGAGGGGCTTGCGAAACTCCAATCTTGCGTCGTAGAAGAGTGAACTGTGAGGTCGTTAGAGGTTTGGTTAGACCATCTGCTAGCTGATCATGCGTAGAAACATGTGCAACCCGTAAAGTTCCTCCCTGAACTTGTTCTCGAATAAAATGGTAATCCAGGGCAATGTGTTTCATTCGAGAATGAAACACTGGATTAGCGCAGAGATAAGTTGCTCCTATGTTATCACAATATATGACCGGAGGGATAGTGGTGCCGAAACCAAGCTCTGAGAGTAAGGAACATACCCATCTGATTTCTGAAGCTGTATTGGCTACTGCTCTATATTCTGCTTCGGTTGAAGATCTTGCAACGCCCTTTTGCTTCTTTGAAGACCATGAGACAGGCTGGTCTCCGAGATAGACAATGTACCCATTGGTTGAAACATAATCGTCTGAATCACCAGCCCAATCAGCATCTGTAAAGGCGTGAACAGTGAGATTATCAGACTTGCTGATGAAGAGACCGTGAGTTGATGTTCCTGCCAAGTATCGTAAGACTCGCTTTGCCGCTTGCCAATGATCTGTAGTTGGAGACTGCATGTACTGTGACAATTTGTTGACAGCGTATGCAATGTCGGGACGTGTGAAAGCTAAGTATTGGAGACTTCCAATCAAGGTGCGGTACTCTGTTGGATTAAAGTGAAGGATACCTGATTTTGTGAGCTTCGGAGATGTTGCCATTGGAGAAGCAACCGGTTTTTCATCGTGCATATTCATTTTCGCAAGAAGATCATGAATATACTTCCGCTGGTTGAGATGTAGTCCCTGTGGGGTTCTTAGTGCCTCAATTCCGAGAAAGTACGAGAGCTCTCCTTGGTCTTTGACAGAAAAACGGGTGGAAAGGTCGGTGATGACTTTCTCTACCGCAGCGTTGTTGTTTCCGGTAACGATGATATCGTCAACGTACACAAGCACGTAGACAAAGACTTTATGATGCTGCAAAATAAAAAGACATGTATCTGCAAGAGAGTTCTTGAAACCAACATCAACAAGATACCTCTTTAGCTCCAAATACCAAGCTCGGGGAGCTTGCTTTAAGCCATACAAGGCTTTTCGTAATTTGCAAACGTAATCTGGCCTGTCAGGATCCACAAATCCAGGTGGTTGCTTAACATATACTTCCTCATCAAGTGTCCCCTGAAGGAAGGCGTTATTGACATCTAATTGTCTTAAACGCCAATTTTTGCATACCGCAATCTTGAGAACCATTCGTGTTGAGGTGGATTTGATGACAGGACTGTATGTCTCCTCAAAGTCGACCCCTTCTTGTTGATTGAAACCGCGAGCTACGAGGCGGGACTTGTATTTATCAAGTAAGCCGTCGGAGAAATACTTGATGCGGAAAATCCATTTTGTGTCGATTACGTTCTCAGTTGGTGAAGGAGGGACCAAATCCCATGAACGATGAGCGATTTGAGCATCATACTCTGAGGACATCGACTTTCTCCAATGTTCGGATTTAAGAGCTTGATTAAGAGTTCTGGGTTCTTTGTCGGGAAAGAGAAGAAGGGTGAATTTTTGTTTAGGTTTTGAGATGTTATTTTTGGATCGGGTTACCATTTGGTGGGTGTTTTCGGTTTGGTTTGGTTGATTTTGCTGATTTGAATCGTCGGTTTGATTAGAGTGATTTGGCTGGGCTATGTTTGCTTGTTGGGCCTGATTAGAAGTTGGGCTTGGTTGGGTTTGGTTGGTGTTTAGAGAAGTGTTTGGGTTATCTTCACGAGAGGTAGAAGTCGATGTCGACGATGAAATTGAGGAGTCGGGATTTGCCGGCGACGGCGGTGGCAGAGATTGCGGCGACGGCGATGATTCGTCGGAGGAAGGTGGTTGAGCCGGTGGTGAATCGTATTCCGGCGGAGTAGAGGCGGAGCTATCATCTGTCTGAGGAATTTGATGATTGACATTGTTATTGGGTGAAGAATCCGAGCTGAGAGCCACGGCTGATGACGCTGGCTGGACCGGAGGCTGAGCATCAATGAGTGGCAAGCTTGGAATAGAGGTGACTGTGGGAATCCACGGAAGAGAAGTTTCAAGGGAGTGGTGGAGATGGAGCGAGAAAGAGAGTGAAAGGGATATTTTGTTTCATCGAAACGCACATGGCGTGAGGTGTACAAACGATTTTGGGTAGGGTCTAGACATAGATAGGCGCTTTGAGTTAGGGAGTAGCCCAGAAAAACACAAGGCTTGGAACGATTTTGAAGTTTGTTGGTGGTATAGGGACGAAGCCAAGGGAAACAAAGGCATCCAAAGATACGAAGTTTAGTGTAGTTTGGTTCGATTTTGAAGAGAGTTTGAAGAGGAGAGTTAAGAGAAAGGGTTGGTGTAGGCATTCTGTTTATGAGATAGACAGCAGCAGCGAAAGCATAGGTCCAATAAGTGTTTGGAATAGAAGCTTTGGTGAGAAGAGTTAAGCCAGTTTCGACAATATGACGATGTCGACGCTCAGCTAACCCGTTGTGTTCAGGGGTATGAGGAGGAGAAGTGAGATGAGTGATACCTTTAGAGGCAAGAAAATCACGGAGGGCAAGGAATTCACCTCCGTTATCTGAGAATAAGGTACCTACTTTTGTTTGAAAGCGGTTTTCAACTAGACTAGTGAAACGAATAAATGTTTCACGTACTTGAGATTTGAGTTTAAGTGGATAAAGCCATATATATCTGGAAAATTGATCAACGATAATTAAGTAATATTTATAATTATCGATAGAGACTATGGGAGAGATCCATACGTCTGTAAAGAGAATTTGCAGTGGGCGAGTGGCAAGAAGAGTTGTTTGAGAAAAAGATAACTTGTGGCTTTTATTAGAAAGGCAATCACTGCAACATGGAATTTGAGATAAAGAGGAATCGGAAATAGGTAAAGAAAACTTTGTAATAGTAGTTTTTAGAATGGATGGAGATGGATGACCTAATCGGGAATGCCAATCTGCCGCTGTCGTTTTATTATTGATAGATGAAGTGAAAAAGATTTTAGGAAGTGAACTTGGCCACTCATAGAGCTCATCCTTGGTGCGTCCTTGGAGTAATTGGGCCCCCGTGCTGAGATCCCTCACCTGAAAATAAGAAGGATAAAATTGAACTGTTACTTGGTTGGCATTGCATAGTTTATAAACTGAGATGAGGTTCTTTTTTATTGCAGGGACACATAGCACATTATTCAAAGATAATGGACGTTGAGAGGAAGGTAAGAATGTGGAACCAGTGTTTGTTATGGCCAAACCATTTCCATCACCAATAATGACTTCTTCACCTCCTGTGTAAGGCTGATGCAACGCAAGGTTTGCGAGGTCAGAAGTAACGTGGTGTGTAGCACCGGAGTCTAGAAGCCATGGTGGGGTCACCTGGGAACCACTGGCTATGTAGTTTGCTCTTGGCTGCCACGGCTGAGGAGATGGGAGAACACCAGTGGTGTGTCGGGACAGTTGTGAGCAACGACGAGCACTATGTCCTTGAACACCACAAATTTGACACTTTCCAAGGTAAGGACGAGGCTGCCATGTGTTGGTGTTGGTATTCGTTTGTTGCTGCCATGGCTGACTGCGATTGTTGTTCTTGTTTTGTGGCTTGAAGCGGTTGCTGACAACATTGGCAGAGACAGGAAGCGATTGAGCTGGTTCAGAGGTGATAATCTTGGCTTCATGGTTGATGAGTTTTTCATGCAATTCGGTGAGCGTTGGAGGTGCATCACGTCCTTCAACCTGATCAATGACGGATTTGTAATCCTCCGGCAGACCTTCGAGAACAAACTCAATTTGATCTTCAAGATCAATGACTTTGCCGAGAAGCGCGAGTTGATCAAAGCGTGTGATAAGCCCTTGAAGGTACTCATCCACTGTTTTGGTTCCTTTCCTCCATTGTTTGAGTTGATGTTTCAACTGCTTAATGTGACCACGACTGGGTTTCGCATATGTGGAAGCGAGTGTGTCCCAGATTTCAGTTGTGGTCGTTGCTTTTGAGAGAATGGGCTGGATGGAGAGGGAGATTGCACCGAGAATGGCGCTGTAGAGGAGCTTGTCCTGTCGCTTGTGGAGAGCATGAGCTGGATTGACAGTGTCAGATCCGTTAACACTGATGGTTGGATCTGGTGTTGGTTTGGAACCATCGAGAAAGTGAGCCAGTTCATACCCGTCAAAGAGAGCGTGAACTTGGCGACTCCACATAATGTAGTTTGTGGCATTCAACTTGGTAACATTAGTCATGTTAACATGAAGGAGAGAGCTTTGCACAGTGGGGATTTGAAGGGTGGGATCAGCTACACCATTGTTAGTTGGTGGAGAAGTCATGTTTGAGCAGAAAAGAAAAGGGAGAAAACAAGGAGAGGGAAGAAGAAAGGAAGAGTTTTGAGCTAGGTATCGATAGCCTGCTCTGATACCATATAGAGAAGAGAGAATATTGTGAATTCTGAATGATTTGTATTACACTTGAGACCTTTACATTTATACAAAGAGGCTAGGATGTAAACTAAGGAAAGACAATATTTACACATAAAGGAGAGTGATATGAGCCGATGATGAAGGCAATCATATCACGACTATTGACTATCACATATCAATCATATTGATTGAGTATCTCTAATATGCCCCCTCAAGATGGAGGGGCTTGCGAAACTCCAATCTTGCGTCGTAGAAGAGTGAACTATGAGGTCGTTAGAGGTTTGGTTAGACCATCTGCTAGCTGATCATGCGTAGAAACATGTGCAACCCGTAAAGTTCCTCCCTGAACTTGTTCTCGAATAAAATGGTAATCCAGGGCAATGTGTTTCATTCGAGAATGAAACACTGGATTAGCGCAGAGATAAGTTGCTCCTATGTTATCACAATATATGACCGGAGGGATAGTGGTGCCGAAACCAAGCTCTGAGAGTAAGGAACATACCCATCTGATTTCTGAAGCTGTATTGGCTACTGCTCTATATTCTGCTTCGGTTGAAGATCTTGCAACGCCCTTTTGCTTCTTTGAAGACCATGAGACAGGCTGGTCTCCGAGATAGACAATGTACCCATTGGTTGAAACATAATCGTCTGAATCACCAGCCCAATCAGCATCTGTAAAGGCGTGAACAGTGAGATTATCAGACTTGCTGATGAAGAGACCGTGAGTTGATGTTCCTGCCAAGTATCGTAAGACTCGCTTTGCCGCTTGCCAATGATCTGTAGTTGGAGACTGCATGTACTGTGACAATTTGTTGACAGCGTATGCAATGTCGGGACGTGTGAAAGCTAAGTATTGGAGACTTCCAATCAAGGTGCGGTACTCTGTTGGATTAAAGTGAAGGATACCTGATTTTGTGAGCTTCGGAGATGTTGCCATTGGAGAAGCAACCGGTTTTTCATCGTGCATATTCATTTTCGCAAGAAGATCATGAATATACTTCCGCTGGTTGAGATGTAGTCCCTGTGGGGTTCTTAGTGCCTCAATTCCGAGAAAGTACGAGAGCTCTCCTTGGTCTTTGACAGAAAAACGGGTGGAAAGGTCGGTGATGACTTTCTCTACCGCAGCGTTGTTGTTTCCGGTAACGATGATATCGTCAACGTACACAAGCACGTAGACAAAGACTTTATGATGCTGCAAAATAAAAAGACATGTATCTGCAAGAGAGTTCTTGAAACCAACATCAACAAGATACCTCTTTAGCTCCAAATACCAAGCTCGGGGAGCTTGCTTTAAGCCATACAAGGCTTTTCGTAATTTGCAAACGTAATCTGGCCTGTCAGGATCCACAAATCCAGGTGGTTGCTTAACATATACTTCCTCATCAAGTGTCCCCTGAAGGAAGGCGTTATTGACATCTAATTGTCTTAAACGCCAATTTTTGCATACCGCAATCTTGAGAACCATTCGTGTTGAGGTGGATTTGATGACAGGACTGTATGTCTCCTCAAAGTCGACCCCTTCTTGTTGATTGAAACCGCGAGCTACGAGGCGGGACTTGTATTTATCAAGTAAGCCGTCGGAGAAATACTTGATGCGGAAAATCCATTTTGTGTCGATTACGTTCTCAGTTGGTGAAGGAGGGACCAAATCCCATGAACGATGAGCGATTTGAGCATCATACTCTGAGGACATCGACTTTCTCCAATGTTCGGATTTAAGAGCTTGATTAAGAGTTCTGGGTTCTTTGTCGGGAAAGAGAAGAAGGGTGAATTTTTGTTTAGGTTTTGAGATGTTATTTTTGGATCGGGTTACCATTTGGTGGGTGTTTTCGGTTTGGTTTGGTTGATTTTGCTGATTTGAATCGTCGGTTTGATTAGAGTGATTTGGCTGGGCTATGTTTGCTTGTTGGGCCTGATTAGAAGTTGGGCTTGGTTGGGTTTGGTTGGTGTTTAGAGAAGTGTTTGGGTTATCTTCACGAGAGGTAGAAGTCGAAGTCGACGATGAAATTGAGGAGTCGGGATTTGCCGGCGACGGCGGTGGCAGAGATTGCGGCGACGGCGATGATTCGTCGGAGGAAGGTGGTTGAGCCGGTGGTGAATCGTATTCCGGCGGAGTAGAGGCGGAGCTATCATATGTCTGAGGAATTTGATGATTGACATTGTTATTGGGTGAAGAATCCGAGCTGGGAGCCACGGCTGATGACGCTGGCTGGACCGGAGGCTGAGCATCAATGAGTGGCAAGCTTGGAATAGAGGTGACTGTGGGAATCCACGGAAGAGAAGTTTCAGAGGGAGTGGTGGAGATGGAGCGAGAAAGAGAGTGAAAGGGATATTTTGTTTCATCGAAACGCACATGGCGTGAGGTGTACAAACGATTTTGGGTAGGGTCTAGACATAGATAGGCGCTTTGAGTTAGGGAGTAGCCCAGAAAAACACAAGGCTTGGAACGATTTTGAAGTTTGTTGGTGGTATAGGGACGAAGCCAAGGGAAACAAAGGCATCCAAAGATACGAAGTTTAGTGTAGTTTGGTTCGATTTTGAAGAGAGTTTGAAGAGGAGAGTTAAGAGAAAGGGTTGGTGTAGGCATTCTGTTTATGAGATAGACAGCAGCAGCGAAAGCATAGGTCCAATAAGTGTTTGGAATATAAGCTTTGGTGAGAAGAGTTAAGCCAGTTTCGACAATATGACGATGTCGACGCTCAGCTAACCCGTTGTGTTCAGGGGTATGAGGAGGAGAAGTGAGATGAGTGATACCTTTAGAGGCAAGAAAATCACGGAGGGCAAGGAATTCACCTCCGTTATCTGAGAATAAGGTACCTATTTTTGTTTGAAAGCGGTTTTCAACTAGACTAGTGAAACGAATAAATGTTTCACGTACTTGAGATTTGAGTTTAAGTGGATAAAGCCATATATATCTGGAAAATTGATCAACGATAATTAAGTAATATTTATAATTATCGATAGAGACTATGGGAGAGATCCACACGTCTGTAAAGAGAATTTGCAGTGGGCGAGTGGCAAGAAGAGTTGTTTGAGAAAAAGATAACTTGTGGCTTTTATTAGAAAGGCAATCACTGCAACATGGAATTTGAGATAAAGAAGAATCGGAAATAGGTAAAGAAAACTTTGTAATAGTAGTTTTTAGAATGGATGGAGATGGATGACCTAATCGGGAATGCCAATCTGCCGCTGTCGTTTTATTATTGATAGATGAAGTGAAAAAGATTTTAGGAAGTGAACTTGGCCACTCATAGAGCTCATCCTTGGTGCGTCCTTGGAGTAATTGGGCCCCCGTGCTGAGATCCCTCACCTGAAAATAAGAAGGATAAAATTGAACTGTTACTTGGTTGGCATTGCATAGTTTTTATAAACTGAGATGAGGTTCTTTTTGATTGCAGGGACACATAGCACATTATTCAAAGATAATGGACGTTGAGAGGAAGGTAAGAATGTGGAACCAGTGTTTGTTATGGCCAAACCATTTCCATCACCAATAATGACTTCTTCACCTCCTGTGTAAGGCTGATGCAACGCAAGGTTTGCGAGGTCAGAAGTAACGTGGTGTGTAGCACCGGAGTCTAGAAGCCATGGTGGGGTCACCTGGGAACCACTGGCTATGTAGTTTGCTCTTGGCTGCCACGGCTGAGGAGATGGGAGAACACCAGTGGTGTGTCGGGACAGTTGTGAGCAACGACGAGCACTATGTCCTTGAACACCACAAATTTGACACTTTCCAAGGTAAGGACGAGGCTGCCATGTGTTGGTGTTGGTATTCGTTTGTTGCTGCCATGGCTGACTGCGATTGTTGTTCTTGTTTTGTGGCTTGAAGCGGTTGCTGACAACATTGGCAGAGACAGGAAGCGATTGAGCTGGTTCAGAGGTGATAATCTTGGCTTCATGGTTGATGAGTTTTTCATGCAATTCGGTGAGCGTTGGAGGTGCATCACGTCCTTCAACCTGATCAATGACGGATTTGTAATCCTCCGGCAGACCTTCGAGAACAAACTCAATTTGATCTTCAAGATCAATGACTTTGCCGAGAAGCGCGAGTTGATCAAAGCGTGTGATAAGCCCTTGAAGGTACTCATCCACTGTTTTGGTTCCTTTCCTCCATTGTTTGAGTTGATGTTTCAACTGCTTAATGTGACCACGACTGGGTTTCGCATATGTGGAAGCGAGTGTGTCCCAGATTTCAGTTGTGGTCGTTGCTTTTGAGAGAATGGGCTGGATGGAGAGGGAGATTGCACCGAGAATGGCGCTGTAGAGGAGCTTGTCCTGTCGCTTGTGGAGAGCATGAGCTGGATTGACAGTGTCAGATCCGTTAACACTGATGGTTGGATCTGGTGTTGGTTTGGAACCATCGAGAAAGTGAGTCAGTTCATACCCGTCAAAGAGAGCGTGAACTTGGCGACTCCACATAATGTAGTTTGTGGCATTCAACTTGGTAACATTAGTCATGTTAACATGAAGGAGAGAGCTTTGCACAGTGGGGATTTGAAGGGTGGGATCAGCTACACCATTGTTAGTTGGTGGAGAAGTCATGTTTGAGCAGAAAAGAAAAGGGAGAAAACAAGGAGAGGGAAGAAGAAAGGAAGAGTTTTGAGCTAGGTATCGATAGCCTGCTCTGATACCATATAGAGAAGAGAGAATATTGTGAATTCTGAATGATTTGTATTACACTTGAGACCTTTACATTTATACAAAGAGGCTAGGATGTAAACTAAGGAAAGACAATATTTACACATAAAGGAGAGTGATATGAGCCGATGATGAAGGCAATCATATCACGACTAGACTATCACATATCAATCATATTGATTGAGTATCTCTAATATGCCCCCTCAAGATGGAGGGGCTTGCGAAACTCCAATCTTGCGTCGTAGAAGAGTGAACTATGAGGTCGTTAGAGGTTTGGTTAGACCATCTGCTAGCTGATCATGCGTAGAAACATGTGCAACCCGTAAAGTTCCTCCCTGAACTTGTTCTCGAATAAAATGGTAATCCAGGGCAATGTGTTTCATTCGAGAATGAAACACTGGATTAGCGCAGAGATAAGTTGCTCCTATGTTATCACAATATATGACCGGAGGGATAGTGGTGCCGAAACCAAGCTCTGAGAGTAAGGAACATACCCATCTGATTTCTGAAGCTGTATTGGCTACTGCTCTATATTCTGCTTCGGTTGAAGATCTTGCAACGCCCTTTTGCTTCTTTGAAGACCATGAGACAGGCTGGTCTCCGAGATAGACAATGTACCCATTGGTTGAAACATAATCGTCTGAATCACCAGCCCAATCAGCATCTGTAAAGGCGTGAACAGTGAGATTATCAGACTTGCTGATGAAGAGACCGTGAGTTGATGTTCCTGCCAAGTATCGTAAGACTCGCTTTGCCGCTTGCCAATGATCTGTAGTTGGAGACTGCATGTACTGTGACAATTTGTTGACAGCGTATGCAATGTCGGGACGTGTGAAAGCTAAGTATTGGAGACTTCCAATCAAGGTGCGGTACTCTGTTGGATTAAAGTGAAGGATACCTGATTTTGTGAGCTTCGGAGATGTTGCCATTGGAGAAGCAACCGGTTTTTCATCGTGCATATTCATTTTCGCAAGAAGATCATGAATATACTTCCGCTGGTTGAGATGTAGTCCCTGTGGGGTTCTTAGTGCCTCAATTCCGAGAAAGTACGAGAGCTCTCCTTGGTCTTTGACAGAAAAACGGGTGGAAAGGTCGGTGATGACTTTCTCTACCGCAGCGTTGTTGTTTCCGGTAACGATGATATCGTCAACGTACACAAGCACGTAGACAAAGACTTTATGATGCTGCAAAATAAAAAGACATGTATCTGCAAGAGAGTTCTTGAAACCAACATCAACAAGATACCTCTTTAGCTCCAAATACCAAGCTCGGGGAGCTTGCTTTAAGCCATACAAGGCTTTTCGTAATTTGCAAACGTAATCTGGCCTGTCAGGATCCACAAATCCAGGTGGTTGCTTAACATATACTTCCTCATCAAGTGTCCCCTGAAGGAAGGCGTTATTGACATCTAATTGTCTTAAACGCCAATTTTTGCATACCGCAATCTTGAGAACCATTCGTGTTGAGGTGGATTTGATGACAGGACTGTATGTCTCCTCAAAGTCGACCCCTTCTTGTTGATTGAAACCGCGAGCTACGAGGCGGGACTTGTATTTATCAAGTAAGCCGTCGGAGAAATACTTGATGCGGAAAATCCATTTTGTGTCGATTACGTTCTCAGTTGGTGAAGGAGGGACCAAATCCCATGAACGATGAGCGATTTGAGCATCATACTCTGAGGACATCGACTTTCTCCAATGTTCGGATTTAAGAGCTTGATTAAGAGTTCTGGGTTCTTTGTCGGGAAAGAGAAGAAGGGTGAATTTTTGTTTAGGTTTTGAGATGTTATTTTTGGATCGGGTTACCATTTGGTGGGTGTTTTCGGTTTGGTTTGGTTGATTTTGCTGATTTGAATCGTCGGTTTGATTAGAGTGATTTGGCTGGGCTATGTTTGCTTGTTGGGCCTGATTAGAAGTTGGGCTTGGTTGGGTTTGGTTGGTGTTTAGAGAAGTGTTTGGGTTATCTTCACGAGAGGTAGAAGTCGATGTCGACGATGAAATTGAGGAGTCGGGATTTGCCGGCGACGGCGGTGGCAGAGATTGCGGCGACGGCGATGATTCGTCGGAGGAAGGTGGTTGAGCCGGTGGTGAATCGTATTCCGGCGGAGTAGAGGCGGAGCTATCATCTGTCTGAGGAATTTGATGATTGACATTGTTATTGGGTGAAGAATCCGAGCTGGGAGCCACGGCTGATGACGCTGGCTGGACCGGAGGCTGAGCATCAATGAGTGGCAAGCTTGGAATAGAGGTGACTGTGGGAATCCACGGAAGAGAAGTTTCAGAGGGAGTGGTGGAGATGGAGCGAGAAAGAGAGTGAAAGGGATATTTTGTTTCATCGAAACGCACATGGCGTGAGGTGTACAAACGATTTTGGGTAGGGTCTAGACATAGATAGGCGCTTTGAGTTAGGGAGTAGCCCAGAAAAACACAAGGCTTGGAACGATTTTGAAGTTTGTTGGTGGTATAGGGACGAAGCCAAGGGAAACAAAGGCATCCAAAGATACGAAGTTTAGTGTAGTTTGGTTCGATTTTGAAGAGAGTTTGAAGAGGAGAGTTAAGAGAAAGGGTTGGTGTAGGCATTCTGTTTATGAGATAGAAAGCAGCAGCGAAAGCATAGGTCCAATAAGTGTTTGGAATATAAGCTTTGGTGAGAAGAGTTAAGCCAGTTTCGACAATATGACGATGTCGACGCTCAGCTAACCCGTTGTGTTCAGGGGTATGAGGAGGAGAAGTGAGATGAGTGATACCTTTAGAGGCAAGAAAATCACGGAGGGCAAGGAATTCACCTCCGTTATCTGAGAATAAGGTACCTATTTTTGTTTGAAAGCGGTTTTCAACTAGACTAGTGAAACGAATAAATGTTTCACGTACTTGAGATTTGAGTTTAAGTGGATAAAGCCATATATATCTGGAAAATTGATCAACGATAATTAAGTAATATTTATAATTATCGATAGAGACTATGGGAGAGATCCACACGTCTGTAAAGAGAATTTGCAGTGGGCGAGTGGCAAGAAGAGTTGTTTGAGAAAAAGATAACTTGTGGCTTTTATTAGAAAGGCAATCACTGCAACATGGAATTTGAGATAAAGAAGAATCGGAAATAGGTAAAGAAAACTTTGTAATAGTAGTTTTTAGAATGGATGGAGATGGATGACCTAATCGGGAATGCCAATCTGCCGCTGTCGTTTTATTATTGATAGATGAAGTGAAAAAGATTTTAGGAAGTGAACTTGGCCACTCATAGAGCTCATCCTTGGTGCGTCCTTGGAGTAATTGGGCCCCCGTGCTGAGATCCCTCACCTGAAAATAAGAAGGATAAAATTGAACTGTTACTTGGTTGGCATTGCATAGTTTATAAACTGAGATGAGGTTCTTTTTGATTGCAGGGACACATAGCACATTATTCAAAGATAATGGACGTTGAGAGGAAGGTAAGAATGTGGAACCAGTGTTTGTTATGGCCAAACCATTTCCATCACCAATAATGACTTCTTCACCTCCTGTGTAAGGCTGATGCAACGCAAGGTTTGCGAGGTCAGAAGTAACGTGGTGTGTAGCACCGGAGTCTAGAAGCCATGGTGGGGTCACCTGGGAACCACTGGCTATGTAGTTTGCTCTTGGCTGCCACGGCTGAGGAGATGGGAGAACACCAGTGGTGTGTCGGGACAGTTGTGAGCAACGACGAGCACTATGTCCTTGAACACCACAAATTTGACACTTTCCAAGGTAAGGACGAGGCTGCCATGTGTTGGTGTTGGTATTCGTTTGTTGCTGCCATGGCTGACTGCGATTGTTGTTCTTGTTTTGTGGCTTGAAGCGGTTGCTGACAACATTGGCAGAGACAGGAAGCGATTGAGCTGGTTCAGAGGTGATAATCTTGGCTTCATGGTTGATGAGTTTTTCATGCAATTCGGTGAGCGTTGGAGGTGCATCACGTCCTTCAACCTGATCAATGACGGATTTGTAATCCTCCGGCAGACCTTCGAGAACAAACTCAATTTGATCTTCAAGATCAATGACTTTGCCGAGAAGCGCGAGTTGATCAAAGCGTGTGATAAGCCCTTGAAGGTACTCATCCACTGTTTTGGTTCCTTTCCTCCATTGTTTGAGTTGATGTTTCAACTGCTTAATGTGACCACGACTGGGTTTCGCATATGTGGAAGCGAGTGTGTCCCAGATTTCAGTTGTGGTCGTTGCTTTTGAGAGAATGGGCTGGATGGAGAGGGAGATTGCACCGAGAATGGCGCTGTAGAGGAGCTTGTCCTGTCGCTTGTGGAGAGCATGAGCTGGATTGACAGTGTCAGATCCGTTAACACTGATGGTTGGATCTGGTGTTGGTTTGGAACCATCGAGAAAGTGAGCCAGTTCATACCCGTCAAAGAGAGCGTGAACTTGGCGACTCCACATAATGTAGTTTGTGGCATTCAACTTGGTAACATTAGTCATGTTAACATGAAGGAGAGAGCTTTGCACAGTGGGGATTTGAAGGGTGGGATCAGCTACACCATTGTTAGTTGGTGGAGAAGTCATGTTTGAGCAGAAAAGAAAAGGGAGAAAACAAGGAGAGGGAAGAAGAAAGGAAGAGTTTTGAGCTAGGTATCGATAGCCTGCTCTGATACCATATAGAGAAGAGAGAATATTGTGAATTCTGAATGATTTGTATTACACTTGAGACCTTTACATTTATACAAAGAGGCTAGGATGTAAACTAAGGAAAGACAATATTTACACATAAAGGAGAGTGATATGAGCCGATGATGAAGGCAATCATATCACGACTATTGACTATCACATATCAATCATATTGATTGAGTATCTCTAATAAAAAGTAACTGAATCTGTCATGACATTTCTACAGATGCACTGAACAGTTAGTTATAAGTCCTAGAGATGGCTGGAAAAAAGTGAGATAAAACCACTTTAAAAGCTTATACCTGTGATCTTACCGAAGCTGAAGCAGGTCACATTTTCTCAAGAAAGATGGACACCTATCTATCTGGAAGCAAAGCCTTTGAAGAAAACTCTGCAAAGCAAAAGAAAAAAGAGATTCCACAAGTAAGAAATCTTAAAACATAATTTACACAGCCGGAAATTTAATAAAAGGTTAATTTCGTTTGGGTTTTTTTGTTTCCAGGTCAAAGTGTTTTCATCTGGTTTCTCTTGTGTGTGTGTGGAAAGAAGCTTTTTCTAGCAACTTTGATAACTCTACCATCTTCTTAAGGGCCTTGAGCTTTTTCTAGTTTGCTTTCCAACTTTGTGTGGGCCTTTCTTCTCTTATGATCTGCAACTCGATTTCTTTGTCATGTTAGACTCTCTTTCATCTTTGACAACTCCTTTGTCTTCTTAATTTGCTGCTGAAGCTTCCTGCACCTTTAAGCTCTAGATTTTCTTGATTAATAATCTTTGAAATTCATTTTCCTTGTCAAGTTAGCTCTGCTCGAGATGTAACCAACTCATCTATCATCTGAACCAATGAGGCAGCTTTGGCCTTGAGCTTCTCATCTTTGACAATTGCATTTTTCATCTCATTCTCTTTTTCAGCCAAATTTTGTTTTTGTATTAAGAGATAGATGAAGCTTCTTTGGATTTGTGTAACAACTCACTCTCTTTCACTCTCTTCAATCTTCTTTTGGGCTAGTTATTCCTTGGCTTTTGAGGTCCTCAATATCAATATCAAGGACCATACCATCAAAGCTCATTTTCTTTATCAGGTACACTTTCTTGCAGCTCGCTAAATTAGCATGGCTTTCTTTAAGTTTCATGCTCTCAGCTTCTTTCTCTGCATATATCCTTGATCTCCACCTCTTTCCCTGCATATCCTTGAAGGTTTTCTGTGTCATCTTTCAATTTTTTAATCAATGGCTTCCATTGGACTTTCTTGACTTCTGTGGTGAGAGGATCGGTTCTAATAATCTTCTTCTATGCACCTGGAACCATTCTACATCTTTCGGGAGTAAGTCATAATCTTTTTCAATGTCACTCGGCTTCCGTTTCATATGGTTTTTCTTGTGTGGAAGAAGCTTTATCTAGAAACTTTGACGACAACTCTCAGATCCTTCTTACACGCGGAAGCCTCCCTGGCCTTGAGCGTAACGTTATTATGAATTACAGTCTGCAGACTGCAACTCGGTTTCTTTGTCAAGTAAGCTCTCTTTCATCTTTGACAAGTCCTCTATCTTCTTAAAGATATGTAGAGTTTTGAATATTGTCTTTAATTAGTCTTCCTCTTCGGCAAAGTCATGCTCTGTCTCTCTATCTCTGAAGAGGCTTCTCTCTTTTCTATATTGTAGCCTTTCCACACAGTCTTTTTTCTTTGTCTCCTTTTCCTACGCCTTCAACTTTGAGAGCTAACAAATGGGTTTCAGTGTCATCTTTCAGATGTTTATCAGTGGCTTCCATTAGGCTTTCTTGTAAATTTTGTTCTCCGGTTCTGTGGTGATAAGGATCGGTTCTAGTAATCTCTTCTTGGCACTTTGAACCATTTTCCTTTGAAGACACTACAGTCTTTATCTTTTCTTTTATGTCGAACTTCCGGAGCAAAGGCTTCCCTTTTTTTTATGCTGTTGTTTCCAGATCTTTGGTGTGTTCTGCTGAAGACGAGCCATTTCTTAACTGATCAAAATTTTCACTGCCAGTTCTGCTTTAGATTCATCTCTTTATCAAAGTCATGCTCTGTTTCTCTCTCTCAAGATTCTTGCCTTCCCATGTCTTCTAAACCCTTTCCACAGTATTTATCTTTGTCTTCTTTTCCTACGCCTTCAACTTTGTAAGCTAACCAATGGGTTGCAGTGTCATCTTTTTGATGTTTATCAATAGCTTCCACTTGACTTTCAAAAGGATCGTTTTTAGTAATCTTTGCCTTGAACCATTTTCCTTTTAAATAAAATACAGTCTTTATCCTTTTCTTTGATGTCATTAGGCTTCCCGTTTTCATCTCGTTTCTCTTGTGTGGAAAGAAGCTTTGATAGCTCTACCATCTTCTTAAGCGCGGTTTCTTTGTCATGTTAGACTCTCTTTCATCTTTAGACTAGCACTACAAGAAATATACTCGTCTTTTGCGAAGGATTTGCGATAAAATGAAATCCGTCGCAAATCTTTCGTCGCAAATGAATATCGGTTGCAAATCCCTCTCAAAGATATATCCGTCGCAATTCCATCGCAAATATTGAATATTCAAATTAAAAAAATAGCGATTTAATTTATTTTAATTAAAATTATATCAATTTGTAAAAATAATAAATAATTCGGAATAAATTATATTTCGAAATCAAATATTATTAAAAAAAAAATGCATACATCAAAAAAATTGAACCAAAAAAAAAATTATTCACCAATAAATTTAAAATTCATTAGACGGGTGTGCTCCGCTGGATCCGGATTGCTGCTGAGGAAAGTGGCACTGCATAATCACCATAAGGTTTGGATCTTGTGTGCCTAAATACCCGAATATCTCCTTGTAGCATGTTATCATTGACTTTGCCGCAGACAATTCACCGCTTTGACTATTTTGTTGCTCCTCCTTCAAAACAGCGAGATCGTGGAGTTCCTCAAATTGAGATAATGAAGCGGCAAACAGAATTGGTATCAAAGTTAATATGTCATTGGAGAGAACCAACCCCGATTTTTTTTTTCTTTTTTTTTTGGGAGGCGGCCTGAAAAAACCAACAATAATATTAAAAACATATAAAACAAATATAAAATAATTAAAATACATGATCATATGAGATTTAAAATAATTTAAATGAGATACAAATTAAAAAAAAAAACAAAAAATTCAAATTGATTTTAAATTTCTCAACAAAACAAGAAAACAATTGATACAAAATTAATATTTTCAATATAAATATAAAATGAATTTTTAGAATTTATAAAATTTTGACAGCTTCACAAATTAACAACAAATTCACAAATTAAATTTTTTTTCCTAATTACAGCAAAATATTTTCACAAATTCTCGTTTTTAAATAGTTGGCAAATTTTAAAAATTTCCAGTAATTCACATATTAAAATTCAATCCACAAATTCTCAAACTCAAAAATTTAATCCACAAATTCAGCAAATATTAAAACAGATCTAGAAAATCAAGATCTAAGAATTCCGGATCTAAAATCTAACTAATCCAACCACATAAAAAAGAGAAGAGGAAACGTGAAGAAAAAGAGACGCCTTGTGGAGAAGATGAACTAGGCCTACGCAGCGGCGAGAAAAACGTGGAGAGAAGGCGGCGGTTGTGAGAAGACACGGTGGAGAGACGGCGGCCACAGAGCAACAGCAGCCAAGGAGCAATGGCGGCAAGGGAGCATCGCGGCAAGAAGACAGGAGAGTGGCTATCAGCGACGGCGGCAAGAGAGCGCGGCGGCGGGGAAGAGAGGAGCTGCGCGAGGAGAGGAGGAGAAGAGGAAGACCGATGGAGGAAAGAGGAGAGGCGGCGCGCAGAGGAGGAGAAGAAGAGCGGAGAAGAAAATCGGGGAGGCGGCGAGGAGAAGAGAAAAAAAAAACGGCGAGGAGAAAGGAGGCAGTTTGAGCATAGCTCAAACCAGTTTCCATATATATATAGAATTTTGTTCCCTCGCAATTCCGTCGCAATATTGCGATGGAATTGCGAGGATATGCTTTATTTCATCGCAATTCCATCGCAATATTGCGACGAAATTGCGAGGTAACAAAACCCTAATCCGCGACAAAGGGAACCCTAATATATCCTCGCAATTCTGTCACAATATTGCGACGGAATTGCGAAGGAACAAAACCCTAATCCGCGAGAAAGGAAACCCTAATATACATTGCGACGAAGTTGCGACAATATGCTCAGTTTCCTCGCAAATTAGTAGAAATCTGTCACAATATTGCGACATATTTGCGAAGAACACTTCATTTTAGGGTTTAGGGCTTCGGGTACAGACTTATCATGGGGCTAAATCTTTGAATGAAATGCCAATAAGTCCCATGAATATAAATATGATTCATATTATCCAGACATTTTGTTCGTATCTGAAAATATTTATATTAGCTGTCTTCGAACGAAAAAATTTCTTAATGTGTAATACGTACTAACCTTCGTTAAGTTAGATAAGTTCGGAGTTGGAAATAATTTTTTTTTTTTTGTTATTAACGATCATTTATGTTGAATTATACATTATAAACTACAATTATTATATATCCTAAACCCTATTATTTTGCAAATCGGAAACCGTAAACCCTAAACTACAAACCGTCGCAAATCCATCGCAAATTTGCGACAAATTTGCGAGGGATTATATCTTTCCGTCGCAAAGTCATCGCAAATTTGCGACGAATTTGCGATGAAAATATTTTTCGTCGCAAATCAATCGCAAGTTTCTCGCAAATTTGCGACGGAAGATGTTCCCTTGCAAATTTGCGACGGAAAATTTTTCTTCGCAAACTTGCCACGGATTTGTGACGAATTCCCAAATCGCCTGTTTTCTTGTAATGTTTTGCTTTTCTTGATTAGTTCTTTGAATTCCGTTTCCTTTATCAAGACAACTCTTCTCGAGATGTAACAACTAATCTATCTTCTTCAAAGACGATTCTTCCTTGCCCTTAAGCTCCTCGTTTTCATCGAAGAAACACCCTGAAACTACTTCACTTTATTATCAAGTTGACTCTGTTTTAAGGTTTGCCAACTCTTCAATCTTTTGAACCAATTAGGGAGCTTTGGCCTTGCGCTTCTCCTCTCTATATATTTGTCTTTATAGATGAATGAAGCCTCTTTAGATTTGAGCTCCTCGTTTTCACAACAACATTCTGTAACACCTAACAACTCACTCTCTTTCACGAGCAAGCTTTTCTTTAGTTTTGATAGCTTTTCAATCTTCCTTTGGGCTTTGAGGTACTCATAATCATCAAGCTCATTTTCTTTATCGAGTAGACTTTCTTGTAGTTTTGCTAATTTAGCACGACTTTCTTTTAGTTTCATGGTCTCAGCTTTTGCTTCTCTACCTCTTTCTTGCAGATCCTAATCTCCTCCTTAAGATTCTACTTAGTATTGGATTCTTCTTCTTTTGCTGCATGCATCTCATTATCCTTAAGATTAAGCAAGTTGTTCCTGCACATAGCACTTTTCATCATGTGATTTCTTCACATAAATCATCAAATGAAGTTCTCCTTGTTCCCACTCAAGCTGGCAATCTTATTCTGAGTGTTTTCTTAACTACTTTTCAGGCTATCAATTTCGTTTCTTTCATCTTTTCATGCTTCCCTCATTTGTCTCTTTGGTAGCCAATTCCAAACTTTCAATATGGTTTCCACAATGTTCAAAGCTCCGCTTTGACATGTCAAAAGCTTTTCTTGCTTTTAGATAATTCCTGCAAATCCAAAGTTAAGCTTTCCATAGCTTTCTTGCTTTTCTCTTCATCCTTCTCCAACTTTGTAGCAAGTTTTGTCTTTTCACTCAATAGGTTCTGAATATGTGATGTTGCAGCCGTTTCATCGTGCAAAGCCTTAACCTTATATTCTTGTGCGGTTCCAAGGTCAGATTTGATTGACTCAACAAGCTTTTTAAGCTTAAAAGTTTCTTGAGATTATATCCAACTCTGCCTCATGAAGCGCATGACTTTTTAATCCTCCAGCTGCTTCATAGCTGAATCTAAAGATTCCAAAGCTTTCTCAAGTTTCCATCTCTCAACATCTCGATTTAAGATTTTAGTTTAGACTTTAGCCACAACCTCATCGCCTTCAATAGCTTTCTTTTGTTCCTCTGAGCCAACCAATGACTTAAATTATGCAGTGGCTTGAATATTCCCAGCCTGAATTTGAGCAATCTTCTTCGCTTCTTGAATATGACTTAGGCTGATAGCCAGTTCTTGTTCAGTCTCGTAACTAATGCCTCTCTCAGTTTTCTCATTGGCTTTTTTTTTTTTTTTTCAGTTTCTCAGATCCTTTAAGATCATCAAAGAGATTTAGCTTTATCTTTCTTGAGAACTGCTCTTTGCTCGTTAGCTTTCCTCAAATCCTCTTGAATCTGAATCAGTTGAGCCTGAAGCTCAAATCCCTTCCCCAGCCGTGATTGAGATTTGTGAAATAGATTCAGATTCTTGAATTATGCAGAGGCTTGAATATTCTCTTCATACTGTTCAGACATAGTAAGAGAGTCTTGAGACATCATCCAACATATATATACATCATGTTGTCCCAGTGATTTTCAGCAGAGGATTGAATTTCCAATTCTTGTGGGATCTCTCTGCAGAAACATGAATGTCCCATTTCCTGGGAAAAGCAGATGATTGAAAGGACAATTTTTCTCCATTAAGATGCAGAATATTGAATTTCATGTTTTCCTCTAACAGGACAAAGCAGGCAATTGAACATCTCTTGTCTCAAACCAACAAGACAAATAGTTAAGCAGAATAATGAATGCTCCATTCGGACATTATACTTTGAGCAGACAATTGAATCACCCAATCCAACATCATTAGACAAGCTTTGCTCTGAATATGCAAAGCATTGGATTAAGCAGATTATTGAATTCTCCAATCGGACTATCTTCTAAAGAAGCAACTTTACTCCATGATGCATAAATATTGAATATCATGGATTCTCCATTGGGACATTAGACTATGAGCAGACAATTGAATCACCCATTCCAACCTCATTAGACAAGCTTTCCTCAAGAACATTTACTCTCTCAATCAATACATACAGCATTGATTTAAGCAGAATTATTGAATTCATTCTCCAATCGGACTATCTTTTAAAGAAGCAACTTTACATGCAAAAATATTGAATATCATGGATTCTCCATTCGGACATTAGACACCTCTTTCCCTGCATATCCTCAATCTCCTTCTCAATTTCTTTAATATTGTTTTTAGTATTGGAATCTTCTTCTTTAGGTTCTGACGGTTCTTGATCCTGCAAAATTGCGAATAATCACAAGATTAAAAACGAGACATCATCTCTCATATCCCTCGTCTTTTTCATCAATCTCAGAAATCCCTCTTATTTTCTTATAATTTTAGAACATTTATTTTTAATTCCGAAAATGGCTTATTACTTAGTTACCCTAGCTAAGTTAGAAAAATTACACTATATACCTGCGTTTTATCCACCCACCCAATCTTTTCGGATAATTATACCCACCAAATAAAAACTAAAAACCTTAAAATTAAAAAAAAAACTTTTTTCGTTTAAAAAATAATATCTGAAACAAATCGCAAAAGGTATATATTATTTCGAAGAATAACTAGGTAAAACTTGGTAAAACTATTTGGTTTTGTATGTTGAAATTTCTGGGATTGTTCAAACATTTAATCATTTCATTTCGTGCTTGTTTTTGATTTCGGGTTTGTTTATAAAAGTCAGATTTGGACTCATTCTTGATTTCGTGATTCTTATTCAAATCAATTTTGTTTATTTATCTTTGGGTTCAAATTAATAGGTTTCACATTTCTGTTTTTTTAGGTTGAAGATTTTCGGATTGTTCAAACATTTAATCGTTTCATTTCATGTTTGTTATTGATTTCAATTTTGTTTAGGAAAGTTGGGTTCGGGCTCGATCTTGATTTCATGATTATTGTTCAAATCGATTTTGTTTATTGATTTTTGGATTCAAATTGATTGATTAAACATTTCTGATTTTCTGGGTTTTTAATAATACTCAATGCAAAAACCCAGAAATTCGAATTTGAAATTTATAGCGAACTCAAGAACAAATCTATATTTGAAGAACAAACCAGAATTTTATGGAGAAGGAAGAAGAGATATATAAGAACCCTAAAAAATTTAAAATTTATGGGGAAACAAATTTTTTTAAATGAAAAATAGACAAAAACAAACACATGTGCACTGTTTTTTTATAGTGGGCCCACCAAATTGACATATGCGCCGTTTTTTTTTTTTTTTCGCCGCCAAAATTACTCATAGTTATACCCAAGGTTTTAGTTGTACCAGATTTGTACATAGTTATACATTGGCGTGTTTTCTATTTAATTAGTATTACCTAACATTAAAATTTGATTTTTTAGTTTTACAGTTGATTTTGGTCATTTCAAGCATGTTTTCGATGATTGTATGTATTTAGATTTCTTGAAAATGGTTTTCTATAACTTTTATATCCTAAAGTGGTTAATATTAACAAAGTGATCATAAAAGTATAAGGTGTTTGTTGTATACATATTCTAATAACAAACCATAATGTTATAAATTTATTTTATATACTTCATACATATTTTCTACCATTAATATTTACTTATATAATATATATTTGTTTGTTTTGTATTGTTTATTTTTTCTAATATGTTTGTATTTTTTTAATTAGAATTTTTGATATTAGTTGTACTAGTTATACTAATTGTACTAGTAATACCAGTTTTACTAGTAATACTTTCTTATTTAGTATTACAAGTTGTACCTAGTTATACTTTTTTACTAGCTCTACCAATTTACAGGAATTCAAATTAGATGATAATATTTTTATTTTTATTTTCGTTTTTAAATTATTTTTTTTTGACGGCGAAAAAAAAATTTAATTATTTTGGACAGTTTCATTAAGGGCAATTTCGTCTCTTCGCCTCTTGAAGGGTATGAAGATTAAATGGGGACATAAGTGATTTGTTTTTAAGAGAGAGGGACACACCAAATTTTGTCTCAAAAACGAGACATCATCTCTCATATCCCTCCGTCTTTTTCATCAATCTCAGAAATCCCTCTTATTTTCTTATAATTTTAGAACATTTATTTTTAATTCCGAAAATGGCTTATTACTTAGTTACCCTAGCTAAGTTAGAAAAATTACACTATATACCTGGGTTTTATCCACCCACCCAATCTTTTCGGATAATTATACCCACCAAATAAAAACTAAAAACCTTAAAATTAAAAAAAAAACTTTTTTCGTTTAAAAAATAATATCTGAAACAAATCGCAAAAGGTATATATTATTTCGAAGAATAACTAGGTAAAACTTGGTAAAACTATTTGGTTTTGTATGTTGAAATTTCTGGGATTGTTCAAACATTTAATCATTTCATTTCGTGCTTGTTTTTGATTTCGGGTTTGTTTATAAAAGTCAGATTTGGACTCATTCTTGATTTCGTGATTCTTATTCAAATCAATTTTGTTTATTTATCTTTGGGTTCAAATTAATAGGTTTCACATTTCTGTTTTTTTAGGTTGAAGATTTTCGGATTGTTCAAACATTTAATCGTTTCATTTCATGTTTGTTATTGATTTCAATTTTGTTTAGGAAAGTTGGGTTCGGGCTCGATCTTGATTTCATGATTATTGTTCAAATCGATTTTGTTTATTGATTTTTGGATTCAAATTGATTGATTAAACATTTCTGATTTTCTGGGTTTTTAATAATACTCAATGCAAAAACCCAGAAATTCGAATTTGAAATTTATAGCGAACTCAAGAACAAATCTATATTTGAAGAACAAACCAGAATTTTATGGAGAAGGAAGAAGAGATATATAAGAACCCTAAAAAATTTAAAATTTATGGGGAAACAAATTTTTTTAAATGAAAAATAGACAAAAACAAACACATGTGCACTGTTTTTTTATAGTGGGCCCACCAAATTGACATATGCGCCGTTTTTTTTTTTTTTTTGCGCCGCCAAAATTACTCATAGTTATACCCAAGGTTTTAGTTGTACCAGATTTGTACATAGTTATACATTGGCATGTTTTCTATTTAATTAGTATTACCTAACATTAAAATTTGATTTTTTAGTTTTACAGTTGATTTTGGTCATTTCAAGCATGTTTTCGATGATTGTATGTATTTAGATTTCTTGAAAATGGTTTTCTATAACTTTTATATCCTAAAGTGGTTAATATTAAAAGGAGAAGAAGGATATCACAACGGTCATAAATATTTTTAATATGGAGGAGCGTGTTAATTAACTTACGAGAACGGCCTAATTTTTTCTGCATCCGTCTTCTATCTGGAACGTCGAACGGCTATATTTTTCTAGCCAACGTTCTTCTTCATCCTCAAAACTGTGTCGTTTCAAATTGTCACCTTAAAGCATATGTTGTTCTGATGTTGCTCAGCTTGACTCCTTTGATCTAAACTGTTGTTGGAGGGATAAGACTCGTTCTAAGTAAAGGATGGGGGCTAAGACTTTCGTATTAGAAGGTAAGATGATCGGCAAATTATACAGATCGGCAAATTATACAGATGAGATCAGCTTATGACGATCTCTAATGACCGAACGGAGTGTTCGGCAAAATGGCGAACTAAAGTGCAATGAGCTCGGCGATTGATGGGGGTCAGGTTTTACCCGATCCTAACTAGATACCGCAAGTGCACGGATCGTAGTGTAGTAGGGTTATCGAACACAAGGAAGAGAGATTTCGTTTCAATTTTATGTTGAGTGATAAGTAGCTAGAACGAAGAATATGGTTTGTGGTGATCAAATGAAAGCAAGTGAGTAAGTAAATGACGTTGTAAACAATATGAGAAAGGTGTTAGGCAAAGGATAATCAATGGAAACTTTCAATGAAATGACAAGAGATTGCATGGGATGGATTATAAACCGCCTTGAACTCACAACACTAAGGTATAGCCTTTCCACTTTCGTGGCTCCGGCCACTATGCTTAAACAACCTAATAGACTCAACTTTCGATGGTTATTACAAGTTATAAGCATGCATTAATTAATGTTCAAGTTGTGATTGTTCACTAAGTTCCTTAGGTCGACTTTTGGTAGCCTAAAACACTTAGCTCATCAAATACTAGTTTCGGCAATACAACAAGCTTTTGGAGAGTGTATCAACCTAAGTTCGAGTTGTTGAGGCGCGCTTTCCTAACAACAAGCAATAAGAGCAAGCAAAGATGAAGAACCAAAAGAGTGAATCCCGTTTTATGCAATCAAACAAGTCAAAACATATCAAGAGTCCATCGATTCCCTCGGCCTAACGAGGGGATCTACTCGGACATAGTGCAATCAAACAAGCAAGGCATATTTGATATCATTATGCAAGTATAAAAGAGATAAGGGATAGAAAAGAGGCTTCTCTGATGAAGAACAAGTCGAATCCCTTGATAACTTTCGATCCAAAGTACAAAAGAGAAAAGGGAAAAGATGAAAGAACAAAGATGAATGCGGGTGCAAGAGTTGAACGGCGCCTTCCTTCTTCCTTCTGGACGGCGCACCACCTAGGGCTTCTCCTCCTTGACGGCTGCTCTCTCTCTTGCACAATACACTCGCGGCTCTCTTCCTCCAAAGGCTAAAAACATTGTATTTATAGGCTTGAAGTCGCTAGGGTATTGAAGTGCTGAAAAAGGAAACTTTCCGGTTAACCGACTCTGAAGATTTGCGACGTGATTGGACCGGGTTTAGGACAAGTAAACCACCAAAAGCAAGCTGGGCTTGTGTTAAGTCGAGACAAGGTCCATGCCGCTGCATCCCAGGCCATTTGGTGGCGCCAAGTCTCCATGGGCTTTGTTTACTCGCCTGGCGGACACGTCTTGGGAGAAAAAGAGTATCTTCGTGATGGTTGATCCAAATGACTTGAATCCACTTCTTCGTGATGCATGACTCAAATATCTATCCAGCAAGACCAAGATCATGATTTTTGGACGTCGGGAAGACCCCTTGCCGCGGTTATCTTTCGGATGCTCCGGTTCTGTCCAAATGCGAGAATTGGACAAATGGAGTTTTGTTGAGGCTCTTGACTTGGAAACTTGCATGGATTATGTTTTGTGGCTCTGTTGCTCCTTTTTGAATCCTTTTTGATGTTTTAACCTGTTAAGACTCCAAAACCAACAAATACAAGAAAACTACCTCCAAAGGTGTAAAACCTTATTGAAAGCACTTGAAAACATATGAAAATACTAAGTAGAAACATGCAAAATATGATGATATCAACTCCCCCAGACTTAGCCTTTGCTTGTCCTCAAGCAAACTAAGAAAGGAAAAGAGGTTTGAAAACGTGAGAACTCTTAAATCTTTCAGAAATCCATGTCGACATTTATCTTAGTGATCCACATAAAACAGCAATGGTGTTTAGAATTAAGAACAAGGAAGTACATACCATGAGTTTTGCAATCGTCCCAAAGTGATCCACTTCTCTTTAGGCCATTCAAATTCTCCACCCTTGACTTCTTTAGTTTCTAAAGGTGTGGTCTCAACTAGGGAGTATCGATCAAAGGGGTTATAGACTCTTACTCATCCTCTTTTATAAAACACATGTCTTGGCTCTTGCTTCACCTCTCTCTCTTTTCACTTCTTAAGTCGATTCATCCCTTTTTTAGGGTAGCATAGTATTTTTTTATTCGACTTCTTCTCCTCTTTGTGGAGGGTTTTTTGATGGATCTTCCATAGACGCGAGTATTGATGGTTGTAGCCACCTAATCCCCGGTTACTTGGATCAAAAGGTTTTCCATAGACGCGAGTATTGATGGTTGTAGCCACCTAATCCCCGGTTACTTGGACCTTGGTGCTTTTTCTTAAATTGAAGGGGAGAGAGAGGGGAAACCGAACTCACATAGACTTTCACTATTTGGTGAGGATGAGGAGTCGTACCCTTTGTAAAACCAAGCCCCTAGCTGAGAAGGTTAAGTTCATTAAGGTGCGGAGTCAAAGATGTATCCTTCTTAAGCCCTTGGAGATGTGGACGTTTTTGGTAGATCGATCCACTCATGGTGCACATGTGATGAAGTAGACTGCCAAATACTGATCAATGGTCACTTAAACGCATGCACAACAATGGTTAGGTCCAAGATAATGTCATAATTCTCGACAAAAGTTTTGACTCAATAAAAACGACTCGATGAGATGAAAACAATGCAAACAAAAATGTCAAAATGAACAAACTTATTAGTATAATCCCCTCAGACTTAACTTGCACCGTCCCGGTGTAAGAAAAATCAGATTAAGAGAGGTGAAATACGTAATAGATTTTAAAAAGGGAAAGGTTAGAATGATGTTACCAAGTGATGACCAATTGTTATGAAGATCAGGGTCATATGACTGATTGGGGCTCCTCTGTAGGCAGGATGGGTCGGTAAATATTGAAGGGCAATGCCTGATTTCCTTCGGTTGTCATTTCGGTCGTGAACGTTTCATTCGGTCGACCCGGAATGAGTACTATGAACCACATGACAAACCGTTAAGAATTTTATGAACGGGATTGAAAATTTACCGTCCAATATGATGTTTTAGAGCCCCTGGTGAAGTTTCAGGTCATTTGGTCGAGCAATTTTTGAAAATCCGGTATCGGGTGGATCCTTCGGATGGCCGTGAGGTGATGGGATGAACCACAGCTCGAACCGTCAACTTTTCTCTGACCTATCTTGAAATTCCACCGACCAATCATATATTTTAGGAGCAGTGGTGAAGTTTCAGGTCAAACAAACGAGCGGTTTGGGAGTTTCCATCATTTGGTGGTCTATCCGGTCGACCGGATGATAGTGCAATAGACCACGGCGCAAACGGTGACGAATTTCCTGACCGAGCTTGAAATTCCACCGACCAACTTCATATTTTATGAGCACTGGTGAAGTTTGAGGTCAAATGGATGAGCGGTTTGAGACTTCCTTCACAACGTGGTGTAATCGGCTCCGGGAAGAGATTCTTGACCGTCCTTGAATTTGGCTCGTTCGTTCCCTGATTTTCTTCTGGAATGATGATTTTTAAGCTCCAAGAATCCATTTCCAAGTGGTGGTGTCTCCATGCCGTGATTTTGGTTTTTGTCGGCCTTCGGTTACCCGCCATCGACCGGATGTGGCATTCGTGCGTATCTCCTCATCCGTTCACATTTCTCCGTCCTATCTTTTGGATTTGCCGACCAATATGGTATTTTCTGGTCGCCTGTGAAGTTTGGTGGACTTCGGTCACACGGATTGTGAGATAGGTCAAGTGGGTCCTCGTTGCACCCGTGTGGTCGAGAAAATCACCCCGGATGGAATATCTTGAATTCTACTCGATCGTTTGGTGATCGTCTTTGACCGAAATGATTCTGCTTCCTTCCTTTAGTATTCCCAGGTGGTGCCCTCGCCTTGGTGTCAGTTTGGACAAGGGTGGGGTGATTGGGTGGGACATTTTCTCGTTTGGTCGCCTCTTGGTTTCTCATCCTAACAAAATGCATGCAATAATGATGTGAAAACTAAAAATGAAAAAGGGAAAGAAAAATACCGTGTAGGTTGCCTCCCACAAAGCGCTTGTTTTAAAGTCATCTAGCTTGACTCCCATTTTTATTTGTTTGGTTAGGTGCGGACGTGATCGGCCAAAGGGTTTGGGATCCCTTTGGTGTCTTCACATTCTGGTTCAGGTGGCTCATGAGGTGGTTTGGGCTCTCCATGATCGTCTTCCATGTCGTCCTTGAATACCAAAGCTCTCGGAAAAAGTTTTAAGGTTTTTCCGAGTCTTTCCTTTGCGGTTTGCTCATCTTTGGGGTCCGGATCCTTTGGGAGGAGGACTCTTATGCTGGAAAATAACTTGGGTACACCGTCAGGTTCTTCTTCAGCTCCATGATCGTCAAAGGATGATGACAAGACCGAGTGAATATCCTTGAATACATTCTCATGCTTCGGCTTCAACGGTTTCATCGCTTCCTTCGGTTTTGGATAGTGCTCGCCCTTCTTGATGCTTCTTGGCCGCTCGGCTCCTTCTCTTGGCATGAGTGTGCTCCTTTCTGGTGGTAATTTGACAGCACTTGGAGCTTGTTTGAAGTTGATGCTTGGGAAAAAGACATCTTGCCGGACATGACCAAGTGTTAGTTGGTTTCTCATGTAATTGATGACCGCTCCGGCTGTAGCTAAGAATGGGGTTCCAAGAATCAGCTGATTCCTCTTTGATCCTTCCCATACCATGATTTGAAAGTCGGTGGGGACATGTCTCCCTCCAATCTCTAGCATGACATCTTCAAGCACTCCATAAGGCTTCATACTTGATAGATCCGCAAACTCCACTCTCACCTTAGGCTCCTTGAAATATTTGAATCCCAAATCTTTGGCTAAGGCCAGAGACATGATGTTCACGTTTGCTCCACTATCACATAAGCAATCCGTGAGTTGGTACCCATTGATACAAGCTGGGATCACAAACCTCCCCGGAATTTCTTGTTTTAGCAACGGCTTGTTCTCAAGCCTTCTCTTGTAAGCTCTTCTTGATTCCCAAGTGTACCTCTCCGGTTTGTGCCTCTCCTTAGGCTCTTCTTCACTTTCATCTTCTTGAGATGGCACGGAGATAATGGCCGGTTGTTCTTCTTGAGATGAAACAACATTACAAAATTTTGGGTTTACCTCATGTTGTTTCTTAGCCGCTTCGGCCGTTTGAGAGATTTGAACCTCTAGCTTTTGGACATGCGTTGACAACGCCCCAAACTTGTTATTTAGATCACTAAACATGTGATCCATCTTCTCATGTAAGCTCTTGGTCGCTTGTCTTTGCTCGTCCATGTATTTCTTGACCGCCACATCTACTTTTTCTTCTTGTTGAGCCGGTGCAACTCCTTGAGGGAAAGTGAGTGGCTGTTTCACTTGGTAGACTCCCTTAGGATAGAATTGTTGCTTAGGCTGGTATTGACCTCCTTGGTAAGCGTTTTGGCCTCCTTGATAATTGTTTTGGCTCGGATAGACTTGATCATTTGGATTCTCCACATTGGTGCTTCGGTAAGAGAGGTTGGGATGGGCGCGGAATGGCTGGTTGTATCCTCTATTACCATAGTTACCTCCTATGTAGTTGACTTCCTCTTGATTCTCTTCAGCTCCATCTCTCATAAATTCCATGAGAGGCTCTTCATTAGTAGCCAAAACATCATCAATCGCATGCACTCCTCGGTTGCTCTTTAGTAGTTGTGAGACCATGTTCTTCAACTCCATGATTTGAGCTGATTCTGATGATGAGCTTGTGGTTCTCACTCCTCTATTGTATTCAGGGCAGGCGTAGGAATCACTTGCAGCAAGATTCTCTATCAAAAGCTTGGCTTCCGGCACCGATTTGGTCATGAAGTTACCATTGTTCGCGGTGTCAAGTGAAAGCTTGTACTTGTGATCAATCCCATTGTAGAAGATATTCCAAAGGTTACCTTCTGAGAAGCCATGGTTAGGGCAGTCCCTTGCATACTCCTTGAAGCGCTCCAAAGCTTCATAGAAAGACTCCATTGGTGCTTGCTTAAACCCGAATATCTTGCTCCTTATAGAGTTTGATCTTTGCTTGGTGTAGAATTGGTTTAAGAAAGCTCCTTTGTATTCATTCCATGTTGTAATGGATTGAGGTGGCAGAGACTTTACCCATCTAAGTGCCTTGTCACTTAGAGAGAAGGTAAATAGCTTGCACTTGAAGTAGTCCGGTGACACTCCATTGATCCGAGTAGTGCTACATATCTCCTCAAAGGTGTCGACATGGTCAAGTGGATGCTCGGTGGACAAACCATGGAATTGGTTTTGTTTCACCAAGGCAATGATTTGAGGCTTGATCTCAAAGTCGTTCCTCGGAGGCTGAGGTGGTCGGATTGGATTCCTATCCAAGAAGAATGCATCGGATGAATCAAAATCTCCCATAGTCGGATGCCTTGGATGCTGAGCGAATTGTGCTCTCCTTGGAGGCACATGTGGTTGAGCTTGAGGCACCCCTTGGTGACCGCCATGGGCGTTTTGATGATGCTGATTTAGTGGTTGACCGGCGTTTTGTTGACCCGGTTGTTGTTGTTGCGGTTGTTGCGGTTGATCGGCTGCACCCGGAGGTTGTTGTTGAACGTTTGGTGGAGGAATGGCTCCGCCTTGTGCCGCCTGATCAGCTCCAGCTCCTTGTGGGACGTGGGGGACTTGTGGTTGTTGCTCTTGGTCAGCGGCTTGTTGTTGTTCTCCTTGTGCCGCGGCTTCCCCGCCTTGATTCATTCTTTCTCTTCTTTGCCGCCTAAGTGTTCTTTCAAGTTGGTCAATGTCAAGATCTTCTTCTATGGTATATCCGGATTGGACCTTCTTGTCATGCACCTAAGAGACACAAAGGAAGAGGATTAAGTAAAATTTTTATGGTTTTTTAGAGTTTTATGAAAAACAGAAAATGAAATGCAAAAATAAAAAGAACTAGACTAAAAATCAATCAAGAAACTTGAAAGAAATGCAACTCTTCCCCGGCAACGGCGCCAAAAACTTGATGGGGGTCAGGTTTTACCCGATCCTAACTAGATACCGCAAGTGCACGGATCGTAGTGTAGTAGGGTTATCGAACACAAGGAAGAGAGATTTCGTTTCAAGTTTATGTTGAGTGATAAGTAGCTAGAACGAAGAATATGGTTTGTGGTGATCAAATGAAAGCAAGTGAGTAAGTAAATGACGTTGTAAACAATATGAGAAAGGTGTTAGGCAAAGGATAATCAATGGAAACTTTCAATGAAATGACAAGAGATTGCATGGGATGGATTATAAACCGCCTTGAACTCACAACACTAAGGTATAGCCTTTCCACTTTCGTGGCTCCGGCCACTATGCTTAAACAACCTAATAGACTCAACTTTCGATGGTTATTACAAGTTATAAGCATGCATTAATTAATGTTCAAGTTGTGATTGTTCACTAAGTTCCTTAGGTCGACTTTTGGAAGCCTAAAACACTTAGCTCATCAAATACTAGTTTCGGCAATACAACAAGCTTTTGGAGAGTGTATCAACCTAAGTTCGAGTTGTTGAGGCGCGCTTTCCTAACAACAAGCAATAAGAGCAAGCAAAGATGAAGAACCAAAAGAGTGAATCCCGTTTTATGCAATCAAACAAGTCAAAACATATCAAGAGTCCATCGATTCCCTCGGCCTAACGAGGGGATCTACTCGGACATAGTGCAATCAAACAAGCAAGGCATATTTGATATCATTATGCAAGTATAAAAGAGATAAGGGATAGAAAAGAGGCTTCTCTGATGAAGAACAAGTCGAATCCCTTGATAACTTTCGATCCAAAGTACAAAAGAGAAAAGGGAAAAGATGAATGCGGGTGCAAGAGTTGAACGGCGCCTTCCTTCTTCCTTCTGGACGGCGCACCACCTAGGGCTTCTCCTCCTTGACGGCTGCTCTCTCTCTTGCACAATACACTCGCGGCTCTCTTCCTCCAAAGGCTAAAAACATTGTATTTATAGGCTTGAAGTCGCTAGGGTATTGAAGTGCTGAAAAAGGAAACTTTCCGGTTAACCGACTCTGAAGATTTGCGACGTGATTGGACCGGGTTTAGGACAAGTAAACCACCAAAAGAAAGCTGGGCTTGTGTTAAGTCGAGACAAGGTCCATGCCGCTGCATCCCAGGCCATTTGGTGGCGCCAAGTCTCCATGGGCTTTCTTTACTCGCCTGGCGGACACGTCTTGGGAGAAAAAGAGTATCTTCGTGATGGTTGATCCAAATGAGTTGAATCCACTTCGTCGTGATGCATGACTCAAATATCTATCCAGCAAGACCAAGATCATGATTTTTGGACGTCGGGAAGACCCCTTGCCGCGGTTATCTTTCGGATGCTCCGGTTCTGTCCAAATGCGAGAATTGGACAAATGGAGTTTTGTTGAGGCTCTTGACTTGGAAACCTGCATGGATTATGTTTTGTGGCTCTTTTGCTCCTTTTTGAATCCTTTTTGATGTTTTAACCTGTTAAGACTCCAAAACCAACAAATACAAGAAAACTACCTCCAAAGGTGTAAAACCTTATTGAAAGCACTTGAAAACATATGAAAATACTAAGTAGAAACATGCAAAATATGATGATATCAGCGATCGGTTGATATACGAACTCGACGTGGATCGTGAGTTCGGCGATCAATCGATTGACTAATTTTAGTTTTGCGAACAGGGAGATCGGCAGGGTATTCTGGTAATTGTTGTTCCTCTCGATTTTCAACTGCCCTCGCCGAAGAGGAGTTATTGCGCTATTTATAGCAAGGTGATCTCGCTCGGCGGGCCTGAGAATGGCTGTGATGGGCCTTCATTGACATGGGCTGGCCCAGTTGGAGGGGTGCTAAGCCCACCTCCAACAATGCCCCCCCCCCCTCTTCTGTAGTCGAGCACTGATGCGGAGACTGCTCGAAGCGTCGTGGAAAAGAAACTGGGTCGGCGTCTGGAAGAGGAAGGCCACGTGTCGTTCATGCAGTCGGCGTCCTTTGGTAGAGAGTCGCGTCTGTCGGCGAGGCATCATTCCGTCTCTTCGTCTTCCGAGCGTTTTCTCTATAAAAGGCCCTCCTTGCTCTTCTTTTATCAAGTTTTCGTCTGCTGTGAAGGTACTCTTTCTCTCTCTAGCTTTCTCTGTCTTCTCTCTAGATTCGGGCTTTCTCGCCGATCTTCCTTAGTTTTGTTTAGTTGCCGATCCGTTTAGTTATTGATCTTTGAGTATGAGGATCGACTCCGATCAGTCTTCTACTTCTCTTCATGATTCTTACAATACGGGATCGGACGAGTCCCTGCCGGAGACAAGTTCTAGTTCTTCGGCAGAATCTGGCGGCCAGTCTGTTGTTGTGCCGACCTCTGGTGGTGATTTGTCGGCCACACACGCCCAATCGCCGATCGCAAATATTGTAACGCCGAGCCTGGTGGATTCGCCGGACTCTATTGATCACGTGCCGCTTTTGGCTCGGCGCGCATCGTTAAATTCAGAGCGAACGGCTCTTCCTGCAGGGTTTGCGGGCCTTTATCCGACTGAAGTCGGCCCCTCGATGCCGACCGTGCCTTCTAAGAGAAAACAGATGGCCGGTGCTTGCGGGAAAGGAAAAACCGTGGGGCCCAAGACGGCCAAGGTGGTGAATGCGCCGAGAGCTTTGGTCGGCAAGAAGGGTAGTAAAGCGATTAACCTGGGATCGTCGCCTGAAAAGAAAAGAGCTCAGCCTCCGATTCGGGATTTAAGGAAGCTCGGCAGGACGCTGTGCACAGAAAATGATATGAGAGAAATCCGACAGTACAATAGCCGAGCTCCGGGCTTGGCAATTCGTCTTCCTGAGGAGGATGAGCGTCCGTGAAGGCACCGCCGGGCTGGTTTACTGCGTATAAGTTCTGGTTCTCGGAGAGCCAAATGTCTTTTCCCCTGCCGAAGCTGCTTATTGCCTACTGCGAAGAGGTCGGGGTCGCTATGTCACAGCTCTGTCCGGCGGCGATCCGTAATATTGTCGGCCCGTTGGTTTTGGCGGCCGAACTCGATATCGACATTGACTTGCATTTTTTCGAGGCTATGTCGTCGATTACGGTGAACAAAAGGACGCCGAGGACCCTTTACGTTAGCATCCGGTCGAAATATGGGGTGATCACCGGACACCCGAGTAAGACGAGGAACTGGATCGAGGAGTACTTCTTCGTCCGTGTTAACGAGGCGTCGGTTCCAGACGCGCGTAGGCCGTACAGGAACGAGTGGAGCCCGACTTTCGGTAGAAGACCTAGTGGGGCTGTTATGCTTTTATCTTGTTCTCTTGTCGATTTTTGTCATCTGATGGCTGTTTCTTTGTGCAGATCGTCCTCCTTTTTGGCGAGTTCCTCCACCGAACTTTTCCCGAGACGTTAGGCGGCTTTCCGAGCTCGGCAAAAGGAGGTGGGAAGATATCGATAGGCAGAGGATCAGAAGACAGTGGGCTCGTATCGAAGCGGGTAAGAGTTTGGTTCTTCCTTGTTTATTTTCGTACTTGCCGACCTGTATCGTGACTCGGCGGCCTTTTCAGCTTCTTGGCAGTTAGGAAAACCAAAGGCTACTGCGAAGATGGGGAAGATCTCCTTGAACCTGCCGCGGTATGGGAAGGAGGTGGTAAGCGCCGTGGTCTCGCAGAAGAGTCTAAGCGAGGCAGATCCGCCTATCGTGATGTCCTCGTCTGTTACGATCGGCGAACGGGTGAGTGCTGCCGACCAGGTTGATCGTTTCATAGATGATTACTTCGACAGCTACGAGCCGCGGGCGTACACCCTTGTCAACCCGGAGACGGGAAGAGTGGAGCCGATCACTCCGACTCTTCCAGATACGTCGGATGAAGGAGGAGATACCCCTGCTTCGGGTGAGCAGGCGATCATTCCTCTCGTTGCCTCGGCGGTTCGCGAGGCAGCTGCCGAGGCGGTGTCGCCTGGTGGTCACAGGAAGAGGAGGAGGGTAACGCCCTCGGAGGAGAAGGAGGCTTCTGCGAAGGAGCCTGTTGCTGATACCGGAGCGTTGGGTACTGCTGCGACGGAGAACGCTGTGGCAGTTGAGACGTCGGTTGCCGAAGAGGGGAACGACGGTCTGGCTGGGCAGGAAAATTATGAATACTCGTTTCAGTATGAGTATGAAGGGAGGATTCCCTTCTTGGAGAGCAAACGGGCTTGTGGTCAGCATTATCACGAGATTCAGCCGACCTCAGTTGTGGATCCGATCAGCATCGTTTCTCCGGAAGAGAAGCGTCTTTTCAAGGAGATGGCCCATCACTCCTTTCAGGCCATTGCTTCGACGAACGCCCTGCTCGACTTTCATCGTCGGCAGTTGAAGAAGGTCGTTACCGAAGGGGGTGACGATCTATCGCTGGAGAAAAGACGGGCTGATGATTTGGAGAAAAAGGTCGCCGTACTCACTGAGAAGGTTTCTCAGTTGGAGAATGAGGATGCGGGCCGCTTTGCCGAGCTTGCCGATGCTCGTACGGAGATCGAGGCTCTTAAAGCCCAGTGCGATCGTTGGGAAAAGAAGCACGCCGATCTTGAGAGGGAGCAGCGGGAAAAAGGTCTGCGGGTTCGCGATCTCTGGGCCAGGAAAGTTCGGGAGACCAAGTCGGAGCTGCTGACGATGTTCCAGGATCGGCTGGACAAAATGAGGAAGTACGTCGAGGACCAAGCGAGGGTGCGGCCGGACATAATGGTTCTCAACCAAGCCACGGCCCTGCTCGATTCATATTCTTCGTTGGCGCAGATCGGCGTTGTTGTTCCTCCAGAGTTGGTGGAGAAGTGCCGATCCGATGTCGAGCATTACACGAAGGTGATCGAAGACGAGGACGTGGTAACGAGGGATGAGCTCGATCTTGACTTCGAATCGCTTCGAGACTTGGTTGCCGCTATGGATCGTGATACCCCGGCGCAGTTCCCTCCTGCTTCTTAATTTTATGTTGTATTAAGTCCTGTTCGGCCGATCGGCCTTGTAACTTAAATTGTTGGAATTTTTTAATAACATTCGTTTCGGCAAATTTTAGTGTTGATTGGCTTTTGAATGTGTCGATCTGTCGTATGGTTGAGCCCCGACGTTCGTGCGAAACGTGTTGCTTTGCGATGTCGGGGTCGGCTTATATTTCTTCTCCGAGACCTAGGTTTTTACGCTAAGTGTCGAGGAAACATGGCTCGAGTGGCCGAGCCATGACGTTCGTGCGGAACGTGTCGTTTTGCGAGGTCGGACTCGGCTTACATTTCTTCTCCGAGACCTAGGTTTTTACGCTAAGTGTCGAGGAAACATGGCTCGCGTGGCCGAGCCATGACGTTCGTGCGGAACGTGTCGTTTTGCGAGGTCGGGCTCGGCTTACATTTCTTCTCTGAGACCTAGGTTTTTACGCTAAGTGTCGAGGAAACATGGCTCGCGTGGCCGAGCCATGATGTTCGTGCGGAACGTGTCGTTTTGCGAGGTCGGGCTCGGCTTACATTTCTTCTCCGAGACCTAGGTTTTTACGCTAAGTGTCGAGGAAACATGGCTCGCGTGGCCGAGCCATGACGTTCGTCGCGGAACGTGTCGTTTTGCGAGGTCGGGCTCGGCATACATTTCTTCTCCGAGACCTAGGTTTTTACGCTAAGTGTCGAGGAAGCATGGCTCGCGTGGCCGAGCCATGACGTTCGTGCGGAACGTGTCGTTTTGCGAGGTCGGGCTCAGCTTATTTGTTTTTTTTTTTTTTTTTTTTGCGTTTGTGTGAAACGTGTTGTTTTGCGAGGTCGTGCTCGGCTTTTTTTTTTTTTTTTTTTTTTTTTTTTTTGTGAAAAATTCGATTTTTTTATTGAGATATAGCTGAGCTCCCTGTTTTCGCAGAGAGTTGCCTACGTACCCGCGAGGGATCAAGCCGATCGTAGTTCGTGTTACATCAGTTCGGGTGCTTAACTAGTAGTAGAATCGTTTGAGGTTCATCGAGTTCCAAGATCTAGGGATTTCGGTGCCGGACATGGTGACGAGCTGATAAACCCCTGGTTTGACGATCTTAACGACGACGTAAGGCCCTTCCCAGTTGGCGCCGAGCTTGCCTGCGTTTACTTTTCGCGTATTTTCGAACACCTTCCGCAGAACGAGGTCGCCCTCGGCGAAGTGGCGGCCGAACGTTTTTTGGTTATAATATTTAGCCGCCAACTGTTGGTAATTTTGGATGCGGAGCAACGCTTGGTCGCGCGAGCCTTTTGCAAAGTCGAGCGAATCTTTGATCATGTGGTTATTGAGCTCGGGATCATTCGGCAGATGGGATCGACGGAGGCTAGGGACCGTTGCTTCGGCTGGTGACATTGCTTCGAAGCCGTGCGACAGTGAGAAAGGAGTTTGATTTGTCGATCGGCGGGGTGTTGTACGATACGACCATAGTACCCCCGTCGACTTCGTCGGCCCAAGCACCTTTCTTGGCTTCTAAACGTTTTTTCAGTCCGGCCAAGATGGTTTTGTTCGTCGCCTCGGCTTGGCCGTTCCCTTGTGGATATCGTGGTGTCGATTTACTGAGCCTTATGTTCCACTTTGCACAGAAACCTTCGACGATGTCCGAGGTGAACTGTGTGCCGTTGTCTGTTACGATCTCGTAGGGTAGTCCGTGTCGGCAGATGATGTTCTTCCAGATAAATTTTTTAACGTCTTCGGCGTGGATGTTGGCATAAGACTCGGCTTCCACCCATTTGGTGAAGTAATCGGTGACGATGAGGAGGAATCGCTTTTGACGGGATCGAGGTAGCGGTCCGACTATGTCCATTGCCCATCGCATGAAAGGATACGGTGCTGTAGACGTGGTGAGCTCCTCTGTAGGCCTGTGGATGATCGGCGCATGTCTTTGGCAAGGCTCGCACTTGTTCGCAAAATTTTCGCAGTCTGCTATCATGGTCGGCCATAAGTGTCCGTTCTTTTTTATCTTCATGGCGAGAGATCGGCCTCCCGTGTGGTTGCCGCCTGCGCCGGAGTGTGTCTCCTCCATTATCGAGCGTGTTTCGGCTCCGGCTATGCAACGTAGAAGGGGACCGAAAGCGCTTCTTCGGTAAAGGCTGTCGTCGAGCATGCTGTAGTGGGCGCATCGGGTTTTGAGGCGACGGGCCGCCCATCGATCGGTCGGCAAAGTTCGGTCCCTGATATATAGTTTGATCTCGTCCCTCCAATCTACTGGCCGAATTATCTGTTCGGCATCCATGGGCTCGTTAACTTCCTCGGCATCGTCGATGCCAGGCTCGAGAGCGACGATCGCCATGGTTGAGTCGTTGAGATCGATCTCAATGCTGGGTCGGTTGATGCTTTCTACGGGTATTATTCGTCGTAGGTCGGGATCGGATGTGGATGCGAGGGCGGCGAGCGCGTCTGCGGACGAGTTATCGCTGCGAGGAATTTTGGTAAGGGCGAACGTCTCAAACTCGTTGGCGAGCTGCCGGACCAAAGTTAGGTAAGCGTCCATACGGTCGTTCTTGGCGGTGTATTCTCCGCTGTACTGATTGGCGACGAGCTGCGAATCGCAATACGCCTGGATATTTTTCGCGCCCATTTCCTTTGCCAGACGTAGGCCGGCGAGCAGTGCTTCGTATTCGGCCTCGTTGTTGGATGCCGAGAAAGCGAGGCAGAATGATTGCTCGAGAATTTCACCTGTCGGAGATTCCAAGCGGATGCCGATTCCGTAACCGTTGCGAGAGGACGAGCCGTCGGCGTGTAAGATCCAACTCTTCGGTGTACTGGGGTCGGCGGAAAAAATTTCTGGTGGGAGTTCGATGAGAATATCGGCGAGGACCTGGGACTTGGCGCATGTTCGGTTTCGATACTCGATGTCGTACTCGCTTAGTTCGACCGCCCATTTCGCTAATCTGCCGGATTGCGTTGGGCTGTGCAAGATCGTTCGGAGGGGTAGATTTGTCAGGACGATCACTGAGTGGGACTGAAAGTACGGTCGAAGCTTACGGGCCGATGTGACGACGGCGAGGGCGAGCTTCTCCAGGGTGGGGTATCGCGTCTCGGTGTCATCGAGGGTCTTGCTGATATAGAAGACCGGCTTTTGGTCGCCTCGATCTTCTCGGATAAGTACGCTGCTGACTGCCGATCTTGACACCGATATGTAGAGATAGAGTGTTTCGCCGGGTTCGGGTTTGGAGAGGACCGGAGGGGTCGAGAGATAGTATTTCAACTCCTGGAAAGCGTCTTCGCACTGGGCGTCCCACTCGAAACGCTTGTTTCCTCTCAGTAATTGGTAGAAGGGTAGGCACTTGTCCGTTGATCTGGAGATGAAGCGATTGAGAGCCGCGATTCGGCCGGTCAGACAATGGACTTCGCGCGTGTTCTTTGGCGATGGCAGGTCGAGGATCGCTTTTATTTTTTGGGGATTGGCCTCGATGCCTCGCTTCGTGACGATGTAGCCCAGGAATTCGCCCGATGTGACTGCGAAGGTGCATTTGGTGGGGTTGAGTTTCATGCCGTGCTCGTTCAGACTGCGGAAACATGTTCGGAGGTGCTCGACATGTTCTTCGGCGTGTAGTGACTTGACAAGCATGTCGTCGATGTATACCTCCATCGTTTTTCCCAATTGATCTCCAAACATCTTGTTGACGAGGCGTTGGTAGGTCGCCCCGTCGTTTTTTAACCCGAACGGCATCACTCTGTAGCAATAAGTTCCTCGGTCGGTGATGAATGCCGTTTTCTCGCGATCGTCCGGGTGCATTTGAATTTGATTGTATCCTGAGAAAGCGTCCATAAATGACAACAGTTCGTTGCCGGCGGTCGCTTCGACGAGCCGATCTATATGCGGCAGGGGGTAGCTATCTTTTGGGCATGCTTTGTTGAGATTGGTGAAATCGACGCAGACGCGCCACTTGCCGCTCTTCTTCTTGACCACGACTGGGTTTGCCAACCACTCGGCTTCGATAGCCGTTCGACCTCCTCGTTGACGGCTTTTGCTCTGTCTTGGCCCAACTTTCTTCTTTTTTGTTTGATCGGTTTGTACGTTGGGTCGACGTTTAGCTCGTGGTTAGTTATGTCGGGATTGACGCTCGAAGGTTGAAGCGTTTTGATGCAAAAAAGTCAGCAGTTCGCCGCGTAGATCTGTGCTGATCTCCGTTCCGATGCCGACGCAGCGGGTCGGGTCGCTTGGATCGATGTTTTCCTGGACGACGATCTCGCGCGGTGGCTCGCTTTGCGATGGTAGTTCGGTGCAGATTGTTGCGGCTGATTGGGTGATGATATAGGCGTGGGATGAGTGTCGCAGCTTGTGTTCGGCAACGAAATAGATTCGGGACATCTCTTGGTTCCCTCGCACTGTGACCGGTCCGTCCGGAGTCGGGAACTTCAGGCATTGGTGGTATGTGGATGGAGTTGCCTTCATCGCGTGCAGCCAAGGCGTTCCCATGATTGCGTTGTAGATGGCCGGTTTATCGACGACCACGAATTTGACGATTTTGGTTACTCGGCCCACACGGACGGGCAGTTCGATCGTCCCGACCATCATTGTCGTCTCTCCTGAAAAGCCGGTCAGAGGTTTTTTGTTCGGCTTTATCCTGTAGCCTTGCAACTCCATCTTGCGCAGTGTTTCCTCAAAAATTAAGTCGACGGTGCTTCCGGTGTCGATTAATATTCGGCTCACGTCACAGTCGCCGATCATGAGTTCGATTACCAGTGGGTCGTTGTGAGGTGTATGCAGGCCTTGCGTGTCTGACTCTCGGAAGACGATGCTGCTAGCTTCGTCCAGCTCGCTTCCGACGTTTTGTGTCCACTGCTGTGCTGTTATGGTTTTGCGGCCGTATTCTTTGATCGATCGACTGAGTCATTGCAGGTCGGCAGGCCTCCCATGATCATGTTAATTCTTCTTCGTGGGGGCGGCGGTGGCGTAGAGCGGGAGTTGCTCTCTTCGTGGCTTCTTTTTTGTGGTTCTGGCCCTGGGAGGATGATTTTCTCGGTTTTCATTTTCGACGGGTTGCTCGCCGAGATGGCCGATCTCCCGAGCCCGCTGGGAGTAGGAAGGGCTCGGCTCTCCTATCTCGCCTCTGGTGAACTTGCCGAGCAGATATTCTTGGAGGTGTCTACACTGGGCCGTTGCGTGACCTGGTTTTTTATGAAATTCGCAGAAGGGTTGGTTCGGCCTGGGATCGTCCTTCCGGATGTACTTGTTCATGGTTGGCTTGATTTGCTTGGGCGGTCGCTTCCGCTCGGTCGATCGTTCCTGCTTGATCGATCGTTTCCGACATAGCAGTTTGTCGGTCTCTTCTCATTGTGTTGGTAGCCCTTGTCGTAGTGCTGCCGAAGTTCGTAGTAGTCCTCCCTTGTTTTCTCTTTGATAGGCGGCACTTTGACCGGAGTGTGGATTTTGGCCAAGACGATTTTCTCCTCCTCCATTTCGATGAAAATGTTTGCTCG